>JAVANC010000019.1:93652-151152 GCA_033319125.1 Parnassius glacialis
TATATTATAAGTAATTTCAGGCAATTTTTAGCCATTTTCTAGTTTTAAAACACAATATTCGTATTTTAGTTAACGTAATTTTAATTAATTTTCAAATTTTCTCAAATCTTCACTTTTCTTCCAAATTTTCTTGCCATCTACTCCCCCCTGCACCACAATCATCGTCCCCGGTGATATCTGTAACAGAAAACACAGATTAAAGCGAAAAATCGTATTTGTATAGAACCGAGGTATAGTGGTTAAGCCCGAAATTTATATAAAATTATAACGTAAAATCTTAATATCTTTGTTAATTCGCGTCCCATAATAATAATTTAGGTCTTAACTTTTAGGGTTTAATTAATTCTAATATATTATAAGTAATTTCAGGCAATTTTTAGCCATTTTCTAGTTTTAAAACACAATATTCGTATTTTAGTTAACGTAATTTTAATTAATTTTCAAATTTTCTCAAATCTTCACTTTTCTTCCAAATTTTCTTGCCATCTACTCCCCCCTGCACCACAATCATCGTCCCCGGTGATATCTGTAACAGAAAACACAGATTAAAGCGAAAAATCGTATTTGTATAGAACCGAGGTATAGTGGTTAAGCCCGAAATTTATATAAAATTATAACGTAAAATCTTAATATCTTTGTTAATTCGCGTCCCATAATAATAATTTAGGTCTTAACTTTTAGGGTTTAATTAATTCTAATATATTATAAGTAATTTCAGGCAATTTTTAGCCATTTTCTAGTTTTAAAACACAATATTCGTATTTTAGTTAACGTAATTTTAATTAATTTTCAAATTTTCTCAAATCTTCACTTTTCTTCCAAATTTTCTTGCCATCTACTCCCCCCTGCACCACAATCATCGTCCCCGGTGATATCTGTAACAGAAAACACAGATTAAAGCGAAAAATCGTATTTGTATAGAACCGAGGTATAGTGGTTAAGCCCGAAATTTATATAAAATTATAACGTAAAATCTTAATATCTTTGTTAATTCGCGTCCCATAATAATAATTTAGGTCTTAACTTTTAGGGTTTAATTAATTCTAATATATTATAAGTAATTTCAGGCAATTTTTAGCCATTTTCTAGTTTTAAAACACAATATTCGTATTTTAGTTAACGTAATTTTAATTAATTTTCAAATTTTCTCAAATCTTCACTTTTCTTCCAAATTTTCTTGCCATCTACTCCCCCCTGCACCACAATCATCGTCCCCGGTGATATCTGTAACAGAAAACACAGATTAAAGCGAAAAATCGCCCTCCCACCCTCCCGGTTTTCATTACTTAAGTAGACTTTGATACTAATTTTATAAAACTTCAACATATTGCTTTAAAAATTTTTGTTTCTTCTTGCTATTTTTCTTATTCGCGTTCTGTTGTAAAGCGTTGAAGTGACATTACAACAGGGTGACACTTCACAGTGGTAAAATAAGTTAAAATAGATTAGTACGGACAATAGTTTAAATCTTTCAAACAAAATGGCCTTGAACACAGGCAACGTAAGCGTAACCCCTACATTAATTGAAACTTCGATAGACAATAACATAAATCAAACAATAGGTATAACGGAAAGCTTGAACTCCATTTCTTTGATCGCTAACAATATTATTACGACTATAACGACTGGAAGAAGCGTCACATCTGAAAATAAAAAGGCTGTAATTGACATGGCTCATGAAATAAATCGTATAATCCGTGAAACTAAAATTACTGCAGAATTTACCAGTAGCATCTACGAAGTTAAAGAATCTCTTCAAAATACTATAAAAGAAGAAATTTCTAAATTAGCCTTTAGTAATACTCAAATTAAATCTTACGCATCCGTTGCAGCGACTTCCAAACCAAACAACATTAAACCACCCGTCATACCGATTTCTAAGCCAGCGATTATAGTAACGCCCTCAAATAACGTGAATTCAAGACAGGAGGTAATAGATTCTTGGCGTAAAAGCATTTGCTTTAAGAACACAAACTATGCTCCATCAAAACTTCAGGTTGTATCCAAAAATAAATTACGTGTTGAATTCGACACTTGTGCACAAAGAGATGACGCTTTGGAACGTCTTAAAACTTCACCTATTGTGACTGCTGAACCTGCTCGAAAGATGAACCCCATGATTATTCTTAAGGGCATCTCTAATGACATCCCGTCAGATGAGCTTATAGATATAATAGTGGGACAGAATGATGAGCTCAAAGAACTCGTTAAAGAACAGGACGACCTCTGTCTGCGATTCAAGAGAAAAAACAGAAATATAAATCTCCATAATGCAGTTTTCTTTTGCAAACCTCGCGTATGGCGAAAAATAATGGAGTTAAGGCGACTAAACATTGATCATCAGAAGATTCACGCGGAGGACTTTTCTCCTTTTATGCAATGTTATAGTTGCCTACAATTTGGCCATGTTAGAAGTAAATGCACTAATAATATTCACCCCTGTTCCCATTGTGCAGCAATAGACCATAAATTTGCAGATTGCCCTAGCAAAAACAACAAAACCGCAGTGACATGTTACAATTGCAAAATGCATAACAACAAGTTTACAACCCAGTTTGACACCAATCACGCAGCAACATCTTCATCTTGCCCCAGAGTGAAAAACATCAAAGAGCGCATATGTAAACGTATCGATCATGGATCAGACTAATAAAATAAGAATCATTCAGTGTAACATAGATAGATCCAAACACTGTCAACAGGAATTTATTAGGTATTTTGCTGCTAACAATTACTCTATTGCTGTAATATCTGAACCTTATGTTGGTAAGCTGATGGAAATGAAACCAATACAAGGCTTCAATATCTACCAGTTTCCAAGCACTAACCACAAAGTCAAGGCATGTATAATCGCAAAACCAAACTGTGGGACGCTCCTAGGGATGACTCAATACTCTTCGTCTAACCTAAGCGTTGTGCAGATGAATGTCAGCTCAAAGAAACTTTACATAGCATCCGCGTATGTCGAACCTGGAAATGATCAAATAGCAACACTCGAACATATTGACGCATTTCTTAAAGCCACTAGCGATTCCCACCGCATATTATGCGGTGACTTTAATGGATGGCATCCACTATGGGGCAGTGAAACCGCTAACCCCAGAGGTCGCGAAGTTGCTGAGATCATGTTTGGGAACGATATGTATGTCTGCAATAATGGAAATACACCAACTTTCGAAACGGTGTCACACGGCAGAAATCGCTCTTCAATCATTGACCTAACGTTTAGTTCAGGATCCCTATATAATAACCTAAGGGATTGGAAAGTTAATTTAGAAGCATGCACATCCTCACAACATAACGCAATAGATATGACAATAAACCTATCTAATACAAGTATTACAAATTTTAAACGTACTTCCACTTTTCGCTACAATAGTCAAAAAGCAAATTGGGCGCAGTTTAAATCAGCTCTAGATACCCAAATGTCTAACAGCGATTGTCTAGATAAAGACATATCCACACTCAACTCCACTGATTTAGAAGACCTTATAACTGAAACGACAAACATCATTCATGAGGCTTGTCGAAACTCGATGCCTATCAAAAATAATGGTTCTAAATGCAAACCACCTTGGTGGACGGAAGAATTGGAAATTTATAAAAAAGAGGTAATTACACTTCATCGCGAACTACATAAAGCCAAAAAACGGGGATTGCCCCTGGATGACTTAATAAAAAAGAGTCAAACAAAGAAGAAAGAGTATGGAGAAGCACTGCGACGCACATCTACAAATAAATTTAGGGAATTTTGTGAGCTTCAGGATAAAGAGAACGTATGGTCACTCACAAACCGGTTATTAAAAGATACAAACACTAAGCGTCCACCTAGTACTCTAAAAGTTGGCAACCACTACACAAAAGACGAAGAAGAGACAGCAATGGCATTAATTAACCACTTCTATCCTGATGACAAAGCAGATACGGAGTTGAGACATCACCAACTAAGGCAAAGCTTTCACGAATTTCCAGATAGCAACAACGATCATCCATTTTGCGAGGAAGAATTAATAGAATGCATTAAAAATTTCAACCCAAAGCGTGCTCCTGGTATTGATGGTCTCACGGCCGATATTTGCCATCAGTTTGCCCTAGCGTACCCAAAATTCTTAACACAAATATTCAATAGATGTCTTTCTCTACAGTATTTCCCACAGCAATGGAAGACGGCCTATGTTAAAATTATTCCCAAGCCGAACAAAATCAACTACAATGACCTGAATTCATTTCGCCCTATTGGACTGTTACCCGTATTTGGCAAATTGTTAGAAAAAGTTTTCATTAATAGAGTTAAATATCACGCTGCACGAAATGGCAAAATGAGTGCTTTACAATTTGGTTTCAAGGAACAAACGAATACTACCGCGGCCATCACTACTGCCATAGACACCATCAAACGTGCAAAAACGAACAACCAACAAGCCCTTGCTGTATCCCTAGATATAAAGGCAGCATTTGATAATGCCTGGTGGCCATCTCTGTTTAACCGTTTAAGATACATAAAATGTCCCCATAACATCTTCGGACTGATATCAAATTACATCGAGGACAGAAAGGTTACTATGGATTATGCAGGTACTCAAGTAAGTAAAACAATGTCTAAAGGATGCATTCAAGGGTCAACTTGTGGTCCAACCATGTGGAACCTTATACTAGATGAGTTGTTGGATATCTCATTACCACCAGGGTGCCATATTCAGGCCTTTGCCGATGATGTCCTGCTCATCACTTGGGCTCAAAGCACTGAAGATTTACAGTCAGTCACGAACACTGCATTAGAAAAAATTATTGAATGGGGAGCTAGTATTAAACTTTCATTCAGTCCGGAGAAAACGCAAGCAATTGCCTTCACAGCCAAAGCTAAATCAGCAAAGTTAGTTATGGATACAGTACCTCTCACATTTGCCAAAGAAATTAAATTACTTGGAGTAATCATAGATACCAAATTGACATTTAAAAGTCATTTAAGGTACGTTCTAAACAAGGCAACGCGAATTTTTCACAAATTATGTGTATACTGCCGCCCTACTTGGGGAATACATTCAGAAAACGTAAGCATCATTTACCACCAAGTCGTGGAACCCACCATAACATATGCAGCTGGCGTTTGGGGGCATATATTCTCAAAAAAGAGTTGCAGGAAAATGCTTGAAAAGACGCAACGACTATTTGCTCTCAAAGCAATCCGAGGCTTCCGAACAGTGTCGACGAATGCTGCACTCGCCCTCTCTCAGTTTATTCCACTAGATTTGAAAATAAAAGAAGTACACCAACTAGAAAACATTAGAAGCACCGGTATAACGAAATTTTTACCAGATGACGTAACCTACGAAAAACTCACACCACCTCAGGACCTCTTACATCCAGCCCATAGAATTGAAATAGTGCAAAGAAACCCACAAACTAATAACCAAACTCATAATAATTCTGCCCAAACAACAAGTATTTACACAGACGGCAGTAAACTCGAAAATGGGAAAGTTGGTGCCTCTTTTGTTGTAATAACCGAAGGCAAAGGTACCGTAGTAAAGAAATATAAGTTACACGATTGTTGCACCGTGTTCCAAGCTGAACTCTACGCCATCGACAGGGCTTGCATGTGGAGCTTAGAGAATCACATCAAAAATACTACGATCATAACTGACAGCATGGCATCTATACACTCAATCAATAACCGCAGTAATACACATCTATTAGTTGCAAACATCCACGACAAAATAAATAAAATAAAAGAAACCGGATTAATAAATATTGTATGGACCAAAGGACATGCGGGAACTGCTGGCAACGAAGAAGCTGATGCAGCAGCGAAAAGCGCAGCAAATCTAAAGAAAAAGTACGATTATACCAAATTCCCTCTTAGTTTCGCTAAAAACAAAATTAAAAATGAAAACTTAAATAACTGGCAAAACCGATACTCCAGTGCACAACAAGGAAACCACACACGAGAGTTATTACCGGATTTATTAATCATTAAAAAGTTATGGAAAGTCACTCAGATGAATTTCAAACTCACCCAAATATTAACAGGCCATGGATTCCACCGACAGTATTTATATCGATTTAAACTAACAGACACAGATAGGTGTCCATGCAATGACAACAACATACAAAGTATTGACCATCTTCTACAAAATTGTCCCAGATTTCAAACGAAACGCATGGAACACGAGTTCCGTTGCCAAATGCTAAAAGTATCGCCATACAAGCTGCAAGAACTTATTACAAAGGAGACAACAATTCAATCATATGTAAAGTTCATAAGCCATATAATAGATAACCTAAAGGCATATAATAACGCGAACTAATTATAACTTAAATTGTATACATACAAAAGATGACATGAAACGTATTAATAAGTAATTAATTAGGAAAAAAAAAAAACATATATGTATATATTTGTATGTATTAAATTATGTATGTGTAATTATATATATTAATAATATGTATATATATATATATATATATATATATATTAATTATGAAACCAAGGAAATAAAAAAAAAAAACAATTGAATAAAACCAGAATGAGTGGAAAACAGCAAAATAAGATGGCATGAAATTCTGAGATAATTGTATCCCAATAGCAATTACTGGAATAACGTGCAATGAGAAACAATTTAAAAAGTCAAAAGTCTAACACTCCAGCGTTCAAAATTTAAAGAAAAAGAAGAAAAGAAAAGAGAAACAACATATATTTAAAAAAAAAAAAAAAAAAAAAAAAAAAAAACCTAACCTAACCTAACCTAACCTAACCTAACCTAACCTAACCTAACCTAACCTAACCTAACCTAACCTAACCTAACCTAACCTAACCTAACCTAACCTAACCTAACCTAACCTAACCTAACCTAACCTAACCTAACCTAACCTAACCTAACCTAACCTAACCTAACCTAACCTAACCTAACCTAACCTAACCTAACCTAACCTAACCTAACCTAACCTAACCTAACCTAACCTAACCTAACCTAACCTAACCTAACCTAACCTAACCTAACCTAACCTAACCTAACCTAACCTAACCTAACCTAACCTAACCTAACCTAACCTAACCTAACCTAACCTAACCTAACCTAACCTAACCTAACCTAACCTAACCTAACCTAACCTAACCTAACCTAACCTAACCTAACCTAACCTAACCTAACCTAACCTAACCTAACCTAACCTAACCTAACCTAACCTAACCTAACCTAACCTAACCTAACCTAACCTAACCTAACCTAACCTAACCTAACCTAACCTAACCTAACCTAACCTAACCTAACCTAACCTAACCTAACCTAACCTAACCTAACCTAACCTAACCTAACCTAACCTAACCTAACCTAACCTAACCTAACCTAACCTAACCTAACCTAACCTAACCTAACCTAACCTAACCTAACCTAACCTAACCTAACCTAACCTAACCTAACCTAACCTAACCTAACCTAACCTAACCTAACCTTTTTTTTTTTTTTTTTTTCGTGGGGAAATCCTCATGGATACCTCCGGCTGCGGGGACAACCGGAAGGTTATGCCGGACTCCTACCGGCTAAAACCCCACGGTGCCTCCTCGCACGTGTGCGCGGGGCCGCGGGAATCCAAATTCTTCCGCAGCCCCACACTAGTGCTGGCCCGGTCTGTCCGGGCCTCGTCTCCTGCACGGGGTAGCGAGGTGGTCAGCTACCCCCCTCCACGGCCTCCAACTCCACCTGCGTATCGGACCTCCCCGAGTCCGATACGCGGAGGCCATGGGGCCAGGAAAAACTAGCACTCAGAAGCACCAGCCTTCCTGACCCCAGCGGCGGATCTGGTCTATGGCTCCGCCGCGAACCAAGATTCGGCTGCGGAGGGTAGGGAGAGCGGCGCCTCGCAATACCGACACTCCTCTCCCCCCGCAGCCCCACCACCACCGCATCATTAAACGGTGCGGCCCCGTCTGAGTCGCGGAGGATAGGGCGAGTGGCGCATCGCCATACCAGCACTCCTCTTCCTCCGCGACTCCACCTCGGCTGCAGCGGTAGAGGGTGCGGACTCCCCTCTCACCGCAGCCCCCCGACACACATCCGAAGTGGGCTTCCCAAGCCCACTCGGAGTGGCCACCTCGGGCCGGCCCTACACCACGGGCCAGCCAAGGGGTTCCTCTTCGTTCACCGCGGTTGACCAAGCCACGGCTACTAAGCCCCCCCGCCACGACAAGGCGGGAACCCGTTCGGGGGGGAACCTAACCTAACCTAACCTAACCTAACCTAACCTAACCTAACCTAACCTAACCTAACCTAACCTAACCTAACCTAACCTAACCTAACCTAACCTAACCTAACCTAACCTAACCTAACCTAACCTAACCTAACCTAACCTAACCTAACCTAACCTAACCTAACCTAACCTAACCTAACCTAACCTAACCTAACCTAACCTAACCTAACCTAACCTAACCTAACCTAACCTAACCTAACCTAACCTAACCTAACCTAACCTAACCTAACCTAACCTAACCTAACCTAACCTAACCTAACCTAACCTAACCTAACCTAACCTAACCTAACCTAACCTAACCTAACCTAACCAATCACAATTTTGCTTATAACTTTTCTATTACTTCGTCTTTTTTGTTCAAATTTTTTTCTAAATAGTACAACTAATTGTTCTTCATATTACTTTATAGTTTTTTTAGTAAATTTTTGCTGTTATATTATTAATTTTCACGTTTTTCATTCTTTTATAGTTGAAAATACATAAACAAAAACATAAATTCATCTGTAACTCTGCCGAAAATAGGTCTTTTCTGTTCAAATTTTCTTTTAAATAGTGTATTTAATTGCCCCCTGTAATTCCTTGTAGTTTTTTAATATAATTTTTACAGTTAAATTGCAAATTTTCATATAATACGTTTTCTTAGAGACGTATATTCAATAAATTTTTAAATTTTTTCAAATCTTCGTTTATTTTGCTCTTTTTGCTTCAGTTAGGTCCGCCTTGTGTAGAAACTGCCAACTGCACTTAAATCTGCAAAATAAAACACACAGAATCAGAGAAAATCGCCCTCCCACCCTCCCTGTTTTCATTACTTAAGTAGATTTTCCTACTTCTCATTAGAAATCATACTTATTTTCGTCTTTTTCATATAGATTTTCTTTTTAAATAGTGTAGTTTAAGATCCTTTGTATTTCCACATAGTTTTCTTTATAAAGTTTCACATTTAAATAATTGATTTTCATATTATTCTACTTTCTTATAGTAGTAAATTCATAAAATTTAATATTTTTGAAGTGTATGTTTATTTAGCTTTTTTTTTTTTTATTAGGTCCGTCTTTGTAAACTGCTAACTTCCACTCTTCTGGTTTTCATTATTTAGGTTAATTCTTAGACTTGTTCCGAATTTTTTGATTTTATACATTTTACTATGATGTCCCAGCCTGAAATCACTGGTATGGATGTAGTTGTTAGTCAGAGTTTTACAGCTGCACAAAACATCTCTCAGCTGGCCAAGGACATTATCACCTGCATTCAGAATGGTAAAAGTGTTACAGCTGAAAGGAAAAGTAGCATTATTAACATGGCCAATGAAATAATGCAATTATCAACTCGTATTGAAGCTAGTTCTGGAAGCACTGACAGTGGACAAATTCAGAGTATTATTAAGGGGTGCATTAAAGAGGAGTTAGCGATATTAAAAACAGAACTAAAACAGCCCTCTTATGCCCATATTGTAAAATCAACTCCTGCTATCCAGAAAGCTCCCGAGCAGCGAAGCACCAAACACGCCCTTATTGTAACTGCCAAAACAGAAAACAAGAAGGAAACCGTGGAGGCCTGGCGTAAAAGTTTTTCTTTTAAAAACACCACATTTGCTCCATCCAAAGTTACACCCTTAACAAACACTAAGTTGTGTGTAGAATTCGATACTGCGGAACAAAGGGATTATGTAATTAAAAATATAAATGAAAACGAAAGCAAAGTGACTGTTCAAGCTGCTAAAAAATTGCGACCGATGATTCAACTGAAAGGAATTTCAAAAGACGTCCCAGTTGACGAACTGGTGGATATTTTCAAGCGACAGAACCCTTCAATTAATGATTTAGTTCAAACAGATACTGACATTGTCCTGCGATTTCAACGTAAAAACAAAAATAATGATTTATATAATGCTGTACTTATTGTAACACCCCCAATTTGGAAAAATGTAATCAAAATGGAACGCGTCAATATTGATCACCAAAAAATATATGTTGAACAGTTCTCAGCTCATCTTCAATGTTTTAAGTGCTTACATTTCGGTCATATTAAGAAATTTTGTACATCAGATACGCAACCATGTTCCCACTGCGCATCTCAGACACACACTTTCGTCAACTGCCCAAATAAAAATAATGAAGCTCAGCTGTGTTGCATTAACTGTAACACCTACAATCAAAAACACAAAACCACTAGAGACACAAAACATTCCGCTACATCAAATACTTGCCCCACTGTCCGTACTATGATTGCACGTGCTATTGAAAAAAACCGATTATGGATATTAAGCCCAAAAAGAAAATTATCATACGAAACTCATCTCAAATTCAACGTAATCAGCATACTAATAGAAAGGAATGTGTTAAAAATCTTAATTTTATCAATTTTGTACAATGCAATCTAGGACGCTGCAAGGAAGCGCAGCACGAGCTTGCTATATTTTTGAGAGAAAATGACATTCATGTGGCCCTTATAAATGAACCCTATTTGGGAGAAACAAACTTAATGAAAAAAGTTGATGGATACAAAATATACCAGTTTCCATCAAATCGACCTATTAAAGCTTGCATATTAATAAAAGAAAATTCATTTAGCACTTTTGGCATTTCAGAATACTCCAACTCTAACTGTTCCATAGTACAAATAAACAAGGCGGGCAAACATATCTACCTCCTTAGTGTATATATAGAACCACGAAGCGATATATATGATACCATGAATCAACTCAAACTATTCCTAGAGAACACTAAAGATGCGCGTCACATAATTGGAGGTGATTTTAACGGCTGGCACTGCCTCTGGAACTCCAAATTAAATAACAAAAGAGGGAACACAGTAGCCAATTTTATACATACTAATGACCTAGAAGTTTGCAATCAGGGCACTACGCCCACTTTTGAAACTACTACACATGGTGTACACAGAGACTCAATTATTGACCTTACACTAACCAGTAACTCCCTAGTAAACCAAGTTATTGATTGGAAAGTTAATCTTGAAATATGCCCCTCTTCAGATCATAATGGCATTGAATTTAAATTACTTTTAGATGATCATAGCATAAAGAAAAATAAAAAACTATCAACTTATAGATACCACACTACCCGCATAAATTGGGACACAATAGAAGAAATATTCAAAAAAGAAATTGACAAAGCCCTTCCAATACAAGATAATATAAGTGAATTAGATACAGTGCAATTAGAAAGTTTTATAGTTAACATGACACTTGCAATACAAAATGCATGCGATCTAATTTTGCCTCGTGCTCGAAGCAAAAAATCACAAAACCCTTGGTGGTCCACAGAATTAGAGAATATGAAAAAGGAGCTTATAAAAAAACACCACACAATTCATCAACTTAAGCGTCGAGGCTTATCACTAACGGAAGCACTTGATGAGCGTAACAAATTGAAAGCGGAGTATACAGAAGCATTAAAAAACGCCTCCATCTCGAATTTTAAAGAATTCTGTAATAAACAGGGCAAAGATGATGTCTGGTCACTGACCAATAAATTACTTAAAACTAAACCTTTAACTCAACCACCATCGACAGTAAAATTAAAAAACGGTTCTTACACTGTAAATACTACCGAGGCGGCAAATGTATTTCTAAATGAATACTTCCCCGATGATACACCTGATGTGACAGAACAACAGCGTGAAGCAAGGTCACTCATGGAAATCTCTCCAGAGACAACTCCCGATTCGTTATTTACCACTGAAGAGATCTTGGACTGCCTTAAAGTTATGAATTCTAACAAGTCACCAGGGCCCGATCATCTAACGTCAGACATTTGCCTAATGTTTGCGAAATTGTATCCTTCAACGGTCACCTCAATAATGAACAGATGTTTGAAACTTAAATATTTCCCGAAAATATGGAAGGAAGCATACATCAAAATAATACCAAAACCAAACAAATCTGACTATTTCGATACTGCCGCTTATCGACCTATAGGATTAATAAATGTTTTTGGAAAGCTATTGGAAAAATTGATAATTCAAAGAATCACACACCACATCAACAGTAATAATCTTGCATGCAATAACCAATATGGATTTAAAGAACAAACTAGCACCGTACACGCCTTAAAGAAAGTAATAGATACAGTTAAACAATCCAAATCAAACAATGAACATGTCATAGCTATTTCGTTGGACATACAAGCGGCGTTCAACAATGCTTGGTGGCCATTAATCTTCAAAAGACTGCACAAAATCAAATGTCCTAAAAATTTATACGAAATAATGCTTAGCTATGTTCAGGATAGGAAAGCACAGATTGATTTTGCAGATAGCTCAGCCACAAAAACACTCACACGCGGTTGCATTCAAGGATCAGTTTGTGGACCAACTTGTTGGAATCTGATCTTGGATGAACTTTTAGAATGTAAACTACCAAGAGGGTGTCACATACAAGCATTCGCGGATGATGTGACGCTCATTGTTCATGACAAAAATTTAGAAGTGCTACAGAATAAAACCAACCAAGCTTTAGAGATTATCACCCAATGGGGATTCAATTCAAAATTAACATTCGGACCTCAAAAGACGCAGGCAATAGCATTTACTAGAAAAGCTGAGAAAAGCGTAATAAAAATTAATAACCATAATTTACATTTTAAAAATACAATAAAGCTCCTTGGCATTACCATTGATAAAAAATTGAATTTCACTCAACATATTAAATCCGTTATTGATAAAGCGCAAAATATATATCAAAAACTCATTAGATTCGTCAGACCTACATGGGGTTTGCATGGGGATAATATAGACACAATATACAAACAAGTAATAGAGCCGATTATCTGCTATGCTTCTAGCATATGGCACGATGCAATAAACTTTGAATGTGTTCGGAAAAAACTTCTGTCGCTACAAAGAGGTTTTGCTATAAAAATAGTACGCGGATTCCGAACCCTTAGTACAGCAGCGTCCATTTCACTAGCTAACCTAATACCCTTGCCTGCAAAAATTTTAGAAACTGCTGAAATCGAAACTACAAGAATAACAGGAATATCAAAATTTTTACCTCAAGATATCACACTTGACGGACCAGCTCAACCTTCAACAATTATTCATCCAGCTAATAGAGTTAAAATAAATTTCAATATAGCTTCAAAATATGAACATATAGTAGAACATGTACCTCCAGACAGTTACCAAATATATACTGATGGTAGCAAAACTGATGGAAATGTTGGAGCAGCATTTGTAGTCCATAGCCCTGATGGGAGAAAAATAGTCAAAAAATTTAAATTACACAAATGTTGCTCAATATTTCAAGCAGAATTATTAGCAATCAATAAGGCTTGCCATTGGATCTATTCAAATAAAATAAGCAAAACAGTCATTTTATCAGACAGTCAATCGGGATTAATAGAGCTAAATAATCGCTACAGTAGAAACAGACTTGCAAACGAAATTCAAGATACAATATATAAAGCTAAATGTCTTAATTACGCCGTAGATTTCGTTTGGGTAAAAGGACATGCGGGCATCGTAGGAAATGAAGAAGCAGACGTAGCAGCAAAATCTGCAGCAATGAGTCACAACAAAATAGTATATTCAATGTTTCCCCTAAGTTATATAAAGACGAAATGTCAAACAACTAGTCAACAAGCCGCAAATGATTTATATATGGAAATAAACAATTGCAGACATACTAAGAAATGGTGCCCCACATTCGAAATTCTACAAAAAACAATCAAGTGTCTTAAACCCAATTTTCAATTAACTCAAATCTTTACAAATCATGGCTTTCATAAAGAATACTTATACAGATTCAAAATAGTAAGTAACGATCGCTGCCCTTGTGATAATTCCTCGATACAATCAATAGAACATCTTATTCAGAAATGTCCAAAATACGGAACAATAAGACAGAATCATGAAATAATATCAAGTATGCTTAAAGTAGATCCGTATAATATTATAGAAGTAATATCCAAAGAAAGTACAACTGCGTCCTTTACAAAACTCATACATTGTATAATTAATTCGTTAAAAGAATTTAACAAACCCAATTCCAGCAGCTAGAATTCTAATATAAAAGTCTTGGTGTCAAAGACAAATCACACAGGCTTCTCCACTTTGAAATTGTATACCGTTAGCAATTTCAAATTGGATAAAAACAACCACAAAAAAAAAAAAAAAAAAAAAAAAAACCTAACCTAACCTAACCTAACCTAACCTAACCTAACCTAACCTAACCTAACCTAACCTAACCTAACCTAACCTAACCTAACCTAACCTAACCTAACCTAACCTAACCTAACCTAACCTAACCTAACCTAACCTAACCTAACCTAACCTAACCTAACCTAACCTAACCTAACCTAACCTAACCTAACCTAACCTAACCTAACCTAACCTAACCTAACCTAACCTAACCTAACCTAACCTAACCTAACCTAACCTAACCGAGTTCCGTACCGCACGCCGTCCCGAACGCCACGTTTTTAAGTCGCTCCGCGCTTAAAAATTCCGAAAAATAGGTTTTTCGCAGCCGATTTTAGTGTATTATATGTCAAAAGTTGCGCTTTGACTCGCGGTTTAAGATAGTGAAAACCGCAAGAAAATCGGAGTTTTGGTGGAAAAATTATAGTGAAAAAAGTGATTATCGAAAATTTTGAAATTTTCAAAGTGGAACGCTGCGCGATTTATCGCTTTTACCCCTAGTTTTTAAAGTGCGGCCTTGTAGTGACTCGCGGCCCCCACCCACGTGCAAAAATTGAGATTTCTCGGAGACATAGTCTTCGAGAAAAACGCAAAAAAACAAGTACCACGTGGGCACGTGTTTTGTGACCCAGAGCCGTGCGGCTATTTTTGAAGTTGGATCCTGATAGAACTCGCGGAGAGGAGCCGGGAGCATTTTTCAGAACAATTCTAAGTTAAGTGGCTTACGAGATATTAAACTTTTAAAATTTGTCAAAAATTGATATCTCAATAACTTTAAAAGTAAAGTGAAGACCCCTAATTATTAATTTAAAATAGTGTAAAGAAGAACATAAGGAACATATTTTAAAAAAAATTGGATTTTTCTAGTGAGTAGTTTTTTAGTTGTAAAATTTTTTATTATTTTTGTTAACACGTGCTACCCTTAGAATAAGTACTAGCAAATTATAAAATACAAAATTAGTATAAGGACCTTAACAATAACTTATGTAAATTTTTGCAGAATTTTAGAAACAAAGTTTGGCTCTAAAAATCAAATTTTTCTTTGAAATTTATCTTATTTTGCAAAAAAATTATTTAAAGGGGGCTTAAAAAGCCAAAACATTTCTATAGACTTGAGCTCGACACTGAGACCTTTTAAACGAGCCCAAACACGGGCCAAATCAATCAAGAGACGGCCAAAATAGAAATTAGTTGTCTGGACCGGCGGCCATTTTGGAAATTTTAAAAACTTAATAGCTCTGTTTGTAGGGGTCGTAGTGGGTTGCGGTTTTGGACTATACTATTATTAGATCGATTTCTACCCACCTACAAGGACTCGGGCTTTTTTGAGCCCTAGTTTTTCAGGGTCCTGAAATCGATCCTTTCTGAAAGACCGGGAGAGGGGCAGTAGTATAGTCCAAACGCTGGTCTCCTGCGATTTCTGGAAGCAGAGTTATTGGCAGTTAAACCTCTACTTTGACATATCGGCCGCCATCTTTGAAAACTAAAATAGGCCATAACTGCCGAACCACGAGTCGTGGAGGATTGGGGTTTGGACCCTACACGTTGGCAAACAGTGCCGGAATCGACAATCCGGGTTTCAGGGAATTTCAGCGCCCAAAATTTTTGAGCCCTGAAAACTACACGACATTATAGTCCTGGTCGAGCCCAGTAAGACGAGCCCAAGCACGGAGCTGTAGGCCTGTTCGTTCGGAAGTTACAGCGTTGAAACCGCAATTTTGACAGCCATCTTGTTTTTTAACCAGAACTTGAAAACGCGGTAACTTTCGAACCCATTGGGCTAGGAATACCGAGTTTGGGTTCTTTGAATGGGGTTCGCGAAGCACTTTTAACTGGATGTGAGACAGAGACTCTACGTAGAGTCAAAACTTGTTAGCCTATTACTCTCCGTGCATATTATATTTTTTAGAACATTTTAATAGTAAAGACACATATTGTGGAAACCTACATTATAGAGCTGACATACTATACGTAGACCGACTCTACATAGAGCACTTCAAAGTTTCATTAACTCCGGTACTATTCAACTAAATCCGGTTGTGTTTGGGCTTAAACAACTTGGCTTAAGAAGGGCTTTCCATACCGACACAAGCCAGATTAATAGCGCGTTATTCTCTAGTAAAACATTAACAATGTCCAGTAAATCAACCACATCAAATGCTGGCTCAACCAAATCAAGGGTGTCTAGGACAAGCAGGGCCGCTAGTCCAACTCTCAGTACAGCTCTACGGAAAAAGGTCCTCATACAGAACGCAGCCACGTCTAGCAAAGCAACAGAGGATATCCCACCCACCAGAGGTTACTCGATCAGTGAACCATGCCCTGAAACAGCCAGCCTTGTGCTGACCAGTAAGAGCACCCAGGGCGAGAGCGACCTTATGAAACAGCTTGTCACAGCAGCAGTAGAGTCTGAGTCAGAGGGGCATAGTTCACTGACAATGGACATGGAGAAAGAACTGGAAACTTTGGGCCAGTGCAAGCAGTTGCGAGAAACGGATGACGACTGGTCCGAGGCCGACAGCATCGTTAGTAGCAATAGTAGAAGGTCTAGCATACTCCCTCCATCTTACAAGCGCTCTAGTATCTCTATGGACCTTGCTACTCAGCGTGCTAACGAATTCTTGCTTTCCGGAAAGGATGCCCTTGAGAAAGCGGGTAATATGAAGCGGGAATGCAAGAGCGAGGTACACGACTGTCTTCAGGGTCTGTACGAAACGGTGCTGTCGCTGTCTGACTCCCGCTCACGTCACCGGTTGGCTTTGGAGCAGGAAAAATGTCGTGCGGCGAAAGAGTTAGTAAGGATCGAAAGGGCCCATAATAGACAACTTACGGAAATACAGGAATCTCATTATAACATGATAAAGGAAACATATGAGGCTATAACAAATACAGGAAAGGTCGTTGAGGCAATTCGCAGCTGGTTAAACTTTGAGATGGACGAACCATTAAAGACCATCATCAAAATTGAAGGACAGGTGCGGGATTTAGTAGCCAAATCTCAGACACAATTAAGTATGAGTATGAGTGGTTCGACTACACATCAAGAATCTTGCAAAGTAAACTTCACCAACCTCGCTGGAAAGGTCACAGACATGGTTAATCAGCTTAACAGCTTATGCTTGTCGGTTAACGAACTAACCAAGGTTCACATTGACTCTCAGGTACCAGTTCAAACTGAACAAAAATCACAAGAAGACCCCCGCATCGGAGCAATTATGAATCATCTACAAGAAACAAAAGAGATGATACTAACATTGCAACAAAAACAACCACCCTCAAAACCTACAAGTTCTGCCATACGAGATGATCTTGAAGCAGCTATGCAACCGATCATTCACATGACGCAAACACTTCTATCAGAGATCAATGAACTAAAAGAAAGTAACACTGCTCAAGCTGTAATCCAAGGAAACCTGGGACTGGGCACTGAACTTGCTGTGGCTGATATTAAAGAGAAAGTAGATGAGCTAAGGAGAGACTATGATGAGATCCACATTAAAAACAGAAATGCGAACGACATTAATACAACATCGCCACAAACAATGGCAATCAAGCCTCCTTCACGCAAGCTGACTTATGCAGAAGCAACAGGGACACCACGATACGCTATGATCCTTGAGTCCATTGACCCACGATCAACCGGTGATGAAATTATGAAACAAATTAGAAAAGATGTCGACCCTGTGGAACTTGGCGTGCGGGTAAACAAAATTACAAAACTCAGGAATCAGAGAGTAGTCATTAATTGCGATTCTCACCAGGATCGACAAATACTAAAGAAAGCAATTAAAGATACATGCAGTAAGATAGCGGTATCAACACCATCCGTTAAGCATCCACAGTTGCGCCTCATAGGAGTAACAAATGAACTTAATAATGACAAACTAGTCAAAGCACTAATGACCCAAAACTCTAAACTAATTTCTAATCTGAACGAGGAACAGAAACATGCTCAGGTTCTTCGAAGGACAAAAGGGAGGACAAACGATTTGACTAATGTCATATTGGAGGTTTCATCATCAATGTGGTCCCTACTAAAAGACCAAAAGCTTCGTATTGGCTACCAGGTAATTCCCTGCATAGACCAGTCCCCAATAACCCAATGTTACAACTGCCTAGGGTTCAGCCATAAGGCAAAGGACTGTACAAAAGGTTTGAGCTGTGGGTACTGCTCTGATAGTCACGATACGAGAGCTTGTCCCAACAGGAACTCTGCACCCGTGTGCACAAACTGTAAGAAGTCAGGCAAAGAAAGTTCCACACACCCCTCATATAGCCCTGAGTGCCCAGAATGGCAAAAATGGGACAAGATAGCAAGAAGCTCCGTTTCATACTGCTGAGAGTAAGACAACACAAGTAATAACACAGTAACTTTAAGCCCTTCCGGCGATGGCAAAAATATTAAAATCGTGCAGTATAACCTTGATCGTGGCCGCGCGGCTACACTTGAGTGTATTCGCGCTGCTACATCTCAGGGTTACGCGGTAATATTAATGCAGGAACCCTATGTTGGAGCTAAGGCTCACTTAACCGTGGGTTCACAGTATCGCGTAATACAGAAAGTTAGTCATGACTTGACCAAGCCAGTGAGATCAGCAATCGTTGTCACAGATCCTAACATCCAGTTCACAATAAATCCTAGCATGTTAACCGAAGATATTGTAGGTGTAGAATTAACAATAGGTAATTATAAAATTGGCTTTATTAGTATATATTTGCATGAAAAAGGCAACATCGAAGAAGACCTGTCAACATTGAAGAGAGTGATAGAAGCCATGAATACAGAAGACATTATTATCGGAGGTGACGCGAACGCAAGCAGTATCTGGTGGGGATGTAAGGCTGACGACAAAAGAGGAGCATTGATAATGGAAACTGTGGCTGAACTTAATCTAGAAATATTAAACACAGGAAAATACCCCACCTTTAGTGTTTACAGAATGGGGAACCTCTGCTCTAGCATAATTGACATCACCACTTGTACAACCTCGCTCTTACACAAAATTACAAATTGGAGGGTTGACGATTCATTCTGCACAATTTCTAGTCACAAACCAATTCTTTACAACCTGTCAACCCCTAGTTCATCTCATAAACTTGAAATCAATAGTACTCGAAAATATAACACCAGGAAAGCAGTTTGGAGTCACTTCAGAATCGAATTAGAGAAAGCACTGGATAGTAACAATCTAACCCAAGAAAAGGTCGTAAGGATTAAGTCAAAACAAGAAATAGATGAAGCTGTTAATAAATACACAGAAAGCATAGTAACAGCATGTGACAAGGCCATTCCAAAAATTGAAAGAAAACGGATAACAAAAGCAGCAAAATGGTGGAATGAAGAATTACAAGGCAATAAGAAGGAAATGATTAGACTCAGAAGAAGGATTAAAAATGCACACCCTAATAGGAGAAACTATGTCGTAGAACAATACCTGCAAGCCAAAGACAGATATAAAAAAAATATAGAAGATGTTTCAACCAAGAGTTGGAAAGATTTATGCACTAAGGAAAAAAAAGAAAGCATATGGCAATGCACCTATCGGATACTAAAAATTTGCTCGAACAGAGAGGAAGACAAGTTACTACGTAACCAAAACGGGGACATCCTAACAGCGAAGGGATCAGCAACCCTCCTTGCTGAAACATTTTATCCAAAAGATAATACAAGTACCGACACAGAAGAACAAAAGGATATCAGGGCAAACACAAAACAATTAATATCGCAATTAAATAACCAAATAACTGAAATTAAAAGATCATTTACTAGAGTTGAAATAGAACACATCTTCAAAAATATGGAACCTAAAAAAGCACCTGGGATTGACGGTCTGACGTCAGATATTTGCCAGGAAGCCTACAATAACAACCCAGAAGTTCTAATAGCCCTATATAACAAATGCTTCGAATTAGGATATTTTCCGAAAAACTGGAAAAGAGCCACCATTAAAGTTATCCGTAAACCTAATAAAGAGGATTACGCCCAACCTAAGGCTTATAGACCCATTGGCTTATTACCGGTATTAGGTAAAATATTAGAAAAACTCTTCACCAACAGGGTACAATGGCAACTAGGAAAAGAGAAGAAATTAAGCAGGAGACAATACGGATTTACTCCCCAAAAAAGTACAGAGGATGCGCTATATGACACCGTGACACTTATTAAAAATGGACTCCATAAGAAGGAAATAGTGATACTGGTGTCGTTAGATATCGAAGGCGCATTTGATAACGCATGGTGGCCCGCTATCATTAGTGAACTCAGAACCAAACAAGTGGACACAGCTATGTTAAAATTAATAACCAGCTATCTGTCAGACCGGAAAATCAGTCTTAACTATGCCGGGCAAAATGTATCCTTACCAACAGACAAAGGATGTATTCAAGGATCAACTTGCGGGCCCATGTTGTGGAACATCCTAATCGATTCCCTACTTCAGGCGACGGAAGACCTAGCAGTTCACGTTCAGGCCTTCGCTGATGATATCCTGATAATAGCCTCTAATAAAGATGGGCATCAAATAGAAAAGGATATAAATACCGCGCTCAAATTAATAGTACAATGGGGACAAAAACATAAACTTAAATTTGCCCCGCATAAAACGCAAACAACTATCATAACTAAAAAGCTCAAATATCACTGTCCGAGACTACAAATGGATGAAGTCACCTTAAAGTACACTGATCAACTTAAAGTACTTGGCCTAATTATAGATAAAAATTTTAATTTTAAACCCCATCTAGACCATATCTGCAACAAAGCAGTCACCCTTTACAAGATGGTATCTAGGGCAGCACGGGCACAATGGGGATTAAACTCTGACATTGTCAGAACTATCTACTTAGCAGTGGTTGAACCAACTATCTTATATGCTGCCAGCTGCTGGGCAGACGCCACGGAGAGGAAATATGTACAGCGAATACTCAATAGGCTTACACGGATGTTTAGTATTCGTATCTGCAAAGGGCACAAAACCATCTCATTAGTCTCTGGCGCGCTTCTAGCCAAGATTATTCCACTAGCCTTACGAGTCAAAGAAAACGCAGAAATATACGAGATTAAACGAGGTAAACCAATTGAATCACTTCCAGGGAGGAACTTAGAGACAAGGATAAGTCCTTACGACCTACCACACCCCTCACTAAGACAACAAATACAGTACAAATTAATATCAAATCAAGAAGACATTGATAAAATCCACAATAACTGGCCCAGTATTTACACAGATGGCAGCAAAATAGATAACAGAGTTGGAGCGGCCATTTCAGTTTGGCACAATGGAACCGAAATTAAGCAAATCACTTTCACATTAGAGAGATACTGCAGCGTATATCAAGCAGAGTTAGTGGCCATTCTTAAAGCTGTCCAATATATGCTTGACAAGAAGTGTTACAAGGCAAATATACTCAGTGATTCGAGATCAGCAATCATGACCATCTGCAATCCGTCATCATTAAATCAAATTGCTGCAGAAATATCATCGAATTTAAAGGCTATAGAAAGCCATGGCGGAAAAATCGAGTTTTACTGGATAAAAGCCCATTGCGGGCTCAAAGGCAATGAAAGAGCAGACGAACTTGCCAAATATGCCGCCACTAAGAAAAAGCAGAGAGCTGTATATGACTTGTTCCCTTTGTCGTACGCTAAGCACCTCACTAGAGACAACACCTTGCTTAAATGGCAGCGCAAGTACGAAGAGGCGGCGACTGGCGAAACAACTAAAACCTTTTTCCCAACTATCACAGTAGCATATAAAATATTAAAGAATATTAAAATAACTAATATTATAACTCAATTATTTACAGGGCATGGCGGCAACAAAGCCTACCTTTTTAGATTCAAGCTGTCATCATCCCCATACTGCACTTGCGATAACAGCGCTCAACAAACTATAGAACATATTATTATAGACTGCCCTCGTTTTTGTACGAAAAGGTATGAGTGTGAATGCAGTATGGGAATGACCATAACCAAAAATTATCTTTGTAAAATTATGGAAGACAACGATTGCAGATCGAACTTTTTAAATTTCGCACTTTTAGTATTAAAAACTATAAATAAAGAAAATGGAAGTACTGTAATAGACTAGAAATAAATATTAGTTTAATAAATATATGTATAAAAAGATATATAGGCTAGTACAGTAACAAAATTATACATAAAATGTAACATATTACTTTTGTAAATATTAAACTGAGGTCAACCTAGGTATAATAGTAATAAGAGCAAGCTGAAAAAGAATATAAATAAACATAAAAAAAAAATATGTACAGAGCACAAGAAAAAATTTAAATGTTAACATACTAAAACAAGAATATAATTGTAACAAGTTTTCCATCATAACAATTGGACAGTAAACACATATCAACAAAGCAATGTCCGAGTAGTCTATATTATAATAATTGTATAAGGCTGCAGTACGGAACCAATAATAAATATTAAAAAAAAAAAAAAAAAAAAAAAAAAAAAATTGATGAATAAAAATAACAAGAGAAAAAAAAATAAAAGAAAAAAGGGTACTGCAGAATAGTAGTAGTAAGGCTAGTATAAGAAAAAAAAAAAAAAAAAAAAAAAAACCTAACCTAACCTAACCTAACCTAACCTAACCTAACCTAACCTAACCTAACCTTTTTTTTTTTTTTTTTTTTTTTTCGTGGGGAAATCCTCATGGATACCTCCGGCTGCGGGGGCAACCGGAAGGTTATGCCGGACTCTTACCGGCTAAAACCCCACGGTGCCTCCTCGCACATGCGCGCGGGGCCGCGGGAATCCAAATTCTTCCGCAGCCCCGCACTAGTGCTGGCCCGATATGTCCGGGCCTCGTCTCCTGCACGGGGTAGCGAGGTGTTAAGCTACCCCCCTCCACGGCCTCCAACTCCACCTGCGTATCGGACCCCCCCGAGTCCGATACGCGGAGGCCGTGGGGCCAGGGAAATTGAGCGCTATGTAGCGTCCGCTTTCCCGACCCCAGCGGCGGATCTGGTCTCGGGCTCCGCCGCCAACCAAGATTCGGCTGCGGAGGGTAGGGAGAGCGGCGCCTCGCAATACCGGCACTCCTCTCCCCCCGCAGCCCCACCACCACCACATCACTTAACGGTGTGGCCCCGTCTGAGTCGCGGAGGATAGGGCGAGTGGCGCATCGCCATACCAGCACTCCTCTTCCTCCGCGACTCCACCTCGGCTGCAGCGGTAGAGGGTGCGGACTCCCCTCTCACCGCAGCCCCCCGACACACATCCGAAGTGGGCTTCCCAAGCCCACTCGGAGTGGCCACCTCGGGCCGGCCCTACACCTCGGGCCAGCAAAGGGGTTCCTCTTCGTTCACCGCGGTTGACCAAGCCACGGCTACTAAGCCCCCCCGCCACGACAAGGCGGGAACCCGTTCGGGGGGGAACCTAACCTAACCTAACCTAACCTAACCTAACCTTTTTTTTTTTTTTTTTTTTTTTTCGTGGGGAAATCCTCATGGATACCTCCGGCTGCGGGGGCAACCGGAAGGTTATGCCGGACTCCTACCGGCTAAAACCCCACGGTACCTCCTCGCACGTGTGCGCGGGGCCGCGGGAATCCAAATTCTTCCGCAGCCCCGCACTAGTGCTGGCCCGGTCTGTCCGGGCCTCGTCTCCTGCACGGGGTAGCGAGGTGTTCAGCTACCCCCCTCCACAGCCTCCAATTCCACCTGCGTATCGGACCCCCCCGAATCCGATATGCGGAGGCCATGGGGCCAGGAAAATCGAGCGCTTAGTAGTGCCCGCTTTCCCGACCCCAGCGGCGGATCTGGTCTATGGCTCCGCCGCCAACCAAGATTCGGCTGCGGAGGGTAGGGAGAGCGGCGCCTCGCAATACCGACACTCCTCTCCCCCCGCAGCCCCACCACCACCGCATCACTCAACGGTGCGGCCCCGTCCGAGTCGCGGAGGATAGGGCGAGTGGCGCATCGCCATACCAGCACTCCTCTTCCTCCGCGACTCCACCTCGGCTGCAGCGGTAGAGGGTGCGGACTCCCCTCTCACCGCAGCCCCCGACACACATCCGAAGTGGGCTTCCCAAGCCCACTCGGAGTGGCCACCTCGGGCCGGCCCTACACCTCGGGCCAGCCAAGGGGTTCCTCTTCGTTCACCGCGGTTGAAATTAAGCGCAGCACCCAGCACTTACACGATCAAGTTCAAAATATTTTGCGTCATTCAACGTTATCGGCTGAAAATAAAACTGCCTCAATAATCAAAAATACAATCAGAGAAGAGTTTGAGAAGTTTACGATAAAACCTCATCAAGCCACCGCTCGGCCGCAACAAGACATTCTTCACCCGCCTATTATCCCCGCAGCACTTCAGAGTTACGCTTCCATCGTTAAGACTAAGAGGACCGTCGAGAAATCGGTCATACCTATTACTAAACCAGCTTTAATTGTTACTACCAAACAATCAGTATCCTCTTCACAGGAGACTGTCAACGCGTGGCGGAAAAGTGTTCAATTCAAAAATCATACATTCGCTCCCGCTGAAGTTAAGAAAGTGTCCAATTATAAACTAAGAGTAGAATTCGACAACCAAGAGCAAAGGGACGAGATTCTTGAGGCAATAAGCAGACCAGACAGTCTCGTTAGCGCGGAAATAGCTAAGAAATTTAAGCCTATGGTGATACTGAAGGGTATTTTTAAAGACACCCCCGTATCTGAACTCAACGATATTATCATTAAGCAAAATCCCAAAATTAAAGATTTAATTAACACACCCGAAGACTTTACATTTAAATTTATTCGCAATAACCGAAATCAAAAACTTTATAACGCTGTGTTCATGGTCACCCCCCATATTTGGCGGGCAATCATAGAATTACAAAAAGTAAACATAGACCACCAACGTGTACACGCAGAGGACCATCCGGCATTTCTACAGTGCTATAAGTGCATGAAGTTTGGACACACCAAGAAGCACTGCACTGAAGATATAACAATCTGTTCCCACTGCTCCTCTAACTCACACACCTACAGGGATTGCCCTGATAAAAAAGATCACAATAAGATAAATTGCCATAACTGCACAGAACACGCTAATAAGTACAAATTAAATTCTGATACAAAACATAGCACTACATCATTACACTGCCCCCGCGTTTTAAAACAAATTGAAATTTGCAAGAACAAAACTGACTATGGATATTAAAAATAAAAACAAGAGAACAACACCAAAAAAATGCAGTCCACTAAAATGTCTACAAATTAACTTAGATAGAGGTTACGCAGCAACTAACGAAGCATTAAAGTATATCACGGACAACCTGTACGACATAGTGTTTATTAGCGAACCTTATGTTGGAAGTAACATTAACATGAAACCTTGCCCCGGTTATAATGTATATCAGTTTCCAACAAAGCACCACGTTAAAGCATGCTTGCTCATCAAGCAAGATCTTGGTTCTTCGTTAGGTATATCAGAGCACTCCACATCTAACCTTTGCGTTGTACAAATAACTATCGGAAGTAAAAAAATTTTCTTCGTCAGCGTTTATGTCGAACCAAGGGCTGATGAAATTAACACAATAAGTACACTAGAGCATTTTCTACAAAAAACAACAAATCACAGTCACATAATCTGCGGTGATTTCAATGGTTGGCACCCTTTGTGGAACTCCCCCAAGGCAAATCGGCGTGGGAACCATATAGCAGAATTTATCACTACAAATAATCTAAACCTTTGCAACTCTGGAAAAGTGCCAACATTCGAGACTATTACCCATAACATCCACCGAGAATCAATTATTGACCTTACCCTTACATCTAATTTATTAACGAATCAAATCGCTAACTGGAAAGTGGCATTAGAAGTCTGCCCATCCTCTGGCCACAACGCAATAACATTTGATTTAATGATTAACAAAAACTATGTACCCAAACCTAAAAAGTTATCGACATTTAAATATAATACACAAAATATAAAATGGGATCAAGTAAGTGAAAAATTCAAAGAGGAAATTACTAAAACTGTAAATTTAAATGCAAACATAGAGCAATTTAACGATTGTGAAATAGAAAAATTCATATGTAACTTAACATCTGCCATTCAAAAGTCATGTGAAAAACTGTTTCCACTAAAAAGAAAGACACCTGTAAGAGCACCTTGGTGGAATAATGATCTAGAGACACTCAAACAAAAGGTAATAAAAAACCATCACAAAATTCAGCAGTTAAAACAACGGAAAAGACCATTACACGACGCGTTAGAAGAAAAATCAAAATTAAAGACAGAGTATGCCCAAGCTATTAGAAATGTATCCACGAATCACTTTAGAGAATTTTGCAATAAACAAGGGAAAGAAGATGTTTGGAGTGTTACTAACAGGCTACTGAAAACTACACCCTTAACGCAACCTCCAACGACGCTTAAAACAAAATTAGGTAATTACACCTCAACCAACCAAGAAACTGCAGAGACATTATTAAATGAATATTTCCCTGAAGATGAACCAGACATAAGCCTTAAACACACAGAAATTCGCAATCTCTCTAATAAAATACCAGACACTTCGTCAGAACCTCCGTTCACTACCGATGAAGTATTAAACTCATTAAAAACAATGAACCCTAACAAATCACCAGGACTGGATCACTTAACTGCAGACATTTGTTATAATTTCACAAAATTGTACCCCTTGGTTATAACCGCTATAATGAATAGATGTCTCGATCTTGGCTACTTCCCAGAAATTTGGAAAACTGCATGCATTAAGATCATTCCAAAACCTCACAAAACCGAATTCAGCTCTTCTTCTTATAGACCTATAGGACTTATAAATGTTTTTGGAAAAACCTTCGAAAAACTTATAACCAAACGACTAACATATCATCTACACAAAACCAATGCAATGAGTGAAACTCAGTATGGATTCAAAGAACAAACATCGACTACAAATGCAATACAAAAGGCACTAAAGATAATTAAAGATGCCAAAAACAATAAAATGCAAGTTTTAGCAGTTTCGTTGGATATACAAGCAGCATTTGATCACGCTTGGTGGCCTGCACTATACCATAGATTAAACCATATCCGATGTCCTAAGAACATATTTATTTTGCTCCAACACTATACAAAAGATCGTAAAGTAAAACTGGATTTTGCAGATAGTTCAGCTACCAAATCAATGCACCGAGGATGCATACAGGGATCAGTGTGTGGACCCATGATTTGGAACATCATCCTTGATGATCTTTTATCAACAACGCTACCAAGTGGATGTCATCTCCAGGCATTTGCAGATGACTTACTTTTAATCGCTCATGCTAAAGATATTGTCGCATTAGAAAACATAACACAGAAAGCACTTGATCAAATATTGGAATGGGCAATTCAGTCAAGCTCAAATTTAACCCGAATAAAACTCAAATGATTTCTTTCACCAACAAAGCCAAAAAGTGTAAAATAGTAATGGAAAAACAATTAATAAGCTCTACTCGACAAATAAAATACTTAGGAATTATAATCGATCAAAAATTAAACTTTATAAAACATGCAGATTACACAATCAACAAATCAATGAAAATACTTCACAAACTGATAAAATATATAAAACCAACCTGGGGAATTAATCCAGAAAACGTACGCACTATTTACACGGCTGTAGTAGAGCCCATATTATGTTATGCCGCAAGTATTTGGAATCCCGCTTTAAAATATAAATATGTCAATAAACGTCTTCTTTCCCTACAACGAACCATAGCTATTAAAATTATAAGGGGATTCCGGACTATCGGTGCAGCTACCGCCATCAGCTTAGCAGAGTTACACCCTCTACCAGATAAAATAAACGCAGTTGCAGATTTGGAAACAACTAGACAAAATCGCACATCAAAATACCTACCTTCTGACATAGTATTAGAATCACCGTCAAAACCCATAGCGCTTCTTCATCCGTCAGAAAGGAAAATCATAGAATTTAACGAACTTACATGTCAGAAAGAAATAGAACATTATCAAGAAGCTAATACATCCAGCATCTTCACAGACGGAAGTAAAAGTGAAAACGGAGTGGGAGCTGCTTTTGTTGTACTCACCCATGAAAGGCAAACTGTAACAAAGAAATTTAAATTACACAACACTTGTTCAATTTTTCAAGCTGAAATATTCGCTATTAAAAAGGCAATTTACTGGATACTGACTAGCAGAATACATACATTCACAATTTTTTCAGACAGTAAATCAAGCTTACAAGAAATCCAAAATCCGGAGAGCACAAACCCATTAATTGTAGAAATTCACCACAATATTGTCAAAGCTAAGGAATTAAATAAAATAATTAAATTCGTTTGGATTAAAGCGCACAATGGAATTATAGGAAATGAACTAGCAGATACAGCTGCAAAATCGGCATCAAATTTAAACAAAACTCCAGATTATTGCAATTTCCCAATCACTTATATAAAACAAAAACATAAAATAGAACTTAAGAGAGCAGCTGAAGCGTATTATAACAAACCAGAAAATTGCGCTCATCTCAAAACATGGTGTCCTACCTATGAGAATTTCCAAGCAGTACTAGAAAAATTCAAACCATCATTTAGCTTAACTCAAGTACTGACTAATCATGGTTTCCACAAAAAGTACCTGTATCGTTTTAAAATAACGACAAATGACCTATGTCCTTGTGACAATACCACGCAACAAACCATAGACCATTTAATAAAACAATGTCCGAAATATAGTCAAACAAGGATCGAACATGAACTTACCTGCAGTATAATGAAAATTTGTCCCTACAAATTAACTGATATTATACAAAAGGAATCCTGCATAAAAAGTTTTAATGTACATATAGAAAAAATTGTTAAGTCGCTTAAGCAATTTAATAATTAGTAAGAATTTAAGACAAATTAAAACAGTTAACCTATAACTAAAACACAGAAAAGTCAAGAAATAAATAAAATCACTGTATAATGCGAATTGTATCCCGTTAGCATATCGCATTGTACGTTGAGAATTTCAGTATACAAAAAAAAAAAAAAAAAAAAAAAAAACCTAACCTAACCTAACCTAACCTAACCTAACCTAACCTAACCTAACCTAACCTAACCTAACCTAACCTAACCTAACCTTTTTTTTTTTTTTTTTTTTTTTTTCGTGGGGAAATCCTCATGGATACCTCCGGCTGCGGGGGCAACCGGAAGGTTATGCCGGACTCCTACCGGCTAAAACCCCACGTTGCCTCCTCGCACGTGCGCGCGGGGCCGCGGGAATCCAAATTCTTCCGCAGCCCCACACTAGTGCTGGCCCGGTCTGGCCGGGCCTCGTCTCCTGCACGGGGTAGCAAGGTGTTCAGCTACCCCCCTCCACAGCCTCCAACTCCACCTGCGTAACGGACCCCCCCGAGTCCGATACGCGGAGGCCATGGGGCCAGGAAAATCGAGCGCTTATTAGCGCCCGCTTTCCCGACCCCAGCGGCGGATCTGGTCTATGGCTCCGCCGCGAACCAAGATTCGGCTGCGGAGGGTAGGGAGAGCGGCGCCTCGCAATACCGACACTCCTCTCCCCCCGCAGCCCCACCACCACCGCATCAATTAACGGTGCGGCCCCGTCTGAGTCGCGGAGGATAGGGCGAGTGGCGCATCGCCATACCAGCACTCCTCTTCCTCCGCGACTCCACCTCGGCTGCAGCGGTAGAGGGTGCGGACTCCCCTCTCACCGCAGCCCCCCGACACACATCCGAAGTGGGCTTCCCAAGCCCACTCGGAGTGGCCACCTCGGGCCGGCCCTACACCACGGGCCAGCCAAGGGGTTCCTCTTCGTTCACCGCGGTTGACCAAGCCACGGCTACTAAGCCCCCCCGCCACGACAAGGCGGGAACCCGTTCGGGGGGGAACCTAACCTAACCTAACCTAACCTAACCTAACCTAACCTAACCTAACCTAACCTAACCTAACCTAACCTAACCTAACCTAACCTAACCTAACCTAACCTAACCTAACCTAACCTAACCTAACCTAACCTAACCTAACCTAACCTAACCTAACCTAACCTAACCTAACCTAACCTAACCTAACCTAACCTAACCTAACCTAACCTAACCTAACCTAACCTAACCTAACCTAACCTAACCTAAGGCTTTTCCCGGCGAATAGTGGGAGATCGAGAAGCAGAGTGTAAAATTAACTTTTCGGAGACCCCACATCCCGCGGATCAGGTCGGACTGAAGTTTGAATGTCTGGAAGACGGTGCAGAAATAGACCGGAACGATAACATTGGCCTAAAAATTTACACCGACGGTAGCAAAATTGAGGGAAAAGTCGGCGCGGCATTATCCATCTGGAATAATGCCACGGAGACGAATACCCGTAAATTGAAACTGGAAAATTTCTGCACCGTCTACCAGGCAGAGTTGCTGGCCATTCTCGAAGCAACCAGATATGCATTAAAAACTGTCATACCAAATTGCAATATATACAGTGATTCGAGATCAGCTCTCTCAACAATTGTACAAGACCTTTCCCTCCATCCCCTAGCGGTAGAAGCAAGAGGCAACATAACTAAAATAAATAGACAGGGTAAAACCCTTAAACTTTTTTGGGTAAAAGCTCACGCAGGATTGGAGGGAAATGAGAGAGCAGACAAACTAGCGAAAGAAGCTGCTACAAAAATTAAAAGGAAAGCAGATTATGAAAAGTGTCCGATTTCATACGTCAAGCGACAAATCCGATTGGAATCGCTTGACGAATGGAACCGGCGCTATGTGGAAGGGGAAACGGCGTCAACAACAAAAGTCTTTTTCCCGGACGCAATTCAAGCCTACCACATAATAAAGAAAATCGACATGGATCCGATGACGGTTCAAATCATGACAGGACATGGGGGATTCTCCGAATACTTGTATAGATTTAAGTGTAAGGAGAGTCCCGCATGTGCCTGTGATCCAACTAAAAATGAAGACATAATACATGTTATCACAGAATGTCCAATTTATAGCCGAGAAAAATATAACACAGAAATGGCATTAAATATAAAAATAAATAAAGAAAATGTACATGAAATTATAGGAAATAAGCACATTAGAAATAAGTTCTTGGAATATTGTAAGAATATAGCAAATAAAATAGTAAATAAAAATAAATAGTGTATAAAAGGGAACTGTAACACAATATATATAAGTATACAGTGTAAACAGTCCCACACAATTAATAGATGTAAGAACAAACCTTTGAAAAAATGTAAAAATTAAATGTAATGTTTTAAGCAAAAAATATATTAAATAAATAAAAGAATAAAATGACAAGGTGAAAAAAGAAACACCAAACGATGAAAAAAGTCCCTGAGTACCACATGTCAGGGGAACTAGAAAAAAAAAAAAAAAAAAAAAAAAAAAAAAAAACCTAACCTAACCTAACCTAACCAGTCCGGTGTCAACTGCCGTCCCGAACGCCACGTTTCTAAGTTGCTCCGCGCCTTTAAATTCGTAAAAATAGGTTTTTTGCATCCGATTTTGATGTTTTATATATCAAAAGATGCGCGTTGACTCGCGGTTTCATATAGTGAAATTTGCATGAAAATCGGAGTTGCGGTGAAAGAGATATAGTGAAAATAGTGATTTTTAGAAAAAAAAAAAAAAAAAGTGAAAATTTTCAAAGTGAAACGCTGAGTGATTAAGCGCTTTTACCCTAACTTTTTAAAGTGCGGCCTTAAAGCGATTATCGGCCCCTACATAAGTGGAAAATATAAGATTTTTGTGACTCATAGTTTAAGAGAAAAAGGCAAAAAAACAAGTGCCACGTGGGCACGTGTTTTGTGATCCAGAACCGTGCGGCTGTTTTTGAAGCCGCACTTCAGTGACGACAGTGGAGAGGAGCCGGGAGCAATTAGCAGAACTATTAAAAGTTAAGTGGATGAGGAGTTATTGAATTTTTAAAAATTGGCAAAATTTAACAATTTTATATCTTTAAAACTAAAGTGAAGACCCCTAGTTTTTATAATAAATTAATGTTAATAGTAGAGTAAGAAGTGTATATAAAATATTTTAGATTTTTCTAGTAAGTAGTTTTTAAGGTAGGATTTTTCAAAAATTTTAGTTGTACACGTGTTACCTCTTAATAACGAGTAAAGAGATTTTAGAACATATATACAAAGAAAGGGAAGTGATCATAACATATGAAAATTTTTGTAGATTTTTAAAATACCAAAATTAACTGTAAAAATCAAAATTACTTAAAAAATTATCATATTTTGTAAAAAATTAAATAAAAAGGGGCCTAAAAATTTAAAAGGTATATTTTTCTGTAATCTAGACACCGAGACCTTTTCAACGAGCCCAAACACGGGCCAAATCAGCTAAAGGACGCCCAAATTAACGTTTTGTTATCTGGGCCAGCGGCCATTTTGTAAACATTAAAAACGCAATAGCTCTGGTTGTGGGGGTCGTAGCGGACTGCGGTTTTGGATTATATTATTACCGGATCGAGTCTTGTCTATCCACAAAATTTCAGGCTTTTTTGAGTTCATGTTTTTCAGTGTCCTGAAAGTGACTCTACCTGAAAGAATAGAAAAAGCGTGGTAATATAGTCGAAACGCGGGTCTCCTGCGATTTCTGGAAGTAGAGTTATCAGCACTCAAACTTCAAATTTGACACTTCAGCGGCCATCTTGAAAAACAAAAAAGGCTTATATCTCCTGAATTAGGGGTCGCAGAAGACTGGGGTTTGGACCCTAGACGTAAACAAGGAGTGCTGAAACAGAAAAAACAGTTTTCAGGAACTTCAGACTGTAAAAATTTTGTGTCCTGAAAACCATACCACATTATAGCCCTTGTCGAGCCCAACAAAACGAGCCTAAGCAGTGCATTGTGGGCCTACCCGTTCCGGAGTTACAGCGCTATAACCACATTTTCGACCGCCATCTTGTATTGGAACCAAAATTTTAAAGCGTGATAACTTCGGAACCTGTTGGGCTGGGTGTACTGAGTTTGGGATCATTGGAAAGGGCTCGAGGAGGGCTATCGGCTGCTAATGTTATATAGTGGTTTTATTAGATTATAAATTAGAATAACAATTTATTTTTAGACAATTTTTAGACTATTATTTTTAGATAAGTGTGACTAGCTTTGGTAAAAGCATTCTATAGAATAAAGTCATTTAGTGGAGACGACTCTAGGTAGATCCTAGTACACTGCTGAAAAATTTATTTTGTTTTTATTATTTTGTATTATTGATAGGACTTTTAACTAACTCTGCATAGAATCTAAAACTAATTTGATTTATTGGAGTTATTATATTATTTTATTATACTGTCTTGTGTTGGTTTGTTATTAAGGATAGGACTTATAAACTGACTCTACATAGAGAAATCTTAACTCTGAACATACCATAGCCGTGTCGACTGCAAAAATATCTTAATATCTTTATATTATTTTATATACAACTTTTACAAATTTACTTTTTAATTTGACTTTTTATTGACTTTTTATTTTTCTTTATTTATATTAATTACGGTGATCAATTATTGTGATCAAAAGACGCGTTACTCCCTAAGATGTTCGGCATCCGTACTCCCACAAAAAAGACCGAGGGCAGCGCCAGGGACTTGAGCCCACAGGGTTCACCAAATGGGACAGAGAAAGCAGGACTTTCTCCAAAAATAAATCAAAAGACGTCGGCCTCAAGTGTGAGGAGAAGTATAGGAGAATGGGAGTCGGGGAAAACAGACACAGCAGCCGGAACACATAGCTCTCCAAAAAAGGTTGGCCCGCCTGCTCGCCTGAAACAAAAAACTATGCTGCCTCAGGAAGCAAAGGGAACAACCCGCAAAGTGCAAGACGAGCCAACAGAAAGTTCACCAAAGATGGGGAGTACAAAATATGCGGATCGTCTGACAGAGGCCCGTGCATGCCTCCATAAAGCAAAATTGCACCTTAGCAATTCACGCAACCTAAGGACAGACATCAAAACCGAGGTCACTCAGGCCATAGAAAGGCTTTACCAGCTAGTTAGGGAGGCAGAGACAGTAAAGAGTATAGGAAAAGAGACAAAATTAAGGGAAAAGGGGAAAAAGGACGAATTGAAGGAAGCTGAAAGTACAACACCAGAGGAACATATTAAATTATTAAAAAAGTTAGATGAACATGGAAAACTTCTTGAAGAAAACAACAAAGAGATCGGAAAACTAAGGGATGAATTGAGAAAACTTGAAAGTAAAGAAGATAGAGGAACGTACGCGAGTATACTAGCTGGGAAACCGAAAATAGTACCCTCGGAAAATAAAGCCATGCACTCGGTGGCTATTACATCAACTGATGAAAAGGAGACCGGAGATCAGGTGATGGATAAAATAAGGAAGGCAATAAATGCAAAAGAAGGACTCAAAATAGATAAGATTAGGAAAGCAAGAGATAGAAAGGTAATAGTTGGATGTTGTACCCAGGATGAGTTAAACAAAGTCAAGGAAAAAATAAAGAATGCAAGCAAACACCTAAATATAGATGACATAAAAAATAAAGACCCACTCGTAATTCTGAAAGATGTCTTACAATACAATTCAGATGATGAAATAGTTAAGGCAATTAGAGTTCAAAATAAGCAACTTTTTAAAGACTTGGAAGACAACGAGGATAGAATAGAGATAAAATACAAGAAAAAGTCCAGGAATCCGCATACATCCCACATTGTACTGAAAGTCTCGCCCCAGTTATGGACTCGCCTCATAGAAGTTGAAGTGATTCACGTGGATCTCCAACGAGTGAGGGTGGCAGACCAGTCCCCACTTGTCCAATGTTCACGGTGCTTGGGATATGGACACACCAAGCGCCTATGCAATGAGACTACAGAGGTCTGCAGTCACTGTGGAGGCCCACACCTCAGGACAGAATGCGCCGACTGGCTCTCCGGTGAAAAACCATCATGCAGAAATTGCATAAAGGCAAGAATGGATATTAAAGACCACAATGCGTTCAGTTCGGATTGCCCGGTGAGAAGGAAATGGGAAGCCTTAGCACGATCCACCGTAGCTTATTGCTAAGGTGGTCTCAAGGTCTAACAGAAACCTCTACGCCGGCAACCACCGATATCACGCGATACAGGTAAACCTCCAAAGAAGCGAGTTAGCCACGGCCGAAATGATTACAGAGGCGACCTGGAAAAAGATATCATTCGCACTGGTCCAGGAACCCTACATTGGTCGTATTGGCGAGATGAAGAAGTACCCAGGGACACGAATAATACAATGTCACCGAGAACCCAACACCGAAAAGGTGATCAAGGCAGCCATTGTATTGTTCGACGACACCATTAACATAACCCAGTGTCCCGATCTAACAACGGAAAATATAGCAGTCGCCAAGTTGAGGACAGGGACCTGGGAGATGGGAGTGGTGTCTGTCTATCTGGAGTGCAACAAACCAATCGTTCCATACCTGGACACGATCGAAAAGGCCGTGGAAGCTTTGGGGAATGTAAACGTGATATTTGGTGGAGACGTGAACGCATGGAACACCTGGTGGGGAAGCCGAGAGACGGATAGTAGAGGAATGGAGGTGGCTGCCAAGCTCGACGAATTGGAGCTTCACCTACTCAACAGGGGAACTGATCCCACCTTTGACACCATCAGGGGTGGGAGAAGGTTTACCAGCTGTGTGGACATAACTACCTGTTCGACGCGCCTGCTAGGGAGGGTAGAAAACTGGAGGCTTTCTGAAGAGATAACTGGTTCGGACCACAGGGCAATACTATTCGACATCAATTTAGAAAAGTCAATTGGCACCGACATAGATAGAACAACAAGAAAATTTAACACTAAAAAGGCAAACTGGAGCGAGTTTCGTGAGAAACTCCTCCATATTTGGAGCAGAAAATCAATTACCAAAATAGAAATAGACAAGATAGAAACCAGAAAAGAACTAGAAACAAAAATAGTAGAAGTGACAAATGCAATAATAGAAGTGTGTGAAAAATATTTACCCAAATTAAAAAACAAAAAACGCATGGGGTTGCCCTGGTGGACCGAGGAGTTGACAAAGCGCAAGAAGGAAGTCTCCAGACTAAAGCGTCGTATATCATATGCAGCACCAATTCGACGAGAGTGGGTTGTGGAACAGTACCTTAATGCAAAGAACGAGTACCATCAGGAAGTCAAAAGTGCTCAAACTTCCAGCTGGAAGGACTTTTGTAGTAGACAAGAACGAGAGTCAATGTGGGATAGTATCTACAGAGTGATAGGCCGCACAACACAGAGGCAGGAGGACGTTCCTCTTGCCCTGAATGGGAGAATCATGGGAAATGAAGAATCAGCAAAGACTCTGGCTGAGACTTTCTATCCGGATGATGATGTTCGGGAAGATGATCCAGGACACAGGCAGATAAGAGAGGCAGCAGGAGTAGTAAATGAAGGGTCACATGATGATTCATGTGACCCACCTTTTACCATGGAAGAGCTAAAGTGGTCTGTGTCTGGTTTCAACCCTAAAAAAGCACCAGGATACGACGGTCTCACAGCTGACATTTGTGAAGCAGCAATTGGTTTGGATCCGACAATGTTTCTGGCGCTTGCCAATAAATGTCTCAGTTTGGCACACTTCCCCAGAAAATGGAAAGAGGCAGTTATAGTGGTACTACGGAAACCGGGAAAAGTAGACTACACACATCCCAAGTCTTATAGACCAATTGGACTGCTCCCTGTCCTGGGAAAAATTTTCGAAAAGATGTTGGTTCGAAGGATAAAATGGCACATCATTCCCAACATCAGCAGTAAACAATATGGTTTCATGCCACAGCGCAGTACCGAAGACTCCCTCTATGACATGATGCAGTACATAAAATCCAAACTGAAGAACAAAGAATTGATTGTACTCGTATCTTTAGACATAGAGGGAGCCTTCGATAACGCTTGGTGGCCAGCAATAAGATGCAGACTAGCAGAGACGAGGTGCCCAATAAACCTAAGGCGCCTCATAGACAGTTACTTCGAAGAAAGAACAGTATGCATCAGGTACAGTGGAGCGGAATGGGTCAAAAAGACAACAAAGGGATGTGTGCAAGGCTCGATAGGAGGTCCTATTTACTGGAATTTGTTGCTCGACCCACTATTAAAGGAGTTAAGCGACAAAGGGGAATACTGCCAGGCATTCGCAGACGATGTGGTCCTGATGTTCTCCGGGCAGCGGGCATTAGATGTGCAAGATCGAGCCAACGCAGTTCTCGCACATGTTCAGAAGTGGGGAGTCAGAAATAAGCTTAAATTTGCGCCGCATAAAACAAAAGCTATGGTGATCACAAATAAGATAAAGTATGACTCACCACTTCTGAAAATGGGGGGAGAGGACATTGCGTTGTCTAGGGAAATTAAAATACTTGGACTCACGTTGGACGACAGGTTAACCTTCAACGCACATGTGAGAAATGTGTGTTGCAAGGTACAAAACCTGTATTGCCAACTGTTAAGGGCAGCAAAGATCAGTTGGGGCTTGAACCCCGAGATCATCAGGACCATTTACGTTGCGGTGACGGAGCCGATAATTATGTACGCGGCAAGTGTATGGGCACAGGCAACATACAAAAAGAAAATAAGAAAGCAGCTCGACGCGGCACAACGCGGGTTTGTTCAGAAAATAATAAAGTCCTATAAAACAGTATCTTTACACTCGGCACTACTACTCGCTGGGCTGCTTCCTTTGGACCTAAGGGTCCGGGAAGCAGCCTTGCTTTATGAAGTAAAGAAAGGCTTCTCCCAGCGAGTGGTAGGGGATCGAGATGTGGAAAGGAAGGCAGATTTCGCTAAAATGCCTCACCCCGCGAAAGAAGTTGGGCTGCAATTTATATGCCTGGAGGACCGTGCACAAATTGACCAAAACGACAATAAAGAACTAAAAATATACACAGATGGCAGTAAGATCGAGGGGAAAGTTGGCGCTGCGCTATCTATTTGGAATGGCGCAGCGGAAACAAGTACCCGAAAAATAAAGTTGGAAAATTTCTGCACGATCTACCAGGCGGAGTTGCTGGCCATATTCGAGGCAACAAACTATGTACTCAAAGACCAGGCAACGAGTTGCAATATTTATAGCGACTCCAGATCTGCTCTCCAGACAATTGTCCAGAGCGTTTCCCTCCATCCCCTAGCAGTGAATATTAGAAAAAACATTTTAGAAATACAAAAACAAGGTAAATCAATTAAATTATTTTGGATAAAGGCACACGCTGGATTGGAGGGAAACGAGAGAGCAGATCAATTAGCAAAAGACGCCGCTTTAAAAATAAAAAGAAAGCCCGAATATGACAAGTGCCCGATTTCATTCGTCAAAAGACGGATTCGTCTTGACTCACTTGACGAATGGAATCGACGCTACACAGAAGGCGAAACGGCTTCTATAACAAAAATTTATTTCCCCAACGCAATAAACGCCTATCCTATAATAAGGAAATTGAATATAGATCACTTAATGGTACAAGTGATGACAGGACATGGTGGGTTCTCGGAATACCTGCATCGATTCAAATGCAAGGAGAGCCCATCATGTGCCTGTGATCCAATGATGGAAGAAAGTATATTGCACATCATTACAGAATGTCCTATCTATTGCAAAGAAAGAAATAACGTAGAAATAGAACTAGAAATTAAAATAGAAAAAGATAATATATATAAAATAATAGAGAATAAGTGTATTAGAATAAGGTTCTTAAACTATTGTAAGCTTATAGCAAATAAGGTAGTAAATAAAAATAAATAAAAATAGAAGTAAGGGAAACTGTCACTTATATTTGAGTATATAAAGTAAACAGCTCCGCCAAATTAGTTAAAAAAGTAGATTAAGATAAAGCAACAAATACAACGTAATAATAATACTAGGCATAAGTAAAATAAGAAAAAGAACCGAATGTAAGATATATAAAAATAAGTAAAAATATTAAACGTCCCTGATCTCTCTCCGCGTTATATATTATATAGAGGTATTAATAAGTAAAAGATATGATGTTATTACATGTATTAGATTAAGAGTAGTAGGACTCCCGATCGAAAACCCGGAGTTCTCTACACCCTCTATAATATTAAGGACAAAGAAACAAATAAAAAACAAGAATTTAAAGTCCGTGTCACGCTGACAATGTCTCTGACCTCCATGTCAGAGGGAAACAGCAAAACATACTAAAAAAAAAAAAAAAAAAAAAAAAAAAAAACCTAACCTAACCTAACCTAACCTAACCTAACCTAACCTAACCTAACCTAACCTTTTTTTTTTTTTTTTTTTTTTTTTTCGTGGGGAAATCCTCATGGATACCTCCGGCTGCGGGGGCAACCGGAAGGTTATGCCGGACTCCTACCGGCTAAAACCCCACGGTACCTCCTCGCACGTGTGCGCGGGGCCGCGGGAATCCAAATTCTTCCGCAGCCCCGCACTAGTGCTGGCCCGGTCTGTCCGGGCCTCGTCTCCTGCACGGGGTAGCGAGGTGTTCAGCTACCCCCCTCCACAGCCTCCAACTCCACCTGCGTATCGGACCCCCCCGAATCCGATACGCGGAGGCCATGGGGCCAAGAAAATCAAGCGCTTAGTAGTGCCCACTTTCCCGACCCCAGCGGCGGATCTGGTCTATGGCTCCGCCGCCAACCAAGATTCGGCTGCGGAGGGTAGGGAGAGCGGCGCCTCGCAATACCGACACTCCTCTCCCCCCGCAGCCCCACCGCCACCGCATCATTTAACGGTGCGGCCCCGTCTGAGTCGCGGAGGATAGGGCGAGTGGCGCATCGCCATACCAGCACACCTCTTCCTCCGCGACTCCACCTCGGCTGCAGCAGTAGAGGGTGCGGACTCTCCTCTCACCGCAGCCCACCAACACACATCCGAAGTGGGCTTCCCAAGCCCACTCGGAGTGGCCACCTCGGGCCGGCCCTACACCACGGGCCAGCCAAGGGGTTCCTCTTCGTTCACCGCGGCTGACCAAGCCACGGCTACTAAGCCCCCCCGCCACGACAAGGCGGGAACCCGTTCGGGGGGGAACCTAACCTAACCTAACCTAACCTTCTCTAATTGTTTCTATATATTTTCCTGGTCGGTATTCTAAATTAGCCTTATTATTTATTTTATTTATTTCTGATATTTCTAAATTTTTATCTATTAGCAATTGAGCCAGTTTCTCATGAAACTGACTCCAATTTGCTTTTTTGCTATTGTATAACCGAGTAACTCTTTCTATTTTAGGTCCCTGTGTTTTTCCATGAATAATTTTGAATTTAATTGAATTGTGGTCAGAACTTGTCATACCATCATCAATCTTCCAATCCTCTATCTGATTTAATAGATTTTCCGAGCACACTGTGATATCCACATGGCTCTGATATATTTTGCCGCCTCTTACGGTATCGAATGTTGGAGTTTCTCCTTTATTCAATATGTGCAGACCTAGTTGGTTCAAAGTACCTAAAAGCGTTTCTCCTCGACTATCTTCCCTCACACTACCCCACCAAGGGCTCCATGCATTTGCGTCACCCCCTATCAATATCTTTCTTTGACCCAATTTTGCGACTATATCCTTTAATTGGTCCATATATGGTTCGATAGCTACATGAGATAGAGAAGCATGTGAAAAAACTATTCCAAAAATTAAAAATAAAAATAAACTTACATTGCCGTGGTGGAACGAAGAACTTGACGCACTAAAGAAAAACTTCATTACCAAAAAACGCCGCATAAGATGTGCTGCCGCGGTACGACGAGCCGCTGTTGTCAAGGAGTACCTAGAAGCAAAAGACCAATATGAATCTGAAGCAAAAAAGGCTCAAGTCAAAAGTTGGAAGGAGTTCTGTGGAAAACAAGACAAAGAAAGCTTATGGGATGGGATATATCGGGTAATCGGCAGAACAGCAAAACGGCACGAAGACCTGCCACTAATAAAAGATGGGAAAATACTGGATAATTTAGAATCAGCTAGATTGCTGGCTGAAACCTTTTACCCGAAGGACTTAGTTGAAGCTGACGACGCAGAACACCAGCGCATAAGAGAAATGGCTGAAGAGGTAAATGCAGGAACGCAAGATAATTCTTGCTATCCACCATTCACTCTCTGTGAGCTAAAGAATGCTCTTAATAGCTTCAAACCAAAAAAGTCTCCGGGAGGGGACGGCTTTACGGCCGATATCTGCCGAGAGGTGATTTCCCATAATCCTGAGATTTACCTGAGCCTTGCAAATAAATGCCTCGAGTTGGGTTACTTCCCCACTATATGGAAGGAAGCAGTAGTTGTGGTCCTTCGAAAGCCCGGTAAGGAGGACTATACGCACCCAAAGTCCTACAGACCTATAGGTCTGTTACCAGTAATGGGAAAAGTCCTGGAGAAGATGGTCATTAGAAGAATAAGATGGCACATTCAACCAGGGGTTAGTACTCGCCAATACGGCTTCACACCACAGAGAAGCACCGAAGACTCCCTCTATGACATGATGGAATTCATACGTACACAGTTACTAAATAAGAAAATAGTTACCATGATATCCCTTGACATAGAGGGAGCATTCGATAGCGCCTGGTGGCCAGCAATTAAATGTCGGTTGGCTGAGGAAAGATGCCCCATAAACATCAGGAGATTGGTTGACAGTTATCTCCAGGACAGAAGAGTTAGAGTGAGGTATGCGGGGGTGGAGCAAGCACAGACAACTACGAAGGGGTGCGTACAGGGCTCCATAGGAGGACCGGTTCTGTGGAACTTGCTTTTAGACCCTTTGCTTAAGGAACTCGAGAAAAGAGGCGACCGGTGCCAAGCGTTTGCCGACGACATCATCCTGTTGTTTGCGGATGACACGGCTCTTAAGATCCAAAGACGTGCGAATGCCGCTCTTGAACATGTTCGGAGGTGGGGAATTCGTAACAAACTGAAATTCGCGCTACATAAGACTAAGGCTATGGTTATAACCCAGAAATTGAAATACGATTCCCCACATCTCAGCATGGGCGGGATAGGCATTGGCATGTCGGAGGAGATTAAGGTGCTTGGTGTCACCGTAGACAGAAAACTCACCTTTAATACCCATGTGAGTAATATGTGTAGGAAGGCAACAGCACTCTACAGACAACTATCGAGAGCTGCAAAGATTAGTTGGGGCCTTCAGCCAGAGATCATCAGGACGATGTACACGGCGGTCGTTGAGCCGGTGGTATTGTATGCGGCGAGCGTGTGGGCGCCAGCGGCTAGTAAATTGGGAATAAAAAAGCAGCTAAACGCTGTACAAAGAGGATTTGCTCAGAAAATTTGTAGGGCTTACCGTACTGTCTCCTTACACTCGGCACTAACATTGGCTGGCTTGCTTCCTCTAGACCTCAGGGTCCAAGAAGCAGCTTTTCTTTTTGAGGCAAAGAGAGGTAAACTCCGATCGCTGTTAGGAGACCGAGTGGTGGAGGCGGGGGTGAGCTTCACAGAACTGCCACATCCAGCATCCCATATGGACCTGGAGTTCATTTGCCTGGGAAACGAGTACGAAACGAGACTAAACAACACCCAGAGTCTCCGAATATTTACCGATGGGAGCAAAATAGAGGGAAAAGTCGGAGCAGCATTATCCTTTTGGAATAATGAAGCTGAGACAGGAACTCTAAAGCTCAAACTGTCGGACTACTGCACCGTTTACCAGGCAGAATTACTGGCCATATTTGGGGCAACTGAGCGAATCCTCAGTAGGAAAGAACAAAGTTTTGGAATTTACAGTGACTCGAGAGCAGCACTTGAGACCATTGTTAACCAAGAAACCAAACATCCCCTTGCAGTGAAAACTCGCAAAAACATACAAGCCGTTTATTCACAACAAAAAAGTATCCAACTGTTCTGGATTAAAGCCCACGCGGGTCTGCCGGGAAATGAGCGAGCTGATGAGTTGGCAAAACAAGCTGCGTTGCGAATAAAAGGCAAACCAGCATATGACCTGTGCCCAGTATCTTTTATAAAAAGACAAATCCGACTGGAGACCCTAGAAAAACGGAACCAAAGATATATAGAAGGCGACGCGGGTGGAACAACAAAGATCTTTCTCCCTAGTGCTGTGAATGCATATAAGCTGGTTAGGGATACATCACTGTCTCCTACAATGATACAGGCCATGACCGGGCATGGTGGGTTCTCCGATTACCTGTACCGATTTAAATGTAAGGAGAATCCCTCATGTGCTTGTGAACCAGGCGTGGAGGAGACAGTGCTGCACATACTACTTGAATGTCCCAGATTCGGTAAAGATAAACAGGAGTTTGAAACTGCGATCGGAATAAATATGGAAAGAGGTAACCTTTGGTCATTGTTAGCTGAAAAAAAGACAAGAGCAAAATTTATTACTTATTGTGAGGGAATTGTTAAACGAGTTGCAAAAACTAATAAAGATTAATATTATCATTAAAATAAATAAATAAATAAAAGTGATAATTACAACACCTTCAAAACTCAAGTAAATAAGGTAATCGGTGCTTCCTTGTATCTATATCGCGTATAGATAGAGAGAATGCACCGAACACAGTAATATAGTGAGTTTCTATCACTTTTTAAATTAAAAACTAAATCAAGAAATTAAACGTTAACAGATATAAAAAGACTCTGAAATTAAATGTCAGAGGGCTGATTTAAAAAAAAAAAAAAAAAAAAAAACCTAACCTAACCTAACCTAACCTAACCTAACCTAACCTAACCTAACCTAACCTAACCTAACCTAACCTAACCTAACCTAACCTAACTTTTTTTTTTTTTTTTTTTTTTTTTTTTTTTTTTTTCGTGGGGAAATCCTCATGGATACCTTACGGCTGCGGGGGCAACCGGAAGGTTATGCCGGACTCTTACCGGCTAAAACCCCACGGTGCCTCCTCGCACATGCGCGCGGGGCCGCGGGAATCCAAATTCTTCCGCAGCCCCGCACTAGTGCTGGCCCGATCTGTCCGGGCCTCGTCTCCTGCACGGGGTAGCGAGGTGTTAAGCTACCCCCCTCCACAGCCTCCAACTCCACCTGCGTATCGGACCCCCCCGAGTCCGATACGCGGAGGCCATGGGGCCAGGAAAATCGAGCGCTATGTAGCGTCCGCTTTTCCGACCCCAGCGGCGGATCTGGTCTCGGGCTCCGCCGCCAACCAAGATTCGGCTGCGGAGGGTAGGGAGAGCGGCGCCTCGCAATACCGGCACTCCTCTCCCCCCGCAGCCCCACCACCACCGCATCAATTAACGGTGCGGCCCCGTCTGAGTCGCGGAGGATAGGGCGAGTGGCGCATCGCCATACCAGCACTCCTCTTCCTCCGCGACTCCACCTCGGCTGCAGCGGTAGAGGGTGCGGACTCCCCTCTCACCGCAGCCCCCCAACACACATCCGAAGTGGGCTTCCCAAGCCCACTCGGAGTGGCCACCTCGGGCCGGCCCTACACCACGGGCCAGCCAAGGGGTTCCTCTTCGTTCACCGCGGCTGACCAAGCCACGGCTACTAAGCCCCCCCGCCACGACAAGGCGGGAACCCGTTCGGGGGGGAACCTAACCTAACCTAACCTAACCTTTTTTTTTTTTTTTTTTTTTTTTTCGTGGGGAAATCCTCATGGATACCTCCGGCTGCGGGGACAACCGGAAGGTTATGCCGGACTCCTACCGGCTAAAACCCCACGGTGCCTCCTCGCACGTGCGTGCGGGGCCGCGGGAATCCAAATTCTTCCGCAGCCCCGCACTAGTGCTGGCCCGGTCTGTCCGGGCCTCGTCTCCTGCACGGGGTAGCGAGGTGGTCAGCTACCCCCCTCCACGGCCTCCAACTCCACCTGCGTATCGGACCTCCCCGAGTCCGATACGCGGAGGCCATGGGGCCAGGAAAAACTAGCACTCAGAAGCACCAGCCTTCCTGACCCCAGCGGCGGATCTGGTCTATGGCTCCGCCGCCAACCAAGATTCGGCTGCGGAGGGTAGGGAGAGCGGCGCCTCGCAATACCGGCACTCCTCTCCCCCCGCAGCCCCACCACCACCGCATCAATTAACGGTGCGGCCCCGTCTGAGTCGCGGAGGATAGGGCGAGTGGCGCATCGCCATACCAGCACTCCTCTTCCTCCGCGACTCCACCTCGGCTGCAGCGGTAGAGGGTGCGGACTCCCCTCTCACCGCAGCCCCCCGACACACATCCGAAGTGGGCTTCCCAAGCCCACTCGGAGTGGCCACCTCGGGCCGGCCCTACACCTCGGGCCAGCCAAGGGGTTCCTCTTCGTTCACCGCGGTTGACCAAGCCACGGCTACTAAGCCCCCCCGCCACGACAAGGCGGGAACCCGTTCGGGGGGGAACCTAACCTAACCTAACCTAACCTAACCAACTACAACTTTCTTAATAACTTTGCTGAATATAGGTCTTTTTTGTTGAAATTTTCTTTAAATAGTCACTTTTTAAATCAAAGTTATACTATTTCCATTTAATTTCTATAATTTTTTCGTGAATATCGTATATATATATCGTAAATAAATTTAAATTATACAAAATGCCTATCATGAGAGATGACCCAAACCAGACTTTTGTGGTACCTCCTAGCACCTCAGGAAGTAACGCGCGGCTGCCTGCCTCCTCTGGGGATGTGACCAACTTGCCATCCTTTACGGAAGTAATTAAAAAGCTTACAAAATTTATTACTGCAACCATACAAGATGGGCGGAGCGTGACGGCTATTAATAAAAAAAAACTAATTATTAGGGCCGCAGAAGAAATTCAGAGTGCAACTTCTGTTCTCACAACTTTGCAATTGCCTTCATCTGCATCACCACCTCTACAATCTGAAAGTGAAAAAACGGACTACATTAAGAACATGAAAGATGATATTATTTCTGGAATTAAGATCGAGCTAGACAAACTTAGGCAGGAGACTAACTCTATCAAAGACTTTGTCACATCCACTCTCGGGGAAGAAGACGGCTTCACTAAGGTAATGAGCCGAAAAAATAAAAGGAGGACCTATGCTGCAGCTGTAAATAAAGAATACGTAGAACCTCCACAGAACAAATATACAATAATGGTAGATTCTACAAATCCCAGCCATACTGGCGAGGACATTATGAGCGAGGTCAAAAGTAAAATCGATGTGGTAAATATGGGAATAGGCATTACGGGAATACGGAAAACAAAATCACAAAAGATAGCCATCACTTGTGACACTGATAAGGATCGTGAAACATTCAGCGCCGCTATAAAAGCCAACTCTAAAAATCTCAATGTCTCACTTCCGACAGTAAGAAACCCGATGGTACGTTTGATGGGAGTCACACCGGACATAAATGATGACAAAATCATTGATGCTATACTAAAGCAAAATAAGAATATCGTCGATAGTATCATTGAAACTGACATCTCTATGAGGATCATTAGGAGTGCGAAGGGTCGAACTAATTTAGTTAGAAATGTAATAATGGAAGTAAGCCCAACCCTATGGAATGCTATGATCAATAAGAAAATAAAGCTTGGATATCAGATGATAACAGTTATCGATCAGTCCCCGGTACTCCAATGTTATAATTGTCAAGGTTTTGGCCATAAATCTAGCACATGCACGGCAGAAATTAAATGTGGTTACTGCGCAGAAAATCACGACACCAGAAGCTGTCCACGAAGGAACCAAACCCCATGTTGCGCAAATTGTCAAAAAGGAGAGGAATATAAAAAGGACCACCCAGCATATAGCCAGGAATGTCAGGAGTGGCAGAAGTGGGACAGAATAGCCAGAATGTCGGTAAGGTACTGCTAAGGGCACCTCTATAAAGATCAATAGCAACAATGCGCTGCAAGCATGTTCTCCGGATCCCCCTATGCTGGGGCGAGGCCGAATCACAATGCTTCAGTGCAACTTAGGCAGGGGATATGCAGCGACACATGAATTAAAACAATACATCGTTAATAAAGGATATGATATAGTCTTTATAACTGAGCCATATGTCGGCAAAAACAACACCCTCAGTCAAATAAACGGCTACAGTTTGTATCAACATTCAAAACACGGCAGCAGAGTCAAAGCATGCATAGCAATAAAAAACAACTTTGGATCTTGCCTTGGTATAAACCAGTGCTGCACCACAAACCTCTGCACCGTCCAGTTGTCCCTAAAAGATTCAAAACTGCTACTAATCTGTGCTTATGTTGAACCAGATGTTGATGAGGAAAACACGCTTAACCACCTGGAACAAATTCTTAAGACTAGCGACACAACGAGACGTATCATCTGTGGTGACTTTAACGGCTGGCATACGACATGGGGATCAAATAAAATCAACAAAAGAGGAAAGGAAATAATGGACCTCATTATGGCTAATGAATTAAACATCTGCAACACTGGCTCACACCCAACTTTTGAAACAACTACACACGGACAATTAAGAACGTCTATAGTTGATCTCACATTAGCTTCCGATAATATTGTATCTAACGTTATAAATTGGAAAGTTAATTGCGAAGCATGTCCTACATCAGATCATCACGCTATAGACTTTGTTTTTGAACTGAAACACGATAAACCAAAGAAGAAAATGTCAACTACCACATTTAGATATAAAACAGATAAAACAGACTGGAAAAGTGTAACAGAAGAAATCAAAAAACACATGCAAGCAGCCGAACTAGACCAGACAGACATAAATATACTAAACGCAGAACAAATAGACAATTACGTTGATAACATCACCAAAACTATTATCAGTGCCTGCGATAGGACTATCCGTCGAAAAGTGCCTAGCAGCCACATCCCTTGGTGGAATGACGAACTTACTAACCTAAAAAAGAATGTAATACACATACACCATCGAATCCAGGACCTTAAAAAAGGCAATAAAAATATCAACAACATTCTAAAAGAGCAAGAAGTTGCTCGAGCACAATATTCAACGGCCATTCAGAAAGCTTCAAATGAACACTTTCGCAACTTCTGCTCAAAGCAAGGAAAGGAAGACGTTTGGTCTCTTACAAATAGAATTCTTAAAGATCTGCCACAGCCACAACCGCCTACTACTTTAAGAATAAATGGCAACGAATACACAAAGTCAAGTCAGGAATCTGCAAATTGTTTGATTAACACCTTTTTTCCCGATGACAATCAAGCTAATGACAATCAATTTCAGCAACAAATCAGAACGGAAATCATTTCTCCCCCGAATACTGAAAATGAAAAAGATTTTACAATAGACGAAATCATGGAAGCGATCAAATCAATGAACCACAAAAAAGCACCTGGACCAGACCATCTCACATCTGACATATGTCAGCACTTTATTGAAACGTATCCCACACAAGTCACTAACCTCTTCAACAGGTGCATGCATCTTTCACACTTTCCTACCTCCTGGAAAACAGCTTTTATTAAAACAATCCCTAAGCCAAATAAACAAGATTACAACGACGTATCATCATACAGACCCATTGGACTTATCAACGTTTTTGGCAAACTCTTGGAAAAGTTAATAGCTAAAAGATTATCATATTACATGTACATTAATAACACAGCAAATGATAGACAATACGGATTTAAAGAACAAAAGACCACTACGGATGCATTACGAGATGCAATAAACCACATGAAGCAAGCAAAGGCACAAAATAAACTAGTAGCCGCAATTTCACTCGACATAGAAGGCGCTTTCAATCATGCATGGTGGCCAGCACTCCTATATAGATTAAAAAAACTAAAATGCCCAAGAAACCTGTACAGAATTATTCAAAGTTATATTCAAAATCGAAAAATTAAATTAAATTATTCAGACGCAACTGTATCTAGAGAACAAACTAGAGGATGCATCCAAGGATCGGTTCTTGGACCCATCTTCTGGAATATTATAATGGACGATTTACTAGACATTACCCTACCCACTGGCAACCACATCCAAGCCTATGCAGATGATGTATTTTTAATTTGCACTGGTAAAGATGTAACTGAACTGGAAAATATTGCAAATCATATATTACACGAAATATATACATGGGGACTAAGGAACAATCTAAGATTTGGACACCAGAAAACTCAAATGATAACTTGCACACCAAAAGCAAAAACCGCTAAAATCACTATGAACAATAACGTTTTACAATTCACAGAACAAGTTAAATTACTCGGCGTTATAATAGATCAACATTTTAAATTCATAAACCACTGCAAATATGTAATAAATAAAGCGCAAAGAATTTTCAAGAAACTAAGTCTAATCATTCGACCTACATGGGGAGTTAAATCCGAAAATGTGTCAGTCATTTACAAGCAAGTCATAGAGCCAATCATAACTTATGCCGCTGAGATATGGGATAGCGCAACAAAATACAAATCAGTTACAAAAGCCTTACTTAGTCTACAGAGGGGATTTGCAATTAAAATAATAAGAGGATTCCGGACACTTCCTACAACTGCAGCCATTGCATTAGCTGACCTGACACCGTTACACCTAAAAATAAAAGAAATAGCTGACAACGAACGAACGAAAATAAATGGAATAAGTAAATATTTACCTGACGACATAACCTTGAACAAAAGAATACCTCCTAAAAAATTATTGCACCCCGCGGAACGTGTTACAATAGCTATACAAAAAATAACAAACTTAGAAGACCTAAAACAAAATTGTACGACTAATAGTGTTAAAATATATACGGACGGTAGCAAACACGATGAAGCAGTAGGCGCTGCATACGTTATATATTTTCCTGATGGAAAGGAAATCGTAAAACGCCTAAAATTACATAGCAGTTGTACTGTTTTCCAGGCCGAATGCTTAGCGATCGAAAGGGCATGTAAAGAATGCATAAAAATGAGACTGACAGACGTTTGCATTTTCTCTGACTCCATGTCCGCTCTCCTAGAAATAGCAAACCGCAGCAGCACCCATCCGATTATAAACAATATACACCGAAGCATAAAAATACTAAGAAATACAGGAAGAATAGAATTATACTGGATCAAAGCTCATCATGGATTACTGGGGAACGAAAGAGCGGACACGGAGGCAAAGAAAGCAGCGACACTTCACAAAACTCCAGACTATGATAACTTCCCTATCTCATACGATAAACGGCTACGGAAACAGGACACTGAACAAGCACATGAATTGGAATACTCGAGTTCAACAACTGGCGCTCATCTAAAGCAGTGGTTGCCCAAACTGGAACATATTAAAGCTTTAAGAGAGAAAGCTAATATCACCTTCGAACTAACCCAAATACTCACAGGACACGGATACCATAAGAGTTATTTATATCGTTTCAAAATCACTGAGAACGACATGTGTCCTTGTGACAACACAAGTGTGCAAACAATAGAACATATATTAAAATTTTGTCCTCAGTTTGGAAAACATCGATGCGACCACGAGATGCTTTGCGGAAATTTACGTATAGAACCTTATAATATCATAGACCTCATGAAAAAAGAATCCGCTTTAACATCTTTCCTAAGACTAATAACATTTATAGTAAATAATTTAAAGAAACTAAATTCGACGTGAATAAAATAAACACAGCATAAGTACTGTACAAAAGAAAAATGACAAACATAATTTGTAATTAAAAAGCCGAAGCCGCCCGTATTCATCGCGGGGACTCCAGCTTAAAATTTAAGCAATAACAAAAAAAAAAACCTAACCTAACCTAACCTAACCTAACCTAACCTAACCTAACCTTTTTTTTTTTTTTTTTTTTTTTTCGTGGGGAAATCCTCATGGATACCTCCGGCTGCGGGGACAACCGGAAGGTTATGCCGGACTCCTACCGGCTAAAACCCCACGGTGCCTCCTCGCACGTGCGCGCGGGGCCGCGGGAATCCAAATTCTTCCGCAGCCCCGCACTAGTGCTGGCCCGGTCTGTCCGGGCCTCGTCTCCTGCACGGGGTAGCGAGGTGTTCAGCTACCCCCCTCCACGGCCTCCAACTCTACCTGCGTATCGAACCTCCCCGAGTCCGATACGCGGAGGCCATGGGGCCAGGAAAAACTAGCACTCAGAAGCACCAGCCTTCCTGACCCCAGCGGCGGATCTGGTCTATGGCTCCGCCGCCAACCAAGATTCGGCTGCGGAGGGTAGGGAGAGCGGCGCCTCGCAATACCGGCACTCCTCTCCCCCCGCAGCCCCACCACCACCGCATCAATCCACGGTGCGGCCCCGTCTGAGTCGCGGAGGATAGGGCGAGTGGCGCATCGCCATACCAGCACTCCTCTTCCTCCGCGACTCCACCTCGGCTGCAGCGGTAGAGGGTGCGGACTCCCCTCTCACCGCAGCCCCCCGACACACATCCGAAGTGGGCTTCCCAAGCCCACTCGGAGTGGCCACCTCGGGCCGGCCCTACACCACGGGCCAGCCAAGGGGTTCCTCTTTGTTCACCGCGGTTGACCAAGCCACGGCTACTAAGCCCCCCCGCCACGACAAGGCGGGAACCCGTTCGGGGGGGAACCTAACCTAACCTAACCTAACCTAACCTAACCTAACCTAACCTAACCTAACCTAACCTAACCCAACCCAACCTAACCCAACCCAACCCAACCTAACCTTTTTTTTTTTTTTTTTTACATGGGGAAATGCCTACGCATACCCGCCTCGCGGGGGCAAGGACGGGTTATGTCGGACTCGCACCGACTAAAACCCCATGGTGTTCCACCCTAGTCGCATATTGGCAGGGCCACGGGAACGCTTTCGCACACTTCCGCGGCCCCACCTGCGCTGGCCGCCCCATGGCGGCCCCTCCTCGGGAGAGGAACAATCCTCCCCCATCTCCTTCTCCGGTAAGGCGCACCAGAACACATGGCGCGCCCTCCTCCTCGGCCTTCAATTTCACGTGCGCAACGGACGCCCCCGTGTCCGATGCGCGAAGGCCATGGGGCCAGGAAAAACTAGCACTCAGGAGCACCAGCCTTCCTGACCCCAGCGGCGGATCTGGTCTATGGCTCCGCCGCCAACCAAAATTCGGCTGCGGAGGGTAGGGAGAGCGGCGCCTCGCAATACCGGCACTCCTCTCCCCCCGCAGCCCCACCACCACCGCATCAACGGTGCGGCCCCGTTTGAGTCGCGGAGGATAGGGCGAGTGGCGCATCGCCATACCAACACTCCTCTTCCTCCGCGACTCCACCCCGGCTGCAGAGGTAGGGGTGGGGAGGACACCCCTCTCGCAGCAGCCCACCGACACACATCCGAAGTGGGCTCGTCAAGCCCACTCGGAGTGGCCACCTCGGGCCGGCCCTACACCACGGGCCAGCCAAGGGGTTCCTCTTTGTTCACCGTGGGTGACCAAGCCACGGCTACTAAGCCCCCCCGCCACGACAAGGCGGGAACCCGTTCGGGGGGGAACCCAACCTAACCTAACCTAACCTAACCTAACCTAACCTTTTTTTTTTTTTTTTTTTTTTCGTGGGGAAATCCTCATGGATACCTCCGGCTGCGGGGGCAACCGGAAGGTTATGCCGGACTCCTACCGGCTAAAACCCCACGTTGCCTCCTCGCACGTGCGCGCGGGGCCGCGGGAATCCAAATTCATCCGCAGCCCCACACTAGTGCTGGCCCGGTCTGGCCGGGCCTCGTCTCCTGCACGGGGTAGCAAGGTGTTCAGCTACCCCCCTCCACAGCCTCCAACTCCACCTGCGTATCGGACCCCCCCGAGTCCGATACGCGGAGGCCATGGGGCCAGGAAAATCGAGCGCTTATTAGCGCCCGCTTTCCCGACCCCAGCGGCGGATCTGGTCTATGGCTCCGCCGCGAACCAAGATTCGGCTGCGGAGGGTAGGGAGAGCGGCGCCTCGCAATACCGACACTCCTCTCCCCCCGCAGCCCCACCACCACCGCATCATTAAACGGTGCGGCCCCGTCTGAGTCGCGGAGGATAGGGCGAGTGGCGCATCGCCATACCAGCACTCCTCTTCCTCCGCGACTCCACCTCGGCTGCAGCGGTAGAGGGTGCGGACTCCCCTCTCACCGCAGCCCCCCGACACACATCCGAAGTGGGCTTGCCAAGCCCTCTCGGAGTGGCCACCTCGGGCCGGCCCTACACCACGGGCCAGCCAAGGGGTTCCTCTTCGTTCACCGCGGTTGACCAAGCCACGGCTACTAAGCCCCCCCGCCACGACAAGGCGGGAACCCGTTCGGGGGGGAACCTAACCTAACCTAACCTAACCTAACCGATTATAACGTAAAATCTTAATATCTTTGTTAATTCGCGTCCCATAATAATAATTTAGGTCTTAACTTTTAGGTTTTAATTAATTCTAATATATTATAAGTAATTTCAGGCAATTTTTAGCCATTTTCTAGTTTTAAAACACAATATTCGTATTTTAGTTAACGTAATTTTAATTAATTTTCAATTTTTCTCAAATCTTCACTTTTCTTCCAAATTTTCTTGCCATCTACTCCCCCCTGCACCACAATCATCGTCCCCGGTGATATCTGTAACAGAAAACACAGATTAAAGCGAAAAATCGTATTTGTATAGAACCGAGGTATAGTGGTTAAGCCCGAAATTTATATAAAATTATAACGTAAAATCTTAATATCTTTGTTAATTCGCGTCCCATAATAATAATTTAGGTCTTAACTTTTAGGTTTTAATTAATTCTAATATATTATAAGTAATTTCAGGCAATTTTTAGCCATTTTCTAGTTTTAAAACACAATATTCGTATTTTAGTTAACGTAATTTTAATTAATTTTCAATTTTTTCTCAAATCTTCACTTTTCTTCCAAATTTTCTTGCCATCTACTCCCCCCTGCACCACAATCATCGTCCCCGGTGATATCTGTAACAGAAAACACAGATTAAATCGAAAAAATCGCCCTCCCACCCTCCCAGTTTTCATTACTTAAGTAGACTTTGATACTAATTTTATAAAACTTCAACATATTGCTTTAAAAATTTTTGTTTCTTCTTGCTATTTTACTTATTCTCGTTCTGTAGTAAAGCGTTGAAGTGACATTACAACAGGGTGACACTTCACAGTGGTAAAATAAGTTAAAATAGATTAGTACGGACAATAGTTTAAAAATTTCAAACAAAATGGCCTTGAACACAGGCAACGTAAGCGTAACTCCTACATTAATTGAAACTTCGATAGACAATAACATAAGTCAAACAATAGGTATAACGGAAAGCTTGAACTCCATTTCTTCGATAGCTAACAATATTATTACGACTATAACGACTGGAAGAAGCGTCACATCTGAAAATAAAAAGGCTGTAATTGACATGGCTCATGAAATAAATCGTATAATCCGTGAAACTAAAATTACTGCAGAATTTACCAGTAGCATCTACGAAGTTAAAGAATCTCTTCAAAATACTATAAAAGAAGAAATTTCTAAATTAGCCTTTAGTAACACTCAAATTAAATCTTACGCCTCCGTTGCAGCGACTCCCAAACCAAACAACATTAAACCACCCGTCATACCGATTTCTAAGCCAGCGATTATAGTAACGCCCTCAAATAACGTGAATTCAAGACAGGAGGTAATAGATTCTTGGCGTAAAAGCATTTGCTTTAAGAACACAAACTATGCTCCATCAAAACTTCAGGTTGTATCCAAAAACAAATTACGTGTTGAATTCGACACTTGTGCACAAAGAGATGACGCTTTGGAACGTCTTAAAACTTCACCTATTGTGACTGCTGAACCTGCTCGAAAGATGAACCCCATGATTATTCTTAAGGGCATCTCTAATGACATCCCGTCAGATGAGCTTATAGATATAATAGTGGGACAGAATGATGAGCTCAAAGAACTCGTTAAAGAACAGGACGACCTCTGTCTGCGATTCAAGAGAAAAAACAGAAATATAAATCTCCATAATGCAGTTTTCTTTTGCAAACCTCACGTATGGCGAAAAATAATGGAGTTAAGGCGACTAAACATTGATCATCAGAAGATTCACGCGGAGGACTTTTCTCCTTTTATGCAATGTTATAGTTGCCTACAATTTGGCCATGTTAGAAGTAAATGCACTAATAATATTCACCCCTGTTCCCATTGTGCAGCAATAGACCATAAATTTGCAGATTGCCCTAGCAAAAACAACAAAACCGCAGTGACATGTTACAATTGCAAAATGCATAACAACAAGTTTACAACCCAGTTTGACACCAATCACGCAGCAACATCTTCATCTTGCCCCAGAGTGAAAAACATCAAAGAGCGCATATGTAAACGTATCGATCATGGATCAGACTAATAAAATAAGAATCATTCAGTGTAACATAGATAGATCCAAACACTGTCAACAGGAATTTATTAGGTATTTTGCTGCTAACAATTACTCTATTGCTGTAATATCTGAACCTTATGTTGGTAAGCTGATGGAAATGAAACCAATACAAGGCTTCAATATCTACCAGTTTCCAAGCACTAACCACAAAGTCAAGGCATGTATAATCGCAAAACCAAACTGTGGGACGCTCCTAGGGATGACTCAATACTCTTCGTCTAACCTAAGCGTTGTGCAGATGAATCTCAGCTCAAAGAAACTTTACATAGCATCCGCGTATGTCGAACCTGGAAATGATCAAATAGCAACACTCGAACATATTGACGCATTTCTTAAAGCCACTAGCGATTCCCACCGCATATTATGCGGTGACTTTAATGGATGGCATCCACTATGGGGCAGTGAAACCGCTAACCCCAGAGGTCGCGAAGTTGCTGAGATCATGTTTGGGAACGATATGTATGTCTGCAATAATGGAAATACACCAACTTTCGAAACGGTGTCACACGGCAGAAATCGCTCTTCAATCATTGACCTAACGTTTAGTTCAGGATCCCTATATAATAACCTAAGGGATTGGAAAGTTAATTTAGAAGCATGCACATCCTCACAACATAACGCAATAGATATGACAATAAACCTATCTAATACAAGTATTACAAATTTTAAACGTACTTCCACTTTTCGCTACAATAGTCAAAAAGCAAATTGGGCGCAGTTTAAATCAGCTCTAGATATCCAAATGTCTAACAGCGATTGTCTAGATAAAGACATATCCACACTCAACTCCACTGATTTAGAAGACCTTATAACTGAAACGACAAACATCATTCATGAGGCTTGTCGAAACTCGATGCCTATCAAAAATAATGGTTCTAAATGCAAACCACCTTGGTGGACCGAAGAATTGGAAAGTTATAAAAAAGAGGTAATAACACTTCATCGCGAACTACATAAAGCCAAAAAACGGGGATTGCCCCTGGATGACTTAATAAAAAAGAGTCAAACAAAGAAGAAAGAGTATGGAGAAGCACTGCGACGCACATCTACAAATAAATTTAGGGAATTTTGTGAGTTTCAGGATAAAGAGAACGTATGGTCACTCACAAACCGGTTATTAAAAGATACAAACACTAAGCGTCCACCTAGTACTCTAAAAGTTGGCAACCACTACACAAAAGACGAAGAAGAGACAGCAATGGCATTAATTAACCACTTCTATCCTGATGACAAAGCAGATACGGAGTTGAGACATCACCAACTAAGGCAAAGCTTTCACGAATTTCCAGATAGCAACAACGATCATCCATTTTGCGAGGAAGAATTAATAGAATGCATTAAAAATTTCAACCCAAAGCGTGCTCCTGGTATTGATGGTCTCACGGCCGATATTTGCCATCAGTTTGCCCTAGCGTACCCAAAATTCTTAACACAAATATTCAATAGATGTCTTTCTCTACAGTATTTCCCACAGCAATGGAAGACGGCCTATGTTAAAATTATTCCCAAGCCGAACAAAATCAACTACAATGACCTGAATTCATTTCGCCCTATTGGACTGTTACCCGTATTTGGCAAATTGTTAGAAAAAGTTTTCATTAATAGAGTTAAATATCACGCTGCACGAAATGGCAAAATGAGTGCTTTACAATTTGGTTTCAAGGAACAAACGAATACTACTGCGGCCATCACTACTGCCATAGACACCATCAAACGTGCAAAAACGAACAACCAACAAGTTCTTGCTGTATCCCTAGATATAAAGGCAGCATTTGATAATGCCTGGTGGCCATCTCTGTTTAACCGTCTAAGATACATAAAATGTCCCCATAACATCTTCGGACTGATATCAAATTACATCGAGGACAGAAAGGTTACTATGGATTATGCAGGTACTCAAGTAAGTAAAACAATGTCTAAAGGATGCATTCAAGGGTCAACTTGTGGTCCAACCATGTGG
>JAVANC010000019.1:153652-533652 GCA_033319125.1 Parnassius glacialis
ACGTGCGCGCGGGGCCGCGGGAATCCAAATTCTTCCGCAGCCCCGCACTAGTGCTGGCCCGATCTGTCCAGGCCTCGTCTCCTGCACGGGGTAGCGAGGTGTTAAGCTACCCCTCTCCACAGCCTCCAATTCCACCTGCGTATCGGACCCCCCCGAGTCCGATACGCGGAGGCCATGGGGCCAGGAAAATCGAGCGCTTAATAGCGCCCGCTTTCCCGACCCCAGCGGCGGATCTGGTATCGGGTTCCGCCGCCTACCAAGTTTCGGCTGCGGAGGGTAGGGAGAGCGGCGCCTCGCAATACCAACACTCCTCTCCCCCCGCAGCCCCACCACCACCGCATCATTAAACGGTGCGGCCCCGTCTGAGTCGCGGAGGATAGGGCGAGTGGCGCATCGCCATACCAGCACTCCTCTTCCTCCGCGACTCCACCTCGGCTGCAGCGGTAGAGGGTGCGGACTCCCCTCTCACCGCAGCCCCTCGACACACATCCGAAGTGGGCTTCCCAAGCCCACTCGGAGTGGCCACCTCGGGCCGGCCCTACACCTCGGGCCAGCCAAGGGGTTCCTCTTCGTTCACCGCGGTTGACCAAGCCACGGCTACTAAGCCCCCCCGCCACGACAAGGCGGGAACCCGTTCGGGGGGGAACCTAACCTAACCTAACCTAACCTAACCAGTCCGGTGTCAATTGCCGTCCCGAACGCCACGTTTTTAAGTCGCTCCGCGCTTAAAAATTCAGAAAAATAGGTTTTTTGCAACCGATTTTCGTGTGTGATACGTCAAAAGTTGCGCGTTGACGAGCGGTTCATAAATGTGAAATTCGCAAGAAAATCGGAGTTTTTGTGAAAGAGATATTGTGAAAAAAGTGATTTTGAAAAATTTCTAAAACTTCAAAGTGAAACGCTGAGCGATTAATCGCTTTTACCCCTATTTTTTAAAGTGCGGCCTTGAAGCTACTCGCGGCCCCCACCTGTGTGCAAGAATTGAGATTTTTCGGAGCCATAGTCTCCGAGAAAAAGCCAAAAAAACAAGTGCCACGTGGGCACGTGTTTTGCGAAGCAGAATCGTGCGGCTATTTTTGAAGTCGGATTCTGTTAGCGCGCGCGGAGAGGAGCCGGGAGCAACTTTCAAAACAATTTAAAGTTAAGTGGTTTATGAGATATTAAACTTTAAAACTTTGACAAAAATTGATATCTCACTAACTTTTAATCTAAAGTGAAGACCCCTAGTTTTTAATTTGTAATAGTGTTTAAAACAATAAAAGGAACGTGTATATAAAATTTTAAATTTTTGTAGTAAGTAGTTTTAGAGTTAGGAATTTTTAAAAAATTTAGTAAACACGTGCTACCCTTATTTTAGCTGCTAGTAAATTATAAAATAGACATTTAATTAGAGAGTATTAATTTTAATATATGTAAATTTTTATAGAATTTTAAAACTGAATTTTAGCTGTAAAAACCATTTTTTTTCTGGAAATTTATAATTTATTGTGTAAAATTTAATTATAGGGGCCTTAAAAAGCCACAAGACTTAAAAAAGTGTAAGGTCGACACCGAGACCTATTAAACGAGCCCAAACACGGGCCAAATCGAATTAAAGACGGCCAAAATAGCATCTTATTGTCTGGACCGGCGGCCATTTTGTAAAGTTTAAAAACTAAATAGCTCTGGTTGTGGAAGTCGTAGTGAGTTGCGGTTTTGGACTATACTATTACTGGATCGATCTCTACCCACCAACGTAAATTCAGCCCTTTTGGAGCTCTGGTTTTTCAGGGTCCTGAAATTGACCCCATCAGAAAGAATAGAAGAAAGGTAGTAGTATAGTCGAAGCGCTGGTCTCCTGCGACTTCTGGAAGCAGAGTTATTGGCAGTCAAACATCAACTTTGACATTTCAGCGGCCATCTTGGAAAATTGAAATTGGCCATAACTGCTGAAGTAAGGGTCGTAGAGGGCTGGGGTTTTGACCCTAGACATCGGCACGTAGTGCCGGAACAGACCATTTAGTTTTCAGTAAATTTCAGCGCCCAAATTTTTATGTCCTGAAAACTACACGACGTTAAAGTCCTGGTCGAGCCCAGTAAGACGAGCCCAAGCACGGAGCTGTAAGCCTATTGGTTCGGAAGTTACAGCGTTGTAACCGTAATTTTGGCAGCCATCTTGTTTGCAACCAGAATTTGGAAACGCGGTAGCTCTCGAACCTCTTGGGCTAGGTGTACCGAGTTTGGGTTCTTTGAATAGGGCTTGAGAAGCGCTTTTAGCAGGTTATTAGAAATAGACTCTACGTAGAGTTTAAATTTTGTTGGCCTATAACTCTCTTTGTGTAGTATATTTCTTAAAATTTTTTAATATTAGTAGACATACTTTGTAAAAACCTTGATTATAGAGCTAACAGATTAGACGTAGACGGACTCTATATAGAGCACTACAAATTTTTTTATTCTTTTTTTTTATTTTATTTTGTGATATATAGTAGATTTATAAGTCTAGAAATTAAGAGTGACCTAATATACTTTGTAGACAGACTCTAGGTAGAGTAAAACATAAAAGATAATTTTAGAAAAAACTTTTCTTTTGAAAATATTACACGTGTATGTATGTGTGTAAATAAACGTGACATTACTAAAACGAATGTATAGTTACGACTCTACATAGAGCAAAAATTTAGAAAAAACTGACGTGGTACTGTGGCTATTATTGATTAAATAACACTTTGAACCTACCGCAACCTCGTCAAAAATTCAAAATATTTATATAACTTATACAAACCTTTTTTAAATTTATTTTATTTTATTTTTTGGACAAAATATTAACTGGTTTATATATTTACATTTGTTAGTTGTTGTGACCTAAGGACGCGTTTCCCTAATAAAATGTTTGGCTATCGTACTCCCACCAAAAAGACTGAAGACAGTGCCAAAGACATGAGTCCTCAGGACTCTCCAAGCGTTACAGAGAAGGCAGGACCTTCTACTAAAAACGATCACACGACGCAAGTTCCCAGTGTGAGAAGAAGTATTGGAGAATGGGAATCGGGAAAAACAGAAAAAGAAGTTACAATACAGACCTCTCCAAAAAAGGTGGCCTTGGCGGCTCGCCAAAAGCAAAGGATCATTCCATCCCAAGAAACAAGGGTAACAGTTCGCAAAACAGCAACCGAAACCTCAGAAAGCTCTCCGAAAACGGAACCCATAAAATATGTGGATCGCTTGACAGAGGCTCGGTCCTGTCTCCAAAAGGCTAAATTACATCTTAGCAACTCTCGAAACCTTAGAACTGACATTAAAACGGAAGTTACTCAGGCTATAGAGAGGCTCTACCAATTAGTAAAAGAGGCAGAGACAGGCAAGGGTATAATGAAAGAGGACAAATTAAAATTTCAGGAGAAGAAAGAGGAGAGACTAGATCATGAAAAAAGAACAAGAAAAGACGAGGAACGAAACCTAACAAAAAAGTTGGAGGAACATGGGAAGCTTCTAGAGGAAAATAGAAAAGAGATGGAAAAATTAAGAGAAGAAATGCAAAAGCAAGAAATCAAGGAAGATCGAGGTACATACGCAAGTGTATTGGCTGGGCCACCAAGGAACCCACCTTCAGAAAATAAGGCCATGCACTCTGTGATAATCACATCCAATGATGAAAAAGAGACAGGAGACCAAGTAATGGATAGGATAAGAAAGGCAATTAATGCCAAAGAAGAAGGATTAAGGATAGATAAGATTAGGAAGGCTAGAGACAGAAAGATAATAGTGGGATGCCAAACGGAAAAGGAAATAAGTAGAGTTAAAGAAAGATTAAAGAAGGCAGGAACAGACCTCAATGTGGATGACATACAAAACAAGGATCCACTCATAATTCTAAAGGATGTGTTACAGTACAACACTGATGAGGAAATCCAAAAAGCCATTAGAATACAAAATAAACAACTATTTAAAGATTTACCAGATAAAGAGGACAGAATGGAGGTTAAATATAAGAAAAGAACTCGTAACCCACATACATCCCACATCATAATGAGAGTCTCGCCTCAAATATGGAACCGTCTTACGGAAGCTGGTATAATCCATGTTGATCTACAGAGAGTTAGAGTGATGGACCAGTCTCCCTTGGTACAATGTTCGCGTTGTCTGGGATACGGACACAGTAAGCGCACATGTACCGAGACTACTGACGTATGTAGTCATTGTGGAGGGCCACATCTAAAAATCGAATGCGCTGAATGGCTATCCGGAGCAATACCGGAATGTAAGAACTGCAGCAAGGCAAAACTTGATAACAAAAATCATAACGCATTCAGCACAGACTGCCCAATAAGAAAAAAGTGGGAAATATTAGCAAGATCAACCGTGGCATATTGCTAAGGTTGCTCTTGCGACAAACACGGAACCATGCGTCGGTAACCACCGATATCACGCGATCCAGGCGAATCTTCAAAGATGTGAGCTAGCCACGGCCGAATTAATCATAGAGGCGTCTAAGAGGAAGATGTGTTTCGCTATGGTACAGGAGCCCTACATTGGACGAATAGGACAAATGAAAAATTACACTGGGACGAGAATAGCACAAAGTGACAGAAGCCAAACCACTGAAAATGTGATTAAGGCTGCTATTGTGCTATTCGATGACACCATTGACATGGCTCCATGCCCAGGCCTAACGACGGAGAACATCGCAGTCGCAAAGTTGAAGACTGGGGCATGGGAGTTGGGAGTGGTGTCCGTCTACATGGAGGGCGACAAACCTATCGAACCATATCTTGAAAGGATTGGAACGGCCGTGGTGGGCCTGGGAACAAGACACGTGATACTCGGTGGGGACTTGAATGCATGGAATACCTGGTGGGGAAGCCGGGAGACTGACAACAGAGGCATAGAGGTAGCTGCAAAGCTAGATGAATTAGAACTCCACATTCTGAATAGGGGGACTGAGCCAACGTTTGACGTTACAAGAGGAGGAAAGAGATATTCCAGTTGCGTGGACGTAACTACCTGCTCGACCAGCCTACTAGGAAGGATAGACAACTGGAGACTTTCCGATGAAATAACCAATTCGGATCACAGGGCAATCCTATTTGAGATAAATTTAGAAAAATCAATAGGCACTGATATAAAACGAATCACAAGAATTTATAACACGAAAAAAGCAAATTGGGGAGAGTTTCGTGAGAAACTCCTCCAGATTTGGAAGGATATACGGTTAAACAAAGCAGCAATAGAAAAAGTAGAAACCACACAAGAATTAGAAATAACAATAGATAAATACACAAATTCAATAACAGAAGCTTGTGAAAATAGTATACCCAAATTAAAAAGTAAAAAACGAATGGGATTGCCCTGGTGGACCGACGAGCTCACCCAGCGAAAGAAGGAAGTCTCCAGGCTAAGGCGTCGAATTTCCTACGCAGCGCCAGTCCGCCGCGAGTGGGTGGTCGGGCAGTATAAAAAAGCAAAGGAAGAATACCAACAGGAAATCAAAATAGCTCAGACCACCAGCTGGAAGGAATTCTGTAATAAACAGGAGCGGGAAACAGCGTGGGAAGGAATATACAGAGTGATAAGCCGTACAATGGTGCGACAGGAGGACATTCCCCTTACTTTAGACGGGAGGATGCTCGAAGGCGAAGAATCAGCCAGGATTTTAGCAGATACGTTCTATCCAGAGGATCGAAACGAAGACGATGACGCGGAACACAGGGTAATAAGACAAATGGCAGAAACTGTAAATGAAGGGGCACCTGATGGCTCATGTGACCCGCCCTTTACAGCGGATGAGTTGCTGTGGGCCGCGTCTAGTTTTAATCCAAAAAAGGCACCTGGTATCGATGGTTTTACGGCGGACATCTGTGGAGCGGCTATCGCCCTGGACTCGGCACTGTTTTTGGCACTTGTAAACAAATGTTTCAATCTTGCACACTTCCCCACCAAATGGAAGAGAGCGACAGTGGTAGTATTGCGAAAACCCGAAAAAGAGACTTACACACACCCTAAATCGTACAGGCCGATTGGACTTTTGCCTGTATTAGGAAAGATCTTTGAAAAAATGGTAGTTCGGAGAATCAAGTGGCACATCGTACCAAATATAAGCCGTAAGCAGTATGGATTTATGCCACAACGCAGCACCGAGGACTCCCTCTATGATATGATGCAGTTTATAAGAGCAAAGCTAAAAGACAAAAAGCTAATCCTGCTTATATCATTAGACATAGAGGGAGCCTTCGATAATGCTTGGTGGCCGGCAATACGATGTGGACTTGCGAAGACCGGGTGCCCAGTAAATCTGAGGCGCCTCATTGATAACTATCTTAAAGATAGAACAGTGTGCGTCAGATATGCTGGAGCGGAGTGGGTAAAAAAGACCACTAAAGGGTGTGTGCAAGGCTCAATAGGGGGGCCAATATTCTGGAATATACTACTGGACCCACTTCTGAAGGAGTTAAGCGCAAAAGGGTCCCATTGCCAGGCTTTCGCGGACGATGTGGTCCTGATGTTCTCCGGGGACACGGCAAAACAGGTACAGGAGCAGGCGAATAAAACCCTCGCACATGTCCAGAAGTGGGGTGTCAGAAATAAGCTAAACTTTGCGCCACACAAAACAAAAGCGATGGTCATTACAAAAAAGCTAAAGTATGACACACCACTGTTGGAAATGAGCGGGAAAACCATAGGCCTTTCCAGAGAAATTAAAATACTTGGCCTCACAGTTGACGACGGGCTTACCTTCAACACGCATGTAAAGAATGTGTGCTGCAAGGTACAGAACCTTTATCGTCAACTGTCGAGAGCCGCCAAGATCCACTGGGGCCTGAACCCGGAGATTGTTAGGACCATATATGTCGCAGTAGTGGAACCGATTGTTTTGTATGCGGCTAGCGCATGGGTACCAGCAACTAATAAACTAAAAGTAAAAAAGAGATTCGACTTGGTGCAACGCGGATTTGTCCAAAAAATAATAAAATCATACAGGACGGTATCGCTACACTCGGCCCTACTACTCGCCGGGCTGCTTCCATTGGATATAAGAATCCAGGAAGCAGCCTCGCTTTATGCAATAAAGAAAGGCTTTTCCCGGCGAGTAGTAGGAGATCGAGAGGTAGAGAGCAAAATTAACTTTTTGGAGACCCCACATCCCGCGGATCAGGTCGGGCTGAACTTTGAATGTCTGGTGGACGGTGCACAAATAGACCAGAAGGACAATAAGGCCCTAAAAATCTACACAGACGGCAGTAAAATCGAGGGAAAAGTCGGTGCGGCGTTATCCATCTGGAATGACGCCGCAGAGACGTGTACCCGTAAACTGAAACTGGAAAATTTCTGCACCGTCTACCAGGCAGAATTGCTGGCCATTCTCGAAGCAACTAGTTATGCATTAAAATCTCGTGCATCTAATTGCAATATCTATAGTGATTCGAGATCAGCTCTCTCAACAATTGCTCAAGACGTTTCCCTCCATCCCCTAGCGGTGGAAGCAAGAGACAACATATTTAAAATAAATAGACAAGGCAAAACACTTAATCTCTTTTGGATAAAAGCCCACGCAGGATTGGAGGGAAATGAGAGAGCAGACGAGCTAGCAAAAGATGCCGCCACAAAAATAAAAAGAAAAGCAGACTATGAAAAGTGTCCGGTTTCGTACGTCAAGCGACAAATCCGATTGGAATCGCTTGACGAATGGAACCGGCGCTACATAGAAGGGGAAACGGCCTCAACAACCAAAGTCTTTTTCCCAGACGCAATCAAAGCCTACCACATAATTAAGAAAATCGACATGGATCCGATGACGGTTCAAATTATGACAGGACATGGGGGATTCTCTGAATACTTGCATAGATTTAAGTGTAAGGAGAGTCCCGCATGTGCCTGTGATCCAACTAAAAATGAGAATATAATACATGTAATTACAGAATGTCCAATTTATGCCAGCGAAAAATTTGACATAGAAATAGCATTAAATGTAAAAATAAGTAAAGAAAATGTACATGAAATTATAGAAAATAAGCACACTAGAAATAAGTTCTTAAATTATTGTAAGAAAATAGCAAGTAAAATAGTAAATAGAAATAAATAGAATATAAATGGGAACTGTAACATAATATATATAAGTATACAATGTAAACAGTCCCACAGAATAATAGATATAAGAACAAACCGTAAAATGTTATGATGTTATTGCATGTATAAGATTAAGAGTAGTAGGACTCCCGATCGAAAACCCGGAGTTCTCTACAACCTCCATAATATTAAGGACAAAGAAAGAATTAAAAAAAAAAAAAAAAACAAGAATTTAAAGTCCGTGTCAAGCTGACAATGTCTCTGACCTCCATGTCAGAGGGAAACAGCAAAACATACAAAAAAAAAAAAAAAAAAAAACCTAACCTAACCTAACCTAACCTAACCTAACCTAACCTAACCTAACCTAACCTAACCTAACCTAACCTAACCTAACCTAACCTAACCTAACACTCAAAATACTCGGCCTCACAGTTGACGATAAGCTTACCTTTAATACGCACATTAATAGAACATGTTGTAAAGTTCAGAATATATATCGTCAACTGTCGAGAGCTGCAAAGATACATTGGGGCCTGAACCCGGAGATCATTAGGACCATCTATATTGCAGTAGTTGAGCCGATAGTCATGTATGCGGCCAGTGCATGGGCATCAGCAACCTATAAACATAAGGTAAGGAAACAACTTGATATGGTGCAGCGCGGGTTTTTGCAAAAGGTTATAAAATCCTATAGGACAGTTTCTCTACACTCGGCCCTACTACTCGCCGGGTTACTTCCGTTGGACTTAAGGGTCCAGGAAGCAGCCCTCCTTTATGAAATAAAGAAGGGCTTCTCCCGGCGGATAGTGGGTGACCGAGATGTGGAAACCAAAATTGAATTCTCCAAGACCACACATCCCGCGAAACAGCCCGGATTGAAATTCACATGCCTGGAGGACGGTGCACAAATGGACCAATATGACAACAAGGGTCTTAAGATATTTACAGACGGGAGCAGGATAGAGGGGAAAGTCGGCGCGGCGTTATCCATATGGAATAACGCTGCGGAGACAAATACCCGAAAAATGAAATTGGAAAATTTTTGCACCGTCTACCAGGCAGAGATGCTTGCAATCCTGGAAGCAACAAGATATGCACTAATGGCACCGGCACAAAACTGCAGCATATACAGTGACTCAAGGTCTGCTCTGCAAACAATTGTCCAAGACGTTTCCCTCCATCCCCTGGCAGTGGAGATAAGAAACAACATCTCTGAGTTAAACAAACATGGTAAAGCACTAAATATATACTGGATTAAAGCCCACGCAGGATTGGAGGGAAACGAGAGAGCAGACCTCCTAGCCAAAGAAGCTGCCCTTAAAATTAAAACGAAACCGGTATATGAAAAATGTCCGATATCATTCATCAAGCGACACATCCGAATGGAATCGCTTGATGAATGGAACCGGCGTTATAAAAATGGAGAAACAGCTTCAACAACAAAAATATTTTTCCCAGATGTAATTAATGCATATAAAGTTATTAGAAAAATGGAAATGGATCCGACACTAGTTCAAATCATGACAGGGCATGGCGGGTTCTCTGAATATTTGTTTCGATTTAAATGTAAGGAGAGCCCGGCATGTGCCTGCGACCCTGTAAATAATGAAAACATAATGCACATATTAACAGAATGCCCAATATATGGTAGAGAGAGAAATGAATTAGAAATAGAATTAGGAATAAGAATAAGTCAAGAAAATGTAAATAAAATAATTAGCAATAAGTATATTAGAGATAGGTTCATAAGATATTGTAAGCAAATAACAAAAAGTGTAGTAAATAGAAATAAATAGTACCTAAGAAAGCGGATGCTGTAACATAATATAATCTATAAGAATATAATGTAAACAGCTCCATAAAAATTAGTAGAAATAAGAACATAATTAAGACTAGAGATAAGGAATGAAAGCATTAATTAAAAATAAATATAAGAAAGAAAGAAAAGAAAACAACAAGGTGAAAAAAGATACGCCTGAAAGATGAAAAAAGTCCCTGACCTCCACACATCAGGGGAACTAGTATAAAAAAAAAAAAAAAAAAAAAAAAAAAAAAAAAAAAAAAAAACCTAACCTAACCTAACCTAACCTAACCTAACCTAACCTAACCTAACCTAACCTAATCTAACCAACTACAACTTTGCTTATAACTTTCATAAAACTTCGTCTTTTTTGTTCAAATTTTTTCTAAATAATACAACTAATTGCTCCGCATATTACCCTATAGTTTTCTTATTAAATTTTCACTGTTATATTATAAATTTTCACATTTTTCATTCTTTTATAGTAGTAAATTCACAAATAAAACATAAAATCTTCTCTAACTTTGCATAAAATTTGTCTTTTCTGTTCATATTTTCTTGTTATATAGTGTAACTAATTGCCGCCTATAATTCCATCTAGTTTTTTCATACAATTTTCACATAAAATTACAAATTTTCATATAATTCGTTTTCTTAGAGTCGTATTTTCATAAAATTTTTAAAATTTTTCAAATTTGCTTTTATTTCGCTCTTTTTGCTTCTGTAAGGTCTGTCCAGTGTAGAAACTGCCATCTGCACTCAAATCTGTAAAATAAAACACGCGGAATTAGAGAAAATCGCCCTCCCACCCTCCCTGTTTTCATTACTTAAGTAGATTCATATAACACAAATGTCGGTTCTCAACAATTCGTGTACTGAAACCGTTACTAGTCAAAATCTAACTCAAGAGGTTGTAATAACTGAAGATCTAGCAAATATTACTGACGAAGTATTCGAGGAAGCTCAATCTGAATCCAGTCCTAATTTTAATGACGAATACCTTTTAAAAGTTATTGAACACACTGATTTAATACAAAAAACTCTTGACAGTAGTAGAAGTGTCACACGCTTAAACAAGGAAAGTATTAAAAAGTCTCTGGAAGAAATTAAGCGCAGCACACATCAGTTACATAACCAAGTTAAAAATATTTTGCGACATTCAACGTTATCGACTGAAAAGAAAACCGCTTCTATTATCAGAAATACGATCAAGGAAGAGTTCGAAAAGATTGCGTTAAAGCCTCAGCAATTCGCCGCTCCGCCACTGCTAGAACCACTTCGTCCAGATATCACCCCGGCGCCAATTCAAAGTTACGCCACTGTTGTTAAGACTATAAAGGCAACTGAGAAACCCTCTATTCCGATTACAAAACCAGCTTTAATAGTAACTTCTAAACAACCAGTGTCTTCATCACAAGAGACTGTCCACGCGTGGAGAAAAAGCGTTCACTTCAAAAAGCTTACATTCACTCCCGCTGAGGTAAAAGCAGTCTCTAACCATAAACTTCGAGTAGAATTCGACAAACAGGAGCAAAGAGGCGAGATTTTAGAAACAATAAATCGGCCAGACAGCCTGGTTTGCGCGGAAATAGCGAAAAAACTCAAGCCTATGGTCATACTTAAGGGCATTTTCAAAGATACACCCGTAACTGAGCTTGTTGATATTATCATCAATCAAAACACTAAAATCAAAGATATTATTACATCACCCGAAGACATAACATATAAGTTTATGCGCAACAACAAAAACCAGAAACTCTATAACGCTGTATTTATGGTTGCTCCCCATATCTGGAGAGTAATCATAGAAATACAAAAAGTTAATATAGACCACCAACGTGTACACGCAGAAGATTTTCCGGCATTTCTTCAGTGTTATAAATGCATGCAATTTGGACACACCAAAAAGCACTGCACTGAAGAGGAAACAAACTGTTCCCACTGCTCCTCCAATTCACACACATACAAAGACTGCCCGGTAAAAAAAGATCTAAATAAAATAAACTGCTACAACTGTACATTACACGTTAAAAAATACAACCTAAATTTAAATACCAATCACAGCGCTACGTCACTATACTGCCCTCGTGTCCTTAAACAGATTGAAACCTGTAAAAATAAAACCGACTATGGATACTAAAGGAAAAAATAGGAAAACTGCAACATACAATTGCAGCCCGCTTAAATGTCTACAAATAAATCTAGATAGAGGATACGCAGCAACTAATGAAATGTTAAAGTATGTAACGGATAATGAGTATGACATAGTGTTTGTCAACGAGCCTTATGTTGGAAGTGGCACCAACATGAGACATTGGCCTGGCTACCATATTCACCAATTTCCAACTAAACATCACGTCAAAGCATGTATACTCATCAAACAAAATATTGGCTGTTCATTGGGCATCTCAGAACACTCCACTTCTAACCTTTGTGTAGTACAAATGACTATAAACGACAAAAAAATATTCCTTATCAGTGCATATGTTGAACCTAAGACCGACGAAATTAACACAATTAATACATTAGAGCTTTTTCTACAAAAAACAAAAAATTACAGTCATATCATCTGTGGTGATTTCAATGGCTGGCACCCGTTATGGAATTCTCCCAGGGCTAATCGGCGAGGAAACACTATAGCAGACTTTTTAACTATTAATGATCTTAACCTTTGTAATTCTGGTAATGTACCAACTTTTGAAACTGTTACTCATAATATCCACCGCGAATCCATTATCGATCTTACTCTAACATCCAATCTGTCATCGAATAGAATTACTAACTGGAAAGTTGAAGTAGAAGTCTGCCCATCCTCCGGTCATAATGCAATAATATTTGAATTATTAGTGAATAGAAACAGCATACCCAAACCTCAAAAACTATCCACTTTCAAATATAACACTAAAAATGTAAAATGGGAACAAGTCAGCGAAAAGTTTAGAGAAAAAATAGGCAAAAATATAGATTTAAATTTAAATATAGAACAATTCAATTGTATTGAACTGGAACAATTCATAAGCAACCTAACATCAGCCATCCAAAAATCATGTGATAATCTGTTTCCACAAAAAAGAGGGACACCGCTCGGGCAATATGGTGGAATGACGACCTAGAGCAGATTAAACAGAAAGTAATTAAAAATCATCATAGGATCCAGCAGTTAAAACGACGTAAAAAACCATTAAATGAAGTGATAGAAGAAAAGACAAAACTTAAGACAGAATATGCGCAAGCAATTAGAACGGCATCAACTAATCATTTCCGAGAGTTTTGCAACAAGCAAGGGAAAGAAGATGTTTGGAGCGTCACTAATAGGCTGCTTAAAACTACACCCTTAATTCAGCCACCAACGACACTTAAAACGAAAGCAGGCAGCTACACCTCAACCACTAAAGATACTGCAGAGACATTATTGAACGAGTATTTCCCTGATGACGAACCCGATATAAGCTCTAGACACATAAAAATTCGCAGCCTCTCTAAAAAAGTACCAGACACACCGTCAGACCCTCCATTTACTACCGAAGAAGTCTTAAACGCCCTTAAAACGATGAACTCCAAAAAATCACCAGGACTTGATCATTTAACTGCAGATATATGTTTTAATTTTGCCAAATTATATCCCTCAGTAATTACTGCTATAATGAATAGGTGCCTTGAACTCAGTTATTTCCCAAAAATCTGGAAAATTGCATATATAAAAATCATTCCAAAACCTCATAAAACCGAATTTAACACTTCTTCTTACAGACCTATAGGACTTATTAATGTTTTTGGGAAAACTTTAGAGAAACTCGTTACTAAAAGACTAACTTATCATCTGCACAAAACCAATGCGATGAGTGAGACCCAATATGGCTTTAAGGAGCAAACTTCGACTACGTGTGCAATTAAAAAAGCACTAGATGTAATTAGGGATGCAAAAAGCAATAAGATGCAAGTATTAGCTATTTCCTTAGATATACAGGCAGCTTTTAATAACGCATGGTGGCCCGCACTTTACCAAAGATTAAATTCAATTCGATGTTCTAAAAACATATTTATGTTGCTTCAACATTATACAAGAGATCGCGAAGTAAAACTTGACTTCGCTGACAGCTCGGCTACTAAACCCATGCATCGAGGGTGTATACAAGGATCAGTGTGTGGTCCCATGTTTTGGAACCTAATCCTAGATGAGCTTTTAATGTCAACGCTACCCGAAGGATGTCATCTGCAGGCATTTGCGGATGACCTCTTTCTAATCACATACTCTAAAAACATTGCTACTCTGGAAAGTACAACTCAAACCGCACTTGATCAGATATTGGAGTGGGGTAGTTCAATTAAACTTAAATTCAACCCGAATAAAACACAAATGATTGCGTTCACAAATAAAGCTAAAAAGTGCAAAATTACAATGGGAAACCAATTCATAAGTTGTTCTCGACAGATCAAATACTTAGGCGTTGTTATCGATTCGAAATTAAATTTTATAAAGCATGCAGAATATATAATAAATAAATCGCTAAATTTACTTCATAAACTGGTAAAATATATTAAACCAACCTGGGGAATCAATGCAGAAAACGTTCGCACCATCTACTCTGCTGTAATAGAACCTATATTGTGTTATGCTGCAAGTGTGTGGAATCCAGCACTCAAATATAAATATGTCAATAAACGCCTTCTTTCCTTACAAAGAACAATAGCCATAAAAATAATAAGGGGATTCCGTACAATCAGTACTGCAACCGCAATCAGCTTAGCACAACTGCACCCTCTTCCAGACAAAATTAACACAGTAGCAGATCTAGAAAAAACAAAACAACAAAGGACATCAAAATACTTACCTACAGATATAAAGCTTGAATCACCTTCAAAACCTATGGAGCTACCTCATCCCTCAAAACGGAAAACAATAGAATTTACTGAAGCAACATGTCAACAAGAAATAGAACAACATCGAGAATCTTCTGCATCCTGCATCTTCACAGATGGAAGCAAAAACGAAAATGGAGTAGGGGCAGCTTTTGTTGTGCTCGCCAATGAAGGTAAAAATTTAACAAGGAAATACAAATTACATAATACATGTTCTATTTTTCAAGCTGAAATATATGCAATTCAAAAAGCAATACATTGGATACTCACTAGTAAACTACATCAGTTCATTATTTTATCCGACAGCAAATCAAGTTTACAAGAAATTCAAAACGCGGAGAGTACAAACCCATTAACCGTAGAAATTCATCATAATATAATCAAAGCTCAAACACAAAATAAAACTATTACGTTTGTTTGGGTAAAGGCGCACAATGGAGTTCTAGGCAATGAGCTTGCAGATACAGCAGCAAAAACAGCGTCAAATCTGAACAAAACACCAGATTATTGTAATTTTCCAATTTCTTACGTGAAACAAAAACAAAAAATTGATCTTAATACAGCAGCTGAAGTATATTATAATAATCCAAACAATTGCACATATCTTAAAACATGGTGTCCCACGTATGAAATACTCACAAGGGTATTAGAAAAATTCAAATTGTCTTTCTATGTAACACAAGTGTTATCCAATCATGGCTTCCACAAAAAATACCTAAATCGCTTTAAAATAACAGCAAATGACAAATGCCCTTGTGATAGTAATACAGAACAAACGGTTGAGCATTTAATAAAAGAATGTCCAAAATTTAATCAAACCCGAATTGATCATGAGATCAACTGCAACAATTTGAATATAAGTCCATACAAATTAATTGAAGCCATACAAAAGGAATCATGCATAAAAAGTTTTACAAGACACATAGAAAAAATCATAAAGTCACTTAAAACATTTAATAAAGATTAAAAAAAAAAAAGCTAAATCAATAATGAAACCAGAACATAGACAGCACAAAATGAAATAAAAAAAAAAAATTCACTCTGTATAATGCAAATTGTATCCCGAAAGCATATTGCATTATACGTTGAGACCTTCAACTTTATTAAAAAAAAAAAATAAAAAAAAAAAAACCTAACCTAACCTAACCTAACCTAACCTAACCTTTTTTTTTTTTTTTTTTTCGTGGGGAAATCCTCATGGATACCTCCGGCTGCGGGGACAACCGGAAGGTTATGCCGGACTCTTACCGGCTAAAACCCCACGGTGCCTCCTCGCACGTGCGCGCGGGGCCGCGGGAATCCAAATTCTTCCGCAGCCCCACACTAGTGCTGGCCCGGACTGTCCGGGCCTCGTCTCCTGCACGGGGTAGCGAGGTGGTCAGCTACCCCCCTCCACGGCCTCCAACTCTACCTGCGTATCGGACCTCCCCGAGTCCGATAAGCGGAGGCCATGGGGCCAGGAAAAACTAGCACTCAGAAGCACCAGCCTTCCTGACCCCAGCGGCGGATCCGGTCTATGGCTCCGCCGCCAACCAAGATTCGGCTGCGGAGGGTAGGGAGAGCGGCGCCTCGCAATACCGGCACTCCTCTCCCCCCGCAGCCCCACCACCACCGCATCAATTTACGGTGCGGCCCCGTCTGAGTCGCGGAGGATAGGGCGAGTGGCGCATCGCCATACCAACACTCCTCTTCCTCCGCGACTCCACCTCGGCTGCAGCGGCAGAGGGTGCGGACTCCCCTCCCACCGCAGCCCCCCGACACACATCCGAAGTGGGCTTCCCAAGCACACTCGGAGTGGCCACCTCGGGCCGGCCCCACACCACGGGCCAGCCAAGGGGTTCCTCTTTGTTCACCGCGGTTGACCAAGCCACGGCTACTAAGCCCCCCCGCCACGACAAGGCGGGAACCCGTTCGGGGGGGAACCTAACCTAACCTAACCTAACCTAACCTAACCTAACCTTTTTTTTTTTTTTTTTTTTTTCGTGGGGAAATCCTCATGGATACCTCCGGCTGCGGGGACAACCGGAAGGTTATGCCGGACTCCTACCGGCTAAAACCCCACGGTGCCTCCTCGCACGTGCGCGCGGGGCCGCGGGAATCCAAATTCTTCCGCAGCCCCGCACTAGTGCTGGCCCGGTCTGTCCGGGCCGCGTCTCCTGCACGGGGTAGCGAGGTGGTCAGCTACCCCCCTCCACAGCCTCCAACTCCACCTGCGTATCGGACCTCCCCGAGTCCGATACGCGGAGGCCATGTGGCCAGGAAAAACTAGCATTTAGAAGCACCAGCCTTCCTGACCCCAGCGGCGGATCTGGTCTATGGCTCCGCCGCCAACCAAGATTCGGCTGCGGAGGGTAGGGAGAGCGGCGCCTCGCAATACCGGCACTCCTCTCCCCCCGCAGCCCCACCACCACCGCATCAAGGAACGGTGCGGCCCCGTCTGAGTCGCGGAGGATAGGGCGAGTGGCGCATCGCCATACCAGCACTCCTCTTCCTCCGCGACTCCACCTCGGCTGCAGCGGTAGAGGGTGCGGACTCCCCTCTCACCGCAGCCCCCCGACACACATCCGAAGTGGGCTTCCCAAGCCCACTCGGAGTGGCCACCTCGGGCCGGCCCTACACCACGGGCCAGCCAAGGGGTTCCTCTTCGTTCACCGCGGTTGACCAAGCCACGGCTACTAAGCCCCCCCGCCACGACAAGGCGGGAACCCGTTCGGGGGGGAACCTAACCTAACCTAACCTAACCTAACCTAACCTTTTTTTTTTTTTTTTTTTTTACATGGGGAAATGCCTACGCATACCCGCCTCGCGGGGGCAAGGACGGGTTATGTCGGACTCGCACCGACTAAAACCCCATGGTGTTCCACCCTAGTCGCATATTGGCAGGGCCACGGGAACGCTTTCGCACACTTCCGCGGCCCCACCTGCGCTGGCCGCGCCATGACGGCCCCTCCTCGGGAGAGGAACACTTCTCCCCCATCTCCTTCTCCGGTAAGGCGCACCAGAACACATGGCGCGCCCTCCTCCTCGGCCTCCAATTTCACATGCGCAACGGACGCCCCCGTGTCCGATGCGCGAAGGCCATGGGGCCAGGAAAAACTAGCACTCAGGAGCACCAGCCTTCCTGACCCCAGCGGCGGATCTGGTCTATGGCTCCGCCGCCAACCAAAATTCGGCTGCGGAGGGTAGGGAGAGCGGCGCCTCGCAATACCGGCACTCCTCTCCCCCCGCAGCCCCACCACCACCGCATCAACGGTGCGGCCCCGTTTGAGTCGCGGAGGATAGGGCGAGTGGCGCATCGCCATACCAACACTCCTCTTCCTCCGCGACTCCACCCCGGCTGCAGAGGTAGGGGTGGGGAGGACACCCCTCTCGCAGCAGCCCACCGACACACATCCGAAGTGGGCTCGTCAAGCCCACTCGGAGTGGCCACCTCGGGCCGGCCCTACACCACGGGCCAGCCAAGGGGTTCCTCTTTGTTCACCGCGGTTGACCAAGCCACGGCTACTAAGCCCCCCCGCCACGACAAGGCGGGAACCCGTTCGGGGGGGAACCTAACCTAACCTAACCTAACCTAACCTTTTTTTTTTTTTTTTTTTTTTTTTTTTTTTTTTTTTTTCGTGGGGAAATCCTCATGGATACCTCCGGCTGCGGGGACAACCGGAAGGTTATGCCGGACTCCTACCGGCTAAAACCCCACGGTACCTCCTCGCACGTGCGCGCGGGGCCGCGGGAATCCAAATTCTTCCGCAGCCCCGCACTAGTGCTGGCCCGGTCTGTCCGGGCCTCGTCTCCTGCACGGGGTAGCGAGGTGGTCAGCTACCCCCCTCCACGGCCTCTAACTCCACCTGCGTATCGGACCTCCCCGAGTCCGATACGCGGAGGCCATGGGGCCAGGAAAAACTAGCACTCAGAAGCACCAGCCTTCCTGACCCCAGCGGCGGATCTGGTCTATGGCTCCGCCGCCAACCAAGATTCGGCTGCGGAGGGTAGGGAGAGCGGCGCCTCGCAATACCAGCACTCCTCTCCCCCCGCAGCCCCACCACCACCGCATCAAGGAACGGTGCGGCCCCGTCTGAGTCGCGGAGGATAGGGCGAGTGGCGCATCGCCATACCAGCACTCCTCTTCCTCCGCGACTCCACCCCGGCTGCAGCGGTAGAGGGAGCACTCATCCCTCTCACCGCAGCCCACCGACACACATCCGTAGTGGGCTCGTGAAGCCCACTCGGAGTGGCCACCTCGGGCCGGCCCTACACCTCGGGCCAGCCAAGGGGTTCCTCTTTGTTCACCGCGGTTGACCAAGCCACGGCTACTAAGCCCCCCCGCCACGACAAGGCGGGAACCCGTTCGGGGGGGAACCTAACCTAACCTAACCTAACCTAACCTTTTTTTTTTTTTTTTTTTTTTTTTTTTTTTTTTTTTTTTTTTTTTTTTTTTTTTTTTTTTTTTTTTTTTTTTGTGGGGAAATCCTCATGGATACCTCCGGCTGCGGGGACAACCGGAAGGTTATGCCGGACTCCTACCGGCTAAAACCCCACGTTGCCTCCTCGCACATGCGCGCGGGGCCGCGGGAATCCAAATTCTTCCGCAGCCCCACACTAGTGCTGGCCCGGTCTGTCCGGGCCTCGTCTCCTGCACGGGGTAGCGAGGTGGTCAGCTACCCCCCTCCACGGCCTCCAACTCCACCTGCGTATCGGACCTCCCCGAGTCCGATACGCGGAGGCCATGAGGCCAGGAAAAATTAGCACTCAGGAGCACCAGCCTTCCTGACCCCAGCGGCGGATCTGGTCTATGGCTCCGCCGCCAACCAAGATTCGGCTGCGGAGGGTAGGGAGAGCGGCGCCTCGCAATACCGACACTCCTCTCCCCCCGCAGCCCCACCACCACCGCATCAATGAACGGTGCGGCCCCGTCTGAGTCGCGGAGGATAGGGCGAGTGGCACATCGCCATACCAGCACTCCTCTTCCTCCGCGACTCCACCTCGGCTGCAGCGGTAGAGGGTGCGGACTCCCCTCTCACCGCAGCCCCCCGACACACATCCGAAGTGGGCTTCCCAAGCCCACTCGGAGTGGCCACCTCGGGCCGGCCCTACACCACGGGCCAGCCAAGGGGTTCCACTTCGTTCACGGCGGCTGACCAAGCCACGGCTACTAAGCCCCCCCGCCACGACAAGGCGGGAACCCGTTCGGGGGGGAACCTAACCTAACCTAACCTAACCTAACCTAACCTTTTTTTTTTTTTTTTTTTTTTCGTGGGGAAATCCTCATGGATACCTCCGGCTGCGGGGACAACCGGAAGGTTATGCCGGACTCCTACCGGCTAAAACCCCACGGTGCCTCCTCGCACGTGCGCGCGGGGCCGCGGGAATCCAAATTTTTCCGCAGCCCCACACTAGTGCTGGCCCGGTCTGTCCGGGCCTCGTCTCCTGCACGGGGTAGCGAGGTGGTCAGCTACCCCCCTCCACGGCCTCCAACTCCACCTGCGTATCGGACCTCCCCGAGTCCGATACGCGGAGGCCATGGGGTCAGGAAAAACTAGCACTCAGAAGCACAAGCCTTCCTGACCCCAGCGGCGGATCTGGTCAATGGCTCCGCCGCTAACTAAGATTCGGCTGCGGAGGGTAGGGAGAGCGGCGCCTCGCAATACCGGCACTCCTCTCCCCCCGCAGCCCCACCACCACCGCATCAATCAACGGTGCGGCCCCGTCTGAGTCGCGGAGGATAGGGCGAGTGGCGCATCGCCATACCAGCACTCCTCTTCCTCCGCGACTCCACCTCGGCTGCAGCGGTAGAGGGTGCGGACTCCCCTCTCACCGCAGCCCCCCGACACACATCCGAAGTGGGCTTCCCAAGCCCACTCGGAGTGGCCACCTCGGGCCGGCCCTACACCACGGGCCAGCCAAGGGGTTCCTCTTCGTTCACCGCGGCTGACCAAGCCACGGCTACTAAGCCCCCCCGCCACGACAAGGCGGGAACCCGTTCGGGGGGGAACCTAACCTAACCTAACCTAACCTAACCGGTGACGCAAACTCAAAAAGTACATGGTGGGGAAGCCCGACCGTTGACCACAGAGGAGAAGAAATGGCAGGAGCTCTCGAGGAGCTGGGTCTGAACATACTAAATAGAGGGGATATTCCGACCTTCGATACCTTCCGAGGAGGAAAACGATATTCCAGCTACGTCGACATAACAGCTTGCTCGACAGACATCCTGGACTTGGTAGATGACTGGACAGTAGATGAGGGTCTCACGAGCTCGGACCACAACGGCATTATTTTTAATATTCGGCTACAAAAATCAAAAGGGCTAAGAGTAAACAGAACTACAAGACAGTTTAATACGAAGAAGGCAAATTGGCCTAAGTTTCATGAGAAACTTAACCAATTGCTGTCAGAAAATCAATTCAACATATCAAAAATAGAAAATATTGAAACCGTTGAACAAATAGATATAGCAACAGATAAAATAACGAAATTAATAACGGAGACATGCAAGCAAACAATGCCAATCAAAAAAGCAAGCAACAGAAGAGCTTACCTTGCCGTGGTGGTCCGAGAAGCTCGCCGAGATGAAAAAAGAAGTCACTACCAAGAAACGCAGGATCAAATGCGCTGCCTTAGTCCGTAGACAGAAGGTCGTAGAAGAATACCTGGAACAAAAAGAGAGGTATGAGTCAGAAGCGGTTAAAGCCCAGATCGAGAGCTGGAAAGCCTTTTGCTACAAACAGGATAGGGAGGGGGTCTGGGAAGGTATCTATAGGGTAATTGGGAGAACAACGCGTAGGGAGGAGGACGTGCCACTGGAAATAAATAAGGTAGTGTTGGACGCAAAAGGTTCCGTGAAGTTATTGGCGGAAACGTTCTTCCCGGAAGACCTAACAGACAGTGAAACCACTTACCATCGCCTAATAAGAACAAAAGCCGACAAAGTGAACTCTGCTGAGCAAGATGACCTGTGTGATCCTCTGTTCACAATGTCAGAATTGAAACAGGCGTACAAATCCTTCAATCCTAAAAAAGCCCCAGGAGCGGATGGTTTCACAGCAGATATATGCCTACACGCTATTGAAAGCAACTCTGAGCTGTTTTTGGCCTTTCTCAATAAATGCCTAATGCTACGATACTTTCCAGAAACCTGGAAAATCGCTACAGTTATAGTGCTTAGAAAACCAGGAAAATTAGACTATACTATTCCTAAAGCGTATAGGCCTATTGGACTGCTACCTATACTGGGTAAGATCTTTGAGAAGCTGCTAATGGCCCGCCTCAAATTCCACCTTTTGCCAAGGATGAGTACTCGCCAGTACGGTTTCATGCCACAGAGGAGTACCGAGGACTCCCTCTATGTACTAATGCAGTACATTCACATGAAGTTAGATCAAAAGAAAATCATAGCTCTAGTATCATTGGACATAGAGGGAGCCTTTGATAGCGCCTGGTGGCCAGCCATACGTGTCCGTTTGGCTGAGGAAAAGTGTCCGCTGTATTTGAGGAGGGTCATGGACAGTTATCTTAGGAACAGGAAAGTCGTAGTCAGATACGGTGGAGAGGAATATTCTAAAGATACTAACAAAGGTTGTGTCCAAGGATCCATAGGAGGCCCAATCTTATGGAATCTTTTACTAGACCCTCTCTTGACAAGCTTGGAATGCAGGGGAGATTATTGTCAGGCGTTCGCGGATGACGTCGTTTTAGTCTTCGATGGCGACACAGCACACGAGGTGGAGAGACATGCCAATGCCACTCTCAAACATGTCCAGGCGTGGGGAGTTGAAAATAAGCTGAAATTTGCTCCACATAAGACAAATGCAATGATTATAACTAGAAAACTGAAACACGACACACCACGCCTGAACATGGGAGGTATTGACATTGGCATGTCAAAAGAAATAAAGCTACTGGGTGTAACTATTGACGATAAGCTTACTTTTAACACCCATGTATCGAACGTGTGTAGGAAGGCAATTGGCATTTACAAACAGCTATGCAAAGCGGCGAAGGTTAGTTGGGGACTCCATCCGGAAGTTATAAGAGTAATATATCTCGCGACCGTAGAGCCTATTATACTTTACGCTGCTAGCGTCTGGGCACAGGCTGCAAAAAAGTTGGGAGTTATAAAACAACTTTCCGTAGTCCAGCGCGGTATTGCACAAAAATTATGCAAAGCCTACCGGACGGTTTCTCTGAATTCGGCGCTAGTACTGGCTGGAATACTCCCCCTGGACCTCCGAGTCCGCGAGGCGGCTTCATTATATGAAGCCAAGAAGGGGGTACCTCAGCCAGTGTTGGCGGGAAGAGTAGTCGAGAGAATGGCTTCAGCTTTTGAGGGCCCACATCCTGCTGAGCGCCTGGAATTAGAAATTATTAGCTTGGTAAACGAGGAGCAGCTGAACAAATACAGTGAACTAAACGTCCACATATTTACTGACGGGAGCAAGATTGAGGGCAAGGTTGGCGCTGCCCTTTCCGAATGGAAAAACAATACCGAAAATAAAGCCCTCAAACTTGCTCTACCAACATACTGCACAGTATATCAAGCCGAGCTCCTGGCCATATGCAGGGCGACTAGGCAAATCCTCAAGCACAGAGCGTCCTCCTTTGGAATTTACAGTGACTCAATGGCGGCCCTTCAAACGGTCAAGAACCCAAACTGCCTTCACCCGTTAGCCGTGGAATGTAGAGATAATCTTAGAGCAATATCTCTCCAAAACAAAGTAGTAACTATGTTTTGGATTAAAGCCCACGCGGGCTTAGAGGGGAATGAACGAGCAGATAGACTAGCAAAAGAGGCCGCCAAAAATTCCAAAGTGAGACCGGATTACGATCTATGCCCAGTTTCATTCGTAAAGCGAAGCATTCGTATGGCAACGCTAGACGAATGGAATCAAAGATACCAGACCGGCGTGACAGCAAAAATCACGAAGCTGTTTTTCCCAGACGTGAAAGTGGCCTACCGAATAGTAAAAAAATTTGAAGCGAGCAGCGAGACTACTCAAGTCATGACGGGGCATGGTGGATTTTCGGAATACTTATACCGGTTTAAGTGTAAAGAGAATCCATCGTGCATCTGCGACCGCGATGCTGAAGAAACTGTGCCACACATTTTGCTGGAGTGTCCCGCATACGCCGCAGAGCGCCTGAAAATAGAACACGAAATTGAATTAAGGTTAATTAAGGAGAATATAAGTATCATAATGATGAGTAAACACAGAGAAAAATTTATAAGTTATTGTGTGAAAATTGCAAAAAGAGTAATAAATAGGAATAAAACTGTTTAAGTAAGGATGCTGTCATAATATATTGTATTATATTACAGATCAGCATTACAAAATAAATTGAAATATGTATTAATAATAATTAAAATAGAACATAAGCAATAACTAAACAAATGGTATAAGTCATATAAGTGTTAATTAAGTTGTCACTACCCCTAGCATTAAGTAATGGAATTTGTTGTTTGCATGCACTAGATTAAGAGTAGCAGGACTCCCGAACGAAAACCCGGAGTCCTCTACACCCTTTATAAAATCAAGGACTAAATAAATAAAAGAACATGAATTCAAAGTCCGTGTCGAGCTGACAATGTCTCTGACCCCCATGTCAGAGGGAAACAGCAAAGCATACATAAATAAAAAAAAAAAAAAAAAAAATAACCTAACCTAACCTAACCTAACCTAACCTTTTTTTTTTTTTTTTTTTTCGTGGGGAAATCCTCATGGATACCTCCGGCTGCGGGGACAACCGGAAGGTTATGCCGGACTCCTACCGGCTAAAACCCCACGGTACCTCCTCGCACGTGCACGCGGGGCCGCGGGAATCCAAATTCTTCCGCAGCCCCACACTAGTGCTGGCCCGGTCTGTCCGGGCCTCGTCTCCTGCACGGGGTAGCGAGGTGGTCAGCTACCCCCCTCCACGGCCTCCAACTCCACCTGCGTATAGGACCTCCCCGAGTCCGATACGCGGAGGCCATGGGGCCAGGAAAAACTAGCACTCAGAAGCACCAGCCTTCCTGACCCCAGCGGCGGATCTGGTCTATGGCTCCGCCGCCAACCAAGATTCGGCTGCGGAGGGTAGGGAGAGCGGCGCCTCGCAATACCGGCACTCCTCTCCCCCCGCAGCCCCACCACCACCGCATCAATCAACGGTGCGGCCCCGTCTGAGTCGTGGAGGATAGGGCGAGTGGCGCATCACCATACCAGCACTCCTCTTCCTCCGCGACTCCACCTCGGCTGCAGCGGTAGAGGGTGCGGACTCCCCCCTCACCGCAGCCCCCCGACACACATCCGAAGTGGGCTTCCCAAGCCCACTCGGAGTGGCCACCTCGGGCCGGCCCTACACCTCGGGCCAGCCAAGGGGTTCCTCTTCGTTCACCGCGGCTGACCAATCCACGGCTACTAAGCCCCCCCGCCACGACAAGGCGGGAACCCGTTCGGGGGGGAACCTAACCTAACCTAACCTAACCTAACCTAACCTAACCTAACCCGAGAGTTATGCTTGAGGACGAGATCCTGGACAGGCTTAAGGCTGTGTCCATAACCTTGGAGGAAGGCGGCACTCTTGGGCATTGGCAATTACCAAAAATAACATGGGTCAATGGTGTACCCGGGTGTGGAAAAACATCTTGGGTTATTAACAATTTTGAGGCGGAAAAAGATATCATCATAACAACAACAACTGTAGCTGCAAGCGACCTGAGGGAGAGGCTAGCATCACGTGTAGGAGCCGACGCCGCAAGAAAGGTGCGGACTATGGCCTCAATCTTGGTAAATGGCATAACGGCGTCTGAGAAATACACCCGTCTCTTAATTGATGAAGCGCTTATGAACCATTTTGGGGCCATAGTAATGGCAGTACAAATCACGGGTGCAAATGAAATTCTTCTTATAGGCGACAACAACCAGCTGCCGTATATCGAGAGGCACAATTTGTTTCGACTGCACTATACTCGTCCAAATCTAGTGGCTAATATCAACCACGAATGGCTCTGCACGCACAGAAACCCACTGGATGTAGCGTATGCACTAAATGAGATCTACGAGGGCATCTACTCATCCAATACTAGGCTGCGATCCCTAGAGCTGAAGAGGTACACGGGTTCACAGATTCCAAAGTCCCTTGAAAACACGTTATATCTGGGACACACCCAGGCTGAAAAGGAAAGTCTCATCAGCCAGGGCTACGGAAAAGGGAAGGGTTCGCGAACTCTTACCATACATGAAGCTCAGGGGCTCGTGAGCGAGACAGTGGTAATTGTGCGTTCAACCAGAGAAAAACAACGCCTATACAACAGTGTTCCCCATGCAGTGGTTGCAATCTCGCGTCATACTAGCCATTGTATCTACTTTACAGATTGGTGTGAGGAAGATGCAGTTGCTCGTTTCATTTTGCGAGCCGAGTCTGCCACCACAAGCAGAATTAGGGATTACAACGTCAAAATGGCAATACATCATCGAGACTTAAAGGTTGCGAACAACATTATGAACGTGGTCCGAGACGAAGTGGCGTAAACGATTTTCAGGTTAAAGTGACGTTAAAGCTAAAGGAAGTTAAAGTGACATGTTCGCAACAATGCTTTGTGTTTTACTTTACATTACTTTCAATTTATTTTAAAAATAAGGCTGTTTTGTGAAATGTTGTTACAAAAATAGTAATAAATATGTATAGATTAAGATTTTTAATACATAGTTAAGGAAAATAAAAAGGAAAAAAAAAGAGAGAAAAAAAAAAAAAAAACAAAAAAAAAACAAAGAACAAAACAAAAAAATATATAACAAAAATAATATCTACTTAGTAAAAAAAGGAAAGATACAAAAAAAAAAAAAGAAAAAAGAAAAAAGAACAAAAAAAAAGAAAAAAGATGTTAAATGTTTCGAATAATTAAAAAAAAATACTAACTATTTAGATGTAAGGTACAATATAATACTCATAAATTGTAAAAGAAAACGTACATTTAAATATGCGTGGAGAGATGTAATAGTTAAGAAATTCAATATGTAATATAATAATAATTCAAAAATGTAATAAAGGGTACGGACCGCAAGTCTGTAGAGTAAGCGATAAATAATTAAAAAAAAAAAAAAAAAAAAAAAAACCTAACCTAACCTAACCTAACCTAACCTAACCTAACCTAACCTAACCTAACCTTTTTTTTTTTTTTTTTTTTTTTTTCGGGGGGAAATCCTCATGGACTTCCTCCGCCTGGGGAAAGGCGGAGGGGCGTGCCGGACTCTTACCGGCTAAAACCACCCCGGTGTCTCCTCGCACGTGCGCGTGGGGCCGCGGGAATCCAAATTCTTCCGCAGCCCCACACTAGTGCTGGCCCGGTCTGTCCGGGCCTCGTCTCCTGCACGGGGTAGTGAGGTGTTTAACTACCCCGTGTATCGCCTCAGGGGCGCGCGCCGACACCCACGCGCGCCTCCGCCTCGGGTCCATCGAATAGGGGTGGCGGGGGCTTCCCCAAGTCCCTCGCCCCTGGACCCATTTATGGGGGCCGGAAAAGGGCGTTGTCCGCCCTTCTCCTGCGCCCGGTGCGCCTTCTGCGGCCGGGGAAGGGAGTCGAGATCTCCCTTTCCCGTTCCGCAGTTTCCTTCTGCGACATCACGTCCTCGCAGAAGGACACCACCGCGTCCCACGACTCTGCGCTACCGACCATCTTCCGCACTAAGGCCGGCAGCGACAGATCGCCTCCTACTTTATTTGTGAGGACACGGCGCTGCTCCTCCCAAGCTACGCACTCAGCGAGCGTGTGTTGCGCCGTGTCCTCCCCGCAATGGACGCAGTGGTGGCACCGAGCGTCCGGCTCCCTGTCTATGCGGCACAGGTACTTGCCGAAGCAGCCATGCCCCGACAGCACCTGCGTCACCCTAAACGACAGGGAGCCGTGCCTTCTCCCGAGCCAGTCGTCGAGTACTGGCCGGATCGCCTCGACGGTAGCGAGGCCGGCGGTAGGGCGCAGAAGCCTTTGCCGCCATTCCGCCACCAAGACCTGCCGGAGCTCCTCTCGGCGCAGCGCGATCTGCCGCTGCACCGGCCTCGAGCCCCGTGCCCGCTCTTCCTCGCGCCATCGATATAATGACGCGAGTACTTTCGCCTCTAGGTCCCAGGGCGGGGATCCGGCCAAACCAGGGCGGGGATCCGGCCAAACCTAACCTAACCTAACCTAACCTAACCTAACCTAACCTAACCTTACCTAACCTAACCTTTTTTTTTTTTTTTTTTTTCGTGGGGAAATCCTCATGGATACCTCCGGCTGCGGGGACAACCGGAAGGTTATGCCGGACTCCTACCGGCTAAAACCCCACGGTGCCTCCTCGCACGTGCGCGCGGGGCCGCGGGAATCCAAATTCTTCCGCAGCCCCGCACTAGTGCTGGCCCGGTCTGTCCGGGCCTCGTCTCCTGCACGGGGTAGCGAGGTGGTCAGCTACCCCCCTCCACGGCCTCCAACTCCACCTGCGTATCGGACCTCCCCGAGTCCGATACGCGGAGGCCATGGGGCCAGGAAAAACTAGCACTCAGCAGCACCAGCCTTCCTGACCCCAGCGGCGGATCTGGTCTATGGCTCCGCCGCCAACCAAGATTCGGCTGCGGAGGGTAGGGAGAGCGGCGCCTCGCAATACCGGCACTCCTCTCCCCCCGCAGCCCCACCACCACCGCATCAAGGAACGGTGCGGCCCTGTCTGAGTCGCGGAGGATAGGGCGAGTGGCGCATCGCCATACCAGCACTCCTCTTCCTCCGCGACTCCACCTCGGCTGCAGCGGTAGAGGGAGCACTCATCCCTCTCACCGCAGCCCACCAACACACATCCGGAGTGGGCTCGTTAAGCCCACTCGGAGTGGCCACCTCGGGCCGGCCCTACACCTCGGGCCAGCCAAGGGGTTCCTCTTCGTTCACCGCGGTTGACCAAGCCACGGCTACTAAGCCCCCCCGCCACGACAAGGCGGGAACCCGTTCGGGGGGGAACCTAACCTAACCTAACCTAACCTAACCTTTTTTTTTTTTTTTTTTTTTTTTCGTGGGGAAATCCTCATGGATACCTCCGGCTGCGGGGGCAACCGGAAGGTTATGCCGGACTCCTACCGGCTAAAACCCCACGGTACCTCCTCGCACGTGTGCGCGGGGCCGCGGGAATCCAAATTCTTCCGCAGCCCCGCACTAGTGCTGGCCCGGTCTGTCCGGGCCTCGTCTCTTGCACGGGGTAGCGAGGTGTTCAGCTACCCCCCTCCACAGCCTCCAACTCCACCTGCGTATCGGACCCCCCCGAACCCGACACGCGGAGGCCATGGGGCCAGGAAAATCGAGCGCCCAGCAGCGCCCGCTTTCCCGACCCCAGCGGCGGATCTGGTCTCGGGCTCCGCCGCCTACCATGTTTCGGCCGCGGAGGGTAGGGAGAGCGGCGCCTCGCAATACCGACACTCCTCTCCCCCCGCGGCCCCACCACAACCGCATCAACGGTGCGGCCCCGTCTGAGTCGCGGAGGATAGGGCGAGTGGCGCATCGCCATACCAACACTCCTCTTCCTCCGCGACTCCGCCTCGGCTGCAGCGGTAGAGGGTGCGGACTCCCCTCTCACCGCAGCCCCCCGACACACATCCGAAGTGGGCTTCCCAAGCCCACTCGGAGTGGCCACCTCGGGCCGGCCCTACACCACGGGCCAGCCAAGGGGTTCCTCTTCGTTCACCGCGGTTGACCAAGCCACGGCTACTAAGCCCCCCCGCCACGACAAGGCGGGAACCCGTTCGGGGGGGAACCTAACCTAACCTAACCTAACCTAACCCACAGTGAAGAAAAAAATTTTTCAGCAGAAAACTTCACACGTGAATTTCTCTGAAATTTCAGTGACGACCTAAGTGTTTTTTGTGCTCATCCGAAGAAGGAATCCAGGACCTAATAAAGGACATCAAAAACTAAATTTTTGGAGTGTAATTAGACAAGTAAGGAATTTTATTATTATTAAGCTAAAACACGTGGTGTCCTGAAAGTGCGCCTGAAAAATCTGAAAAAATTCACAAAGGTAGGAAATACTTAATACTATTATCCCAAATTTTTTCTAAATTTTCCCATTGTTAATTTTCGGATTAGGCTCTTTTTGCGGTTCTTGGTTTTAATAACTCATTTTTCAAAATCAAAAATTTCCAAAAATTTCCAAGAAAAAATTTTTTCCAAATTTACTATAATATTCCCTATTTAATAAGCTATCCAAAATATATGTTTTCAGAATTTTAGAGCAAGTACTTTCAGAGATACGAATTAATTTGTGTGAGCTTGAAAATTTGGTCCAAACACGTGGTGGCTGAAGGACCCTCGGGACATTCCTGAAAATATTGTCAGAAATTTTGTTATCATACATACTATATTCCAAAATTTTTTCAAAATTGTCCCGACATAATTACAAAATTTAGAGCCTTTTTGCGGTTGTTGGTTTTCGAAACACAATTTTCAAAATTTAAAAACCAAAATTTTTTTCAGGACCCCAAATTTTTAAATTATATATTATTAAAGAACAATTAATGCCCTATATACGTTATTTTTTTCAGAATTTTTGGACAAGCCGTTTTTAAATTATTAATTTATTTGTGTGAGCTGGGAGGTCCTGCAAACCGCACGAAAACTTGTTTTTCAGTTTTCAGGAGAACGGAGCCTCCTAGCTCAATTCTGACAATTTTTTCGGGGGCCCCCCCCCCTAACCCCCACCCACACTATCCACTTGTCTGATTTTATTGATGGTCTTCGGACCCTCCCCGATCATTTTGACTAAGTTTCATCCCCCTACCCCTAACTTGACTTCTGGACTTAGTCTCTGGGGGATGAAAAATTTTAATTTGTAATTTTAAAGAAACTAGTGATCCGATTTTGACGGGGTTTTTTGTAAATAACTTTATAAATATAGATCTAGTGATTTAGTATTAGACTGACTCTACATAGAGCCTTGTAAAAAATTTTTTATTTTTGTGTCTTATTTAAAAATATTTAGAAATTAAGTGTGACTAGAGTAATATATAATTTGATGTGTAGCTATAGGATTAGGATTAGAAACAGTGATAACTCTAGGTAGAGCAAGGAAAAAATTTTTCTTAAAAAATTTTATAAAAATTTTTTTAAGTTACTTAATTGATAATTGACTTTAAATATATATTAATTAATAGAGACACAGACAGACTCTAGGTAGAGTATTATAGATTATTAAAGTAAAAAATTTTTTTAGTAATTCTAATTGCATCATTTATATTGTATTGTACGTGTATACTTAGTGATATATTAACGAAGATAGAGTTGAGACTCTACATAGAGCAAAAAATTTTTTATAATAATATTGCTGTGACGCGGCATTCGTGTGGTTTTGCTGATTGAGGAAATTAAATACTGCACCCTAACAACCTTCAAAACTTCCAAAAAATTTTCAAAAAATTTTTTGAAAAAGGATTTTATAACTTTTACAAACCTAAAAATTTATTATAATTTGACTTTATTATTTGTTGTTGTGTATTGCGCTTGTTTTATTTTATTTTATTTTACTTTATTTTATTTTATTTTGCTTTATTTTTATTTTATTTTATTTTTTAACTTGTTTTTATTGGTTATTGAGACCCGAGACGCGTTCCCCTGAAAATGTTCGGCATTCGTACGCCCGTTAAAAAGACTGAGGATAGTGCCAGGGACACGAGTCCTCTGGAATCTCCAAGTAGGAGAGAGAAGGCTGGGCCTTCTCCTAAAAGCGATAGTGTGTTGACCGTCCCTAGCGTGAGGAAAAGCATTGGTGAGTGGGAAATGGGAAAAATAGATGACCAAACTATAACACAAATCTCACCAAAAAAGGTAGCCCCGGTGGCTCGACCAAAACAGAAGATTGTTCCATCTCAGGAGACTAGAACAACAGCGCGTAAACCAGTAGCTGAGAACACAGACAGCTCTCCAAAAACCGTAACTACAAAATTTACGGACCGGATATCGGAGGCTAGAGCTTGTCTCCATAAGGCTAAGTTACATTTGAGTAACTCTCGAAACCTGAGGACCGATATAAAAACGGAGGTTACTCAGGCAATAGAGAGGCTCTATCAATTAGTGAAAGAGGCGGAAACAGATAAGAACATTGAGAAAGAACAAAAGCCCAAAGACCAGGAGAAAAAAGGATTAGAAGATGAAAACAGGAAAAGAAAGGAAGAAGAACATGCCTTAATGAAGAAATTGGAAGAACATGGTAAACTATTAGAAGAAAGCAAAATTGAAATGGAACAACTAAGAGAAGAAATGAAAAAGCAGGAAATGAAAGAAAACAGAGGAACATATGCAAGTATAGTTGCAGGGCCACTAAGGGGCCCATCTTCACCTCTACCCTTGCCTTCACAAAACATGGCCATGCATTCAGTGATTATCACGTCGAACGATGAAAAAGAAACAGGAGAACAGGTCATGGATAAGATAAGGAACGCAATAAATGCCAAGGAAGAAGGGTTGAAGATAGATAAAATCAGGAAGGCAAGGGATAGAAAAGTAATACTGGGATGCCGAACGGAGGAGGAGATAAATAGAGTCAAGGAGAGATTAAAACAGGCAGGGAAAGATCTAAATGTAAATGATATTAAAAACAAGGATCCACTTGTAATCTTGAGAGATGTTATGCAGTATAATAAGGATGAAGAGGTAATAAAGGCAATAAGAACGCAAAACAAAAACCTCTTCAGGGAAATAACAGAAAAAGAGGATCGAATGGAAATTAAGTACCGGAAAAGAACAAGAAACCCGCATACGTCCCACATTGTGATGAGAGTTTCGCCTCAGATTTGGAACCGTCTCATCGAGGCTGAGGTCATTCACATTGACTTACAACGAGTAAGAGTGATGGACCAGTCCCCCCTAGTTCAATGTTCGCGATGTCTAGAGTATGGACATAGCAAACGAATATGCACAGAAACAACTGACGTTTGCAGCCATTGCGGGGGCCCACACCTCAAAACAGAATGTGCTGATTGGCTGTCTGGAGCAATACCAGAATGCAGAAATTGCAACAAAGCGAACCATGACAGAAAAGATCACAACGCTTTTAGCTCAGACTGTCCGGTTAGAAGAAAATGGGAAGTACTCGCCAGGTCGACCGTAGCATACTGCTAAAGTTGACTCAAACTCAACCATGGAACCTAACATCTGTACCCACCGATATCACGCGATCCAGACAAATCTTCAGAGGTGTGAACTAGCCACGGCCGAATTAATAACAGAGGCGACCAAGCGAGGGATATCCTTCGCTTTGGTTCAAGAGCCATATATAGGTCGAATTGGTCAAATGAAGAGCTACTCAGAGACGAGAATAGCACAAAGCGACAAAAGCCGGAACACTGAAAAAGTGGTTAAGGCAGCTATTGTGCTATTCAATGACGCCATCGACATGACCCAATGCCCCGGCCTAACAACAGAGAATATCGCAGTCGCTAAGCTGAGCACCGGGGCATGGGACTTGGGGGTGGTGTCCGTCTACCTAGAGGGCGATTCACCAATCGACCCTTATTTAGAAACGATCGATGTGGCCGTGGTGGGTCTACGGACAAGACACGTGATACTCGGTGGGGACGTAAATGCATGGAACACCTGGTGGGGAAGCCGGAAAACAAACAGCAGAGGAATAGAGGTCGCCGCAAAGCTTGATCAATTAGAACTTCATATTCTGAACAGGGGGACTGAGCCCACTTTTGACACCTATAGAGGTGGAAAGAGGTTCTCCAGCTGTGTGGATTTAACTACTTGCTCGACTAGCCTACTCGGCAGGATGGACAACTGGAGACTATCCGACGAAATAACCAGTTCGGACCACAGGGCAATCCTATTTGACATCAATTTAGGTAAATCAATAGGCACCAATATAAAAAGAAGTACTAGGCAATATAACACAAAAAAGGCGAATTGGGGCGAGTTTCGTGAGAAACTCGTCCAAATTTGGAATGAGGAAAAAATAAACAAGGAAGAAATAGATAAAATAGCAACAACCAACGAACTAGAAATAAAAATAGAACAGTACACAAATTCATTAACAGAAGCATGTAAAAACAGTATCCCAAAATTAAAAACTAAAAAACAAATGGGATTGCCCTGGTGGACTCCCGAGCTAACACAGCGTAAAAAGGAGGTCTCCAGGTTGAAGCGGCGTATTTCATATGCAGCGCCAGTCCGTCGCAGGTGGGTGGTCGAGCGATACATAAGAGCGAAAGAAGAATACAAGCAAGATGTAAAAAGAGCTCAGACCACCAGCTGGAAGGACTTCTGTTGTGAGCAAGACCGAGAAACAATGTGGGACGGTATTTATAGGGTTATAAGTCGCACATTGACACGGCAAGAAGATGTTCCACTTGTTCAGGACGGGAGGACGCTAGACGGTGAGGAATCGGCTAGGATACTGGCGGAAACCTTTTATCCACACGATAGCACTGAAGACGACGACACGGAACACACGCAAACAAGAGCTACAGCGGAAACTGTAAACGAAGGGTCACATGATAGTCCATGTGACCCACCATTTACAACAGAAGAGCTTATGTGGGCCGTGTCTAGCTTCAGTGCAAAAAAGGCACCCGGTGACGATGGTCTAACAGCGGACATTTGTGAAGTGGCTGTCACCCTGGATTTAGCATTGTTCCTGGCATTAGTAAACAGATGCCTCAGTCTTGCATACTTCCCCGTCAAGTGGAAGAGGGCAGCGGTTGTAGTATTGAGAAAGCCTGGCAAAGAAAATTACGCACACCCTAAATCTTACAGGCCGATTGGGCTATTGCCTGTACTGGGGAAAATTTATGAAAAAATGTTAATCCGCAGAATAAAGTGGCACATCGTTCCGGAGATAAGCCGGAACCAGTACGGATTTATGCCGCAGCGCAGCACGGAGGACTCCCTCTATGACATGATGCAGTTTATTAAGACCAAACTGAAAGACAGAAAATTTATTCTGCTTATATCACTGGACATAGAGGGAGCCTTCGATAATGCCTGGTGGCCGGCGATACGGTGTAGGCTCGCGGAGATTGGGTGTCCGGTAAATCTGAGGCGGGTAGTAGATAGCTATCTTACAGATAGAACGGTATGCCTCAGATATCTGAGGCATATGCCGGGGCCGAATATTTAAGGAAGACCAATAAAGGGTGTGTGCAAGGCTCGATCGGGGGTCCAATTTTTTGGAACATTCTTCTGGATCCACTCCTGAGGGAGTTGAGTGCAAAGGGGTCCCATTGCCAGGCTTTCGCGGATGATGTGATCCTGATGTTCTCCGGGGACACGGCACAACAGGTTCAGGAGCAGGCCAATGAAATTCTCGAACATGTCCGGAAGTGGGGAGTCGGAAATAAGCTTAATTTTGCGCCACACAAAACCAAAGCCATGGTTATAACAAATAAGCTCAAGTATGACTCACCACTTCTGGAGATGGGCGGGAAGGACATTGAACTCTCCAAAGAAATCAAAATACTCGGCCTCACAGTTGACGATAAGCTTACCTTCAATACGCACATTAATAGAACATGCTGTAAAGTCCAGAACATATATCGTCAACTGTCGAGAGCTGCAAAGATACATTGGGGCCTGAACCCGGAGGTCATTAGGACCATCTATATTGCAGTAGTTGAGCCGATAGTCATATATGCGGCCAGTGCATGGGCATCAGCAACCTATAAACACAAGGTAAGGAAACAACTTGATATGGTGCAGCGCGGGTTTGTGCAAAAAGTTATAAAATCCTATAGGACAGTTTCTCTACACTCGGCCCTACTACTCGCCGGGTTACTTCCGTTGGACTTAAGGGTCCAGGAAGCAGCCCTCCTTTATGAAATAAAGAAGGGCTTCTCCCGGCGGATAGTGGGTGACCGAGATGTGGAAACCAAAATTGAATTCTCCAAGACCACACATCCCGCGAAACAGCCCGGATTGAAATTCACATGCCTGGAGGACGGTGCACAAATGGACCAATATGACAACAAGGGTCTTAAGATATTTACATACGGGAGCAGGATAGAGGGGAAAGTCGGCGCGGCGTTATCCATATGGAATAACGCTGCGGAGACAAATACCCGAAAACTGAAATTGGAAAATTTTTGCACCGTCTACCAGGCAGAGTTGCTTGCAATCCTGGAAGCAACTAGATATGCACTAATGGCACCGGCACAAAACTGCAGCATATACAGTGACTCAAGGTCTGCTCTGCAAACAATTGTCCAAGACGTTTCCCTCCATCCCCTGGCAGTGGAGATAAGAAACAACATCTCTGAGCTAAACAAACATGGTAAAGTACTAAATATATACTGGATTAAAGCCCACGCAGGATTGGAGGGAAACGAGAGAGCAGACCATCTAGCCAAAGAAGCTGCCCTTAAGAGTAAAACAAAACCGGTATACGAAAAATGTCCGATATCATTCATCAAGCGATTTATCCGAATGGAATCGCTTGATGAATGGAACCGGCGTTATAAAAATGGAGAAACTGCTTCAATAACAAAAATATTTTTCCCAGATGTAATTGATGCATATAAAGTTGTTAGAAAAATGGAAATGGATCCGACACTAGTTCAAATCATGACAGGGCATGGCGGGTTCTCTGAATATTTGTTTCGATTTAAATGTAAGGAGAGCCCGGCATGTGCCTGCGACCCTGTAAATAATGAAAACATAATGCACCTATTAACAGAATGCCCAATATATGGTAGTGAGAGAAACGAATTAGAAATAGAATTAGGAATAAGAATAAGTGAAGAAAATGTAAATAAAATAATTAGCAATAAGTATATTAGAGATAGGTTCATAAGATATTGTAAGCAAATAACAAGAAGTGTAGTAAATAGAAATAAATAGTACCTAAGAAAGCGGATGCTGTAACAAAATATAATTTATAAGTATATGATGTAAACAGCTCCATAAAAATTAGTAGAAATAAGAACATAATTAAGACTAGAAATAATGAATAAAAGCATTAATGTAAAAATAAATATAAGAAAGAAAGAAAAGAAAACAACAAGGTGAAAAAAGATACGCCTGAAAGATGAAAAAAGTCCCTGACCTCCACATATCAGGGGAACTAGAAAAAAGAAAAAAAAAAAAAAAAAAAAAAAAAAACCTAACCTAACCTAACCTAACCTTTTTTTTTTTTTTTTTTTTTACATGGGGAAATGCCTACGCATACCCGCCTCGCGGGGGCAAGGACGGGTTATGTCGGACTCGCACCGACTAAAACCCCATGGTGTTCCACCCTAGTCGCATATTGGCAGGGCCACGGGAACGCTTTCGCACACTTCCGCGGCCCCACCTGCGCTGGCCGCGCCATGACGGCCCCTCCTCGGGAGAGGAACACTTCTCCCCCATCTCCTTCTCCGGTAAGGCGCACCAGAACACATGGCGCGCCCTCCTCCTCGGCCTCCAATTTCACATGCGCAACGGACGCCCCCGTGTCCGATGCGCGAAGGCCATGGGGCCAGGAAAAACTAGCACTCAGGAGCACCAGCCTTCCTGACCCCAGCGGCGGATCTGGTCTATGGCTCCGCCGCCAACCAAAATTCGGCTGCGGAGGGTAGGGAGAGCGGCGCCTCGCAATACCGGCACTCCTCTCCCCCCGCAGCCCCACCACCACCGCATCAACGGTGCGGCCCCGTTTGAGTCGCGGAGGATAGGGCGAGTGGCGCATCGCCATACCAACACTCCTCTTCCTCCGCGACTCCACCCCGGCTGCAGAGGTAGGGGTGGGGAGGACACCCCTCTCGCAGCAGCCCACCGACACACATCCGAAGTGGGCTCGTCAAGCCCACTCGGAGTGGCCACCTCGGGCCGGCCCTACACCACGGGCCAGCCAAGGGGTTCCTCTTTGTTCACCGTGGGTGACCAAGCCACGGCTACTAAGCCCCCCCGCCACGACAAGGCGGGAACCCGTTCGGGGGGGAACCTAACCTAACCTAACCTAACCTAACCTTTTTTTTTTTTTTTTTTTTTTTTTTTTTCCGTGGGGAAATCCTCATGGATACCTCCGGCTGCGGGGACAACCGGAAGGTTATGCCGGACTCCTACCGGCTAAAACCCCACGGTGCCTCCTTGCACGTGCGCGCGGGGCCGCGGGAATCCAAATTCTTCCGCAGCCCCACACTAGTGCTGGCCCGGTCTGTCCGGGCCTCGTCTCCTGCACGGGGTAGCGAGGTGGTCAGCTACCCCCCTCCACGGCCTCCAACTCCACCTGCGTATCGGACCTCCCCGAGTCCGATACGCGGAGGCCATGGGGCCAGGAAAAACTAGCACTCAGGAGCACCAGCCTTCCTGACCCCAGCGGCGGATCTGGTCTATGGCTCCGCCGCCAACCAAGATTCGGCTGCGGAGGGTAGGGAGAGCGGCGCCTCGCAATACCGACACTCCTCTCCCCACGCAGCCCCACCACCACCGCATCAATGAACGGTGTGGCCCCGTCTGAGTCGCGGAGGATAGGGCGAGTGGCGCATCGCCATACCAGCACTCCTCTTCCTCCGCGACTCCACCTCGGCTGCAGCGGTAGAGGGTGCGGACTCCCCTCTCACCGCAGCCCCCCGACACACATCCGAAGTGGGCTTCCCAAGCCCACTCGGAGTGGCCACCTCGGGCCGGCCCTACACCACGGGCCAGCCAAGGGGTTCCTCTTCGTTCACCGCGGCTGACCAAGCCACGGCTACTAAGCCCCCCCGCCACGACAAGGCGGGAACCCGTTCGGGGGGGAACCTAACCTAACCTAACCTAACCAAACTACAACTTTGCTTATAACTTTCATAAAACTTCGTCTTTTTTGTTCAAATTTTTCTAAATAATACAGCTAATTGCTCCCCATATTATTCTATAGTTTTCTTATTAAATTTTCACTGTTATATTATAAATTTTCACATTTTTCATTCTTTTATAGTCGAAAATTCACAAATAAAACATAAAATCTTCTCTAACTTTGCATAAAATTTGTCTTTTCTGTTCATATTTTCTTGTTATATAGTGTAACTAATTGCCGCCTATAATTCCATCTAGTTTTTTCATACAATTTTCACAGTAAAATTACAAATTTTCATATAATTCGTTTTCTTAGAGTCGTATTTTCATAAAATTTTTAAAATTTTTCAAATTTGCTTTTATTTCGCTCTTTTTGCTTCAGTAAGGTCCGTCTAGTGTAGAAACTGCCATCTGCACTCAAATCTGTAAAATAAAACACGCGGAATTAGAGAAAATCGATACTTACCTAAACCGAGGTATAGTGGTCAATCGATACAAATAATTAAATTCAACTACAACTTTGCTTATAACTTTCATAAAACTTCGTCTTTTTTGTTCAAATTTTTTCTAAATAATACAGCTAATTGCTCCCCATATTACCCTATAGTTTTCTTATTAAATTTTCACTGTTATATTATAAATTTTCACATTTTTCATTCTTTTATAGTCGAAAATTCACAAATAAAACATAAAATCTTCTCTAACTTTGCATAAAATTTGTCTTTTCTGTTCATATTTTCTTGTTATATAGTGTAACTAATTGCCGCCTATAATTCCATCTAGTTTTTTCATACAATTTTCACAGTAAAATTACAAATTTTCATATAATTCGTTTTCTTAGAGTCGTATTTTCATAAAATTTTTAAAATTTTTCAAATTTGCTTTTATTTCGCTCTTTTTGCTTCTGTAAGGTCCGTCTAGTGTAGAAACTGCCATCTGCACTCAAATCTGTAAAATAAAACACGCGGAATTAGAGAAAATCGCCCTCCCACCCTCTCTGTTTTCATTACTTAAGTAGATTCATATAACACAAATGTCGGTTCTCAACAATTCGTGTACTGAAGCCGTTACTAGTTATAATCTAACTCAAGAGGTTGTAATAACTGAAGATCTAGCAAATATTACTGACGAAGTATTCGAGGAAGCTCAATCTGAATCCAGTCCTAATTTTAATGACGAATACCTTTTAAAAGTTATTGAACACACTGATTTAATACAAAAAACTCTTGACAGTAGTAGAAGTGTCACACGCTTAAACAAGGAAAGTATTAAAAAGTCTCTGGAAGAAATTAAGCGCAGCACACATCAGTTACATAACCAAGTTAAAAATATTTTGCGACATTCAACGTTATCGACTGAAAAGAAAACCGCTTCTATTATCAGAAATACGATCAAGGAAGAGTTCGAAAAGATTGCGTTAAAGCCTCAGCAATTCGCCGCTCCGCCACTGCTAGAACCACTTCGTCCAGATATCACCCCGGCGCCAATTCAAAGTTACGCCACTGTTGTTAAGACTATAAAGGCAACTGAGAAACCCTCTATTCCGATTACAAAACCAGCTTTAATAGTAACTTCTAAACAACCAGTTTCTTCATCACAAGAGACTGTCCACGCGTGGAGAAAAAGCGTTCACTTCAAAAAGCTTACATTCACTCCCGCTGAGGTAAAAGCAGTCTCTAACCATAAACTTCGAGTAGAATTCGACAAACAGGAGCAAAGAGACGAGATTTTAGAAACAATAAATCGGCCAGACAGCCTGGTTTGCGCGGAAATAGCGAAAAAACTCAAGCCTATGGTCATACTTAAGGGCATTTTCAAAGATACACCCGTAACTGAGCTTGTTGATATTATCATCAATCAAAACACTAAAATCAAAGATATTATTACATCACCCGAAGACATAACATATAAGTTTATGCGCAACAACAAAAACCAGAAACTTTATAACGCTGTATTTATGGTTGCTCCCCATATCTGGAGAGTAATCATAGAAATACAAAAAGTTAATATAGACCACCAACGTGTACACGCAGAAGATTTTCCGGCATTTCTTCAGTGTTATAAATGCATGCAATTTGGACACACCAAAAAGCACTGCACTGAAGAGGAAACAAACTGTTCCCACTGCTCCTCCAATTCACACACATACAAAGACTGCCCGGTAAAAAAAGATCTTAATAAAATAAACTGCTACAACTGTACATTACACGTTAAAAAATACAACCTAAATTTAAATACCAATCACAGCGCTACGTCACTATACTGCCCTCGTGTCCTTAAACAGATTGAAACCTGTAAAAATAAAACCGACTATGGATACTAAAGGAAAAAATAGGAAAACTGCAACATACAATTGCAGCCCGCTTAAATGTCTACAAATAAATCTAGATAGAGGATACGCAGCAACTAATGAAATGTTAAAGTATGTAACGGATAATGAGTATGACATAGTGTTTGTCAACGAGCCTTATGTTGGAAGTGGCACCAACATGAGACATTGGCCTGGCTACCATATTCACCAATTTCCAACTAAACATCACGTCAAAGCACGCCACGACAAGGCGGGAACCCGTTCGGGGGGGAACCTAACCTAACCTAACCTAACCTTTTTTTTTTTTTTTACATGGGGAAATGCCTACGCATACCCGCCTCGCGGGGGCAAGGACGGGTTATGTCGGACTCGCACCGACTAAAACCCCATGGTGTTCCACCCTAGTCGCATATTGGCAGGGCCACGGGAACGCTTTCGCACACTTCCGCGGCCCCACCTGCGCTGGCCGCCCCATGGTGGCCCCACCTCGGGAGAGGAACAATCCTCCCCCATCTCCTTTTCCGGTAAGGCGCACCAGAACACATGGCGCGCCCTCCTCCTCGGCCTTCAATTTCACGTGCGCAACGGACGCCCCCGTGTTCGATGCGCGAAGACCATGGGGCCAGGAAAAACTAGCACTCATGAGCACCAGCCTTCCTGACCCCAGCGGCGGTTCTGGTCTATGGCTCCGCCGCCAACCAAAATTCGGCTGCGGAGGGTAGGGAGAGCGGCGCCTCGCAATACCGGCACTCCTCTCCCCCCGCAGCCCCACCACCACCGCATCAACGGTGCGGCCCCGTTTGAGTCGCGGAGGATAGGGCGAGTGGCGCATCGTCATACCAACACTCCTCCTCCTCCGCGACTCCACCCCGGCTGCAGAGGTAGGGGTGGGGAGGACACCCCTCTCGCAGCAGCCCACCGACACACATCCGAAGTGGGCTCGTCAAGCCCACTCGGAGTGGCCACCTCGGGCCGGCCCTACACCACGGGCCAATCAAGGGGTTTCTCTTTGTTCACCGTGGGTGACCAAGCCACGGCTACTAAGCCCCCCCGCCACGACAAGGCGGGAACCCGTTCGGGGGGAACCTAACCTAACCTTTTTTTTTTTTTTTTTTTTTACGGGGGGAAATCCTCATGGACTTCCTCCGCCTGGGGAAAGGCGGAGGGGCGTGCCGGACTCTTACCGGCTAAAACCACCCCGGTGTCTCCTCGCACGTGCGCGTGGGGCCGCGGGAATCCAAATTCTTCCGCAGCCCCACACTAGTGCTGGCGCGGTCTGTCCGGGCCTCGTCTCCTGCACGGGGTAGTGAGGTGTTTAACTACCCCGTGTATCGCCTCAGGGGCGCGCGCCGACACCCACGCGCGCCTCCGCCTCGGGTCCATCGAATAGGGGTGGCGGGGGCTTCCCCAAGTCCCTCGCCCCTGGACCCATTTATGGGGGCCGGAAAAGGGCGTTGTCCGCCCTTCTCCTGCGCCCGGTGCGCCTTCTGCGGCCGGGGAAGGGAGTCGAGATCTCCCTTTCCCGTTCCGCAGTTTCCTTCTGCGACATCACGTCCTCGCAGAAGGACACCACCGCGTCCCACGACTCTGCGCTACCGACCATCTTCCGCACTAAGGCCGGCAGCGACAGATCGCCTCCTACTTTATTTGTGAGGACACGGCGCTGCTCCTCCCAAGCTACGCACTCAGCGAGCGTGTGTTGCGCCGTGTCCTCCCCGCAATGGACGCAGTGGTGGCACCGAGCGTCCGGCTCCCTGTCTATGCGGCACAGGTACTTGCCGAAGCAGCCATGCCCCGACAGCACCTGCGTCACCCTAAACGACAGGGAGCCGTGCCTTCTCCCGAGCCAGTCGTCGAGTACTGGCCGGATCGCCTCGACGGTAGCGAGGCCGGCGGTAGGGCGCAGAAGCCTTTGCCGCCATTCCGCCACCAAGACCTGACGGAGCTCCTCTCGGCGCAGCGCGATCTGCCGCTGCACCGGCCTCGAGCCCCGTGCCCGCTCTTCCTCGCGCCATCGATATAATGACGCGAGTACTTTCGCCTCTAGGTCCCAGGGCGGGGATCCGGCCAGGACGCAAGCCGCCTCGTAGGAAATCGTGCGATACCCGCGGACGACTCTGACGGCCATCGCCCTCTGCGGTTTGCGCAGAATGGCGATAGTGCTGGCCGTCATGTCCATCGCCCACACAGGGGCCCCATACAGGGCCATGGACCGCACGATTCCCACGTACAACCGCCTACAGGCGGCGCTCGGGCCCCCCAAGTTGGGAAGCAACGTTGATAGCGCGCCCGCTGCACCCATCAGCTTGGGCGCCAGCCGCCGGAAGTGGGGTCCGAATTCCCATCGGCTGTCGAGCACCAATCCCAGATACTTCATGGTGGACTCGACAGCTATCCGGGCCAGGCTGACCACGATGTGTGATCCCGGCGGCGGCGCGCGTCGAGGGCCATGGAACACCATGGCCTCCGACTTGTTTAGGGCCACCTTCAGGCGCAGGTGCCGGATGCGGTTCACCACTCGTGACACCGCAGCCGTGGCAACCAACGCTGCTTCCCTGTGCGAGCTCCCCCGGGCAGTGACGAGCGTGTCGTCCGCATAACACGTCAAGTCGGCGCCCGACGGAAGTTCACCTCTCAGCACCCAGTCGTAGCCGATGTTCCACAGAAGCGGTCCCAAGACCGATCCCTGCGGAACACCGCACGACATGACGCGCCGACCTGCGCCGTCACGTCCCCGATACGTAACGCATCTCTCCTCAAGGTAAGCCCCTATTGTGCGGCGGAGGTAGGGAGGCACGCGATGGTAATTCAGCGCCTCCCGGATACAACTCCAGGGTAGGGTGTTGAAGGCGTTGGAGATGTCTAAAGACACCGCCAGCACCACCCCACCCCGGGACACTGTCTCCTCCGCCAGGGCCCTCACGCGCGTAATAGCGTCTACGGTGGAGCGCCCGCGACGAAAACCAAACTGGTTCTCGTCCAGGTCCGGCCCCTCTCTGCAAAAGTGGCTGACGAGGCGATCTGCGATGATACGCTCAAAAAGTTTGCCCGCCTCGTCGAGCAGCACTATGGGCCGGTACGCGGACGGTGAGTCCGCGGGGCGCCCCTCCTTCCTGAGCAGGACCAGCCTCCCCTCCTTCCACACACTGGGAAACTGACCCTGCTCGAGACATGCCGTGAAGAGCCCCCTCATCTGGGGCTCTAGCTCCTTCAGAGCCAGGACGAGAGCTCGACCAGGAACTCCGTCGGGTCCGGGCGCTGTGTTCTTAGCCCGGAGTCGCGACACGGCCGCTCTCGTCTCTGCTTGCGTTACCTCGGGGACTTCGGTGCTCTCCTCTTCTGGAGAGTCTGTGGCTGAGGGCGAAGCCATCGCCGGGGGAACGTATCCCACTCGCTCAGGGAAGAGAGCCGATACAACCGCCTCTAGCAACTGGGGTTGCATCGTTTGTGTTAGTGGAGGCGCCCAGGGACGCAACTTGCCCCGTACCCAACGGTAGGGGCGCCCCCACGGATCCCGATCTAGGGACCCCAGCAGCTCCTCCCTGGCACGCGACTTTGAGTCGCCAATGGCCAGCCACAGAGTCTCCTTAGACGCGCGGTACACCTCATACAGCGCGTCCTCCTCGGCGGAATCCCGTCGACGCCGCCTCCGGTATCGGGTGTACCGGCGACGAGCCGCAACGCACGCTATGCGCAATTGCGCGATCTCGGCGGTCCACCAGTACACCTGGCGCTTTGCGGACCGTTGGCGGACACGGGGCATGGACGCGTCGCAGATCTGCGTCATTGCCCCGCGAAACCATAGCGCCACCGCTTCGACGTCGACGGGGCCGTCCGTCGTCGACTCCCAAATCCAGGACTGGACTAAGGCTGCTTCCTCGAGTAGTTCCCTGTCGATGCGCTTAAGCGCCCAACGCGGGCCGTCGTTAATCGGGGTTGTTGGATGGCGGTCGCTCGCAGTCTGGGCAGAGACGTCGAACCGGATATATCGATGGTCCGACAGCGTCTCCACCTCTGCGGCTACACGCCAGTCGCGGACTCGGCTGGCGACAGAGGGGCTAGCAAACGAGACGTCCACTATCGACCCACCCCGCTGCCGCACGCACGTGTATTCCGAACCCCGATTCAGGACGACCAGACCAGTCGTCACCGTCCACTCTTCTAGCACCTCGCCCCGAGGATCAGTGACCGGAGATCCCCACGCCGATGACTTGGCGTTGAGATCCCCGAGCACCAGAACGGGACGAGGATGATAGCGGCCTACGACGGCGCCCAACTCGACAAGGAAACCCTCAAAGTCGGCGAGACTCTTGTTGGGGGAGAAATACGCCCCTACAATAACGATGCCGCCCGAGACCGCAGCAACCCAGCCGCGACCCCGAGACGGATCGATCAGAGTCTCGCCAATAATGGCCACCAAACCGTCAGCGCATCCCAACCAGTTGTCACGGGCGGGAATGAAGTACGGTTCAGCGACCACAGCCACGTGAATCGACCACTCTGCCATGCTCTGGAGTAGGAGATCCTGAGCTCTAGCACAGTGGTTGATGTTGCCCTGGAGAAAATGGAGAGAATGGAATTGTGCCATCATTGACATTCCATCCCCTCGGCAACGGTCCTGGGCCGGGAGTCGGCCGCGGAGCTGCTAGCCTGCGGGGGCAGCGAGGTGAACCCGGCAGGCTTAGTGCTCCTCTTCTTTTCGTTTTTCTTTTTGGCCTTGCTGGCAGGCGCCCCACAGGCCCCTCCGCCTACTCTGTGCTCCGCTGGCCTTCCTGCAGCAGAACAAAGGCTGCAGTTGAAAGCCGCGGTGCACAGGGCCGCCTTGTGGCCAGGCTGGCCGCAGCGATAACAAAGGTCACTACGGTCAACCTCGGCGGTGCACTTCGCCCGGACGTGCCCTTTTTCCAGGCACCGGAAGCACTGCAAAGGCCGGGGCTGTAGAAGCTTGGCCCTTGCCGCCACCCAGCCTACCAGCAATCTGCCGCTATCAGCGATCTTCTTCGCCGACGCCACAGGGCACCGAACCCAGACCGCGCCGAGTCCGGTGGCGTCGGTGCGTATATCGCCAGCCCGCACCTTGTCTGGCGGATACTCTCCGCTTCTGGCAACGGCCGCCACCACCTCCTCAGAGGTCACAGAGTCGTCCAGGCCAGCAATCCGCACCTCTGCGGTTTTCATTGGTCTGGAGACCCGGACGTCCTCAGGGTTGAGGACTTCCCTCATCTTGGCGGCCAGTGCGTCTGCCTTTTCGGCACTGCCGCTCACAGAACCGGCCACCTCGAACAGCCGCGCACCCGTGGCAGCCTGCCTGAGGGTGACGGACTGAAGGCCAAGATCTGATAATTTGATCTTGGCCTTGGCCTCAGCGATGACCGACTGGTACGTCACGCCACGCTCCGCAGCTCCGGGCTGCAACGTAAGCGTCACAGCATTGGACCGCGGAACATGCACAGCCGGTCTCTTGCGACCGCCTTTGGCAGTCCGCCGCGCAGGTTGAGGAGCCGTCTTTGCGGTTCCACCTGGGGTGCATGCAGCTGCTGCGGCCTTCTTGGCGGCTTTGCGGGCCTTTTTGCGGCCCACGACTTTTGCCCAGGTCTCACCCTTAGACCCGACAGCCGTGGGCTTCTCGCTCGAAGGAGCTCCCTCCGCGGGCTTTTTATTACCCTCCGCGGGCTTCTCCTTTTGAGGCGCAAGTCTCGGCGACTCCTCAGTTCTCCGTGTGTCCGCCGCCAAAGGCGGACGGAGAATTTCCGCCGGGAGACGCCGTGAAATCGCCTCCAGCCGAACGTTAACCATGCTCCCGCACTGGAGCATGCAGATCCGGACAATGCGCTCGACCTCTTCGTCGGTGCGAGGGCTTGTCGGTTGCGGTGCGGGAGTCGGGGCCACTACAGGCGCGGCATCGGTGGACGTGCGTCGCTGCTGCTCTTCGCTCAGCGCAGCGACTTGCCGCCGGAGGTCCTCTAAATCATTTCTGAGGCGGCTGTTTTCCTCCTGTAACTTTGCGACCTCGTCAGAGGCCGTCCTGTTGAGGAGGATGCCAACCGCCTCCCTAATATCCGCGGCAGCCTCCTTTAAGCCACGGGTGAACGTGCCCTTTAGGCTGCCGGACTTGGTGGCAACCTTCAGGACTAAGTCCACCCCATCCAGAGCCAGCTGGCTTAAGGCCACCGCAGATGGCTCTCCCCCTTCCGCCGCAAGAGCAGCTCGTCGCTCGCGAGCACGTCGGGCCATTTCCGACACTTCGTCGGCCGCGACGGCTTTGCGCTGCTCCCTCTTGGCGGCGTTAAGCTCCGCCTTTGAGCTCCCTAGCGAGGCACAGCTTTCACCGCCATCGCCAGGGTCCTCCGTAGTGAACCCCATGTCACTTTCTGCTTCACTAGCCGCCGAGGTATTGGAGCACACGAACCGTCCGTGCTTATCCCTCGGCGGCTGCGAAGCACTCGCCCCTCTCGATGCCTGCCGACCCCTCCCCGAAGTCGGCAACTTGAGGGCCGGCAGGCCTTCCTCTTCTGACGACCGGCACACTGGACGTTTCCTAGCGGAAGACGTCCCACGCGACCGATTTCCACCGCTTCCAGTGTCTAATTCAGCCTGGTTTTCTATCTCTACAGTTTTTTTTGTTTTTAAATATTTTGTTTTTTCCATGTTTTATCCCACGAGTGTGGAGGAAATAGCAGTCCATCCGAGCAGCGCCTCCTGTGCCCGGATAAGCCTATGTGTAACCCGTCAAGGGTGTCGGCCGGTACCCCGACGGGGGCAACGCTAACGACTGAACATTTACCCATCAGCCATGCAGCTCCTCACGGCGTGCCACGCTTGAGCTTCGGATGATTTTTTAAAGAGGTTATCATCCTCGTGACTCCAGGCGGTTAAGCCAAGAGCCCTCGGCCCCAAAGGCGCCGCGAGACGTGATCCACGACACGCCAGAGGGATTCCGAGGTTCGAACGGTGGCAGGGTCGATACGGGTTCTTCCCATGCCTGCCCAGTGACCGGGTGAGGGAACACTGAGCCCATCCGGTTTCCTTTTTTACAGGGTGTGGTCCCTGAAAATCCCGCAATTACGGGTTGCCCGGCGTCGGCAAAAGCCGAGTGCACCTGGCACCTCACCGCGCATGTCGCATTCTCTGTTCCTCTCAACGGAGAGGATACAGGAAGCAACTAATAGGCCCTCCACTATCCAGACAAGCCTTCACCCAGCCAGTTTTGGTCCGCGACGGTTTCCCGCTACCACCCATATCTGAGTGGCGTTCCCCTATCCGCCACCTGGGGACGCGCCCGATGGGAGCTCTGGCAACTCCACACGGGAACCTAACCTAACCTTTTTTTTTTTTTTTCTTCGTGGGGAAATCCTCATGGATACCTCCGGCTGCGGGGGCAACCGGAAGGTTATGCCGGACTCTTACCGGCTAAAACCCCACGTTGCCTCCTCGCACATGCGCGCGGGGCCGCGGGAATCCAAATTCTTCCGCAGCCCCGCACTAGTGCTGGCCCGATCTGTCCGGGCCTCGTCTCCTGCACGGGGTAGCGAGGTGTTAAGCTACCCCCCTCCACAGCCTCCAACTCCACCTGCGTATCGGACCCCCCCGAGTCCGATACGCGGAGGCCATGGGGCCAGGAAAATCGAGCGCTATGTAGCGTCCGCTTTCCCGACCCCAGCGGCGGATCTGGTCTCGGGCTCCGCCGCCAACCAAGATTCGGCTGCGGAGGGTAGGGAGAGCGGCGCCTCGCAATACCGGCACTCCTCTCCCCCCGCAGCCCCACCACCACCGCATCAATTAACGGTGCGGCCCCGTCTGAGTCGCGGAGGATAGGGCGAGTGGCGCATCGCCATACCAGCACTCCTCTTCCTCCGCGACTCCACCTCGGCTGCAGAGGTAGGGGTGGGGAGGACACCCCTCTCGCAGCAGCCCACCGACACACATCCGAAGTGGGCTTCCCAAGCCCACTCGGAGTGGCCACCTCGGGCCGGCCCTACACCACGGGCCAGCCAAGGGGTTCCTCTTCGTTCACCGCGGCTGACCAAGCCACGGCTACTAAGCCCCCCCGCCACGACAAGGCGGGAACCCGTTCGGGGGGGAACCTAACCTAACCTAACCTAACCTAACCTTTTTTTTTTTTTTTCTTCGTGGGGAAATCCTCATGGATACCTCCGGCTGCGGGGGCAACCGGAAGGTTATGCCGGACTCTTACCGGCTAAAACCCCACGTTGCCTCCTCGCACATGCGCGCGGGGCCGCGGGAATCCAAATTCTTCCGCAGCCCCGCACTAGTGCTGGCCCGATCTGTCCGGGCCTCGTCTCCTGCACGGGGTAGCGAGGTGTTAAGCTACCCCCCTCCACAGCCTCCAACTCCACCTGCGTATCGGACCCCCCCGACTCCGATACGCGGAGGCCATGGGGCCAGGAAAATCGAGCGCTATGTAGCGTCCGCTTTCCCGACCCCAGCGGCGGATCTGGTCTCGGGCTCCGCCGCCAACCAAGATTCGGCTGCGGAGGGTAGGGAGAGCGGCGCCTCGCAATACCGACACTCCTCTCCCCCCGCAGCCCCACCACCACCGCATCATTAAACGGTGCGGCCCCGTCTGAGTCGCGGAGGATAGGGCGAGTGGCGCATCGCCATACCAGCACTCCTCTTCCTCCGCGACTCCACCTCGGCTGCAGCGGTAGAGGGTGCGGACTCCCCTCCCACCGCAGCCCCCCGACACACATCCGAAGTGGGCTTCCCAAGCCCACTCGGAGTGGCCACCTCGGGCCGACCCTACACCACGGGCCAGCCAAGGGGTTCCTCTTCGTTCACCGCGGTTGACCAAGCCACGGCTACTAAGCCCCCCCGCCACGACAAGGCGGGAACCCGTTCGGGGGGGAACCTAACCTAACCTAACCTAACCTTTTTTTTTTTTTTTTTTTTTTTTTTTTTTTTTTTTTTTTCGTGGGGAAAGCCTCATGGATACCTCCGGCTGCGGGGACAACCGGAAGGTTATGCCGGACTCCTACCGGCTAAAACCCCACGGTGCCTCCTCGCACGTGCGCGCGGGGCCGCGGGAATCCAAATTCTTCCGCAGCCCCACACTAGTGCTGGCCTGGTCTGTCCGGGCCTCGTCTCCTGCATGGGGTAGCGAGGTGGTCAGCTACCCCCCTCCACGGCCTCCAACTCCACCTGCGTATCGGACCTCCCCGAGTCCGATACGCGGAGGCCATGGGGCCAGGAAAAAAAAAAAAAAAAAAACTAGCACTCAGAAGCACAAGCCTTCCTGACCCCAGCGGCGGATCTGGTCAATGGCTCCGCCGCTAACTAAGATTCGGCTGCGGAGGGTAGGGAGAGCGGCGCCTCGCAATACCGGCACTCCTCTCCCCCCGCAGCCCCACCACCACCGCATCAATCAACGGTGCGGCCCCGTCTGAGTCGCGGAGGATAGGGCGAGTGGCGCATCGCCATACCAGCACTCCTCTTCCTCCGCGACTCCACCTCGGCTGCAGCGGTAGAGGGTGCGGACTCCCCTCTCACCGCAGCCCCCCGACACACATCCGAAGTGGGCTTCCCAAGCCCACTCGGAGTGGCCACCTCGGGCCGGCCCTACACCACGGGCCAGCCAAGGGGTTCCTCTTCGTTCACCGCGGCTGACCAAGCCACGGCTACTAAGCCCCCCCGCCACGACAAGGCGGGAACCCGTTCGGGGGGGAACCTAACCTAACCTAACCTAACCTAACCGGTGACGCAAACTCAAAAAGTACATGGTGGGGAAGCCCGACCGTTGACCACAGAGGAGAAGAAATGGCAGGAGCTCTCGAGGAGCTGGGTCTGAACATACTAAATAGAGGGGATATTCCGACCTTCGATACCTTCCGAGGAGGAAAACGATATTCCAGCTACGTCGACATAACAGCTTGCTCGACAGACATCCTGGACTTGGTAGATGACTGGACAGTAGATGAGGGTCTCACGAGCTCGGACCACAACGGCATTATTTTTAATATTCGGCTACAAAAATCAAAAGGGCTAAGAGTAAACAGAACTACAAGACAGTTTAATACGAAGAAGGCAAATTGGCCTAAGTTTCATGAGAAACTTAACCAATTGCTGTCAGAAAATCAATTCAACATATCAAAAATAGAAAATATTGAAACCGTTGAACAAATAGATATAGCAACAGATAAAATAACGAAATTAATAACGGAGACATGCAAGCAAACAATGCCAATCAAAAAAGCAACAGAAGAGCTTACCTTGCCGTGGTGGTCCGAGAAGCTCGCCGAGATGAAAAAAGAAGTCACTACCAAGAAACGCAGGATCAAATGCGCTGCCTTAGTCCGTAGACAGAAGGTCGTAGAAGAATACCTGGAACAAAAAGAGAGGTATGAGTCAGAAGCGGTTAAAGCCCAGATCGAGAGCTGGAAAGCCTTTTGCTACAAACAGGATAGGGAGGGGGTCTGGGAAGGTATCTATAGGGTAATTGGGAGAACAACGCGTAGGGAGGAGGACGTGCCACTGGAAATAAATAAGGTAGTGTTGGACGCAAAAGGTTCCGTGAAGTTATTGGCGGAAACGTTCTTCCCGGAAGACCTAACAGACAGTGAAACCACTTACCATCGCCTAATAAGAACAAAAGCCGACAAAGTGAACTCTGCTGAGCAAGATGACCTGTGTGATCCTCTGTTCACAATGTCAGAATTGAAACAGGCGTACAAATCCTTCAATCCTAAAAAAGCCCCAGGAGCGGATGGTTTCACAGCAGATATATGCCTACACGCTATTGAAAGCAACTCTGAGCTGTTTTTGGCCTTTCTCAATAAATGCCTAATGCTACGATACTTTCCAGAAACCTGGAAAATCGCTACAGTTATAGTGCTTAGAAAACCAGGAAAATTAGACTATACTATTCCTAAAGCGTATAGGCCTATTGGACTGCTACCTATACTGGGTAAGATCTTTGAGAAGCTGCTAATGGCCCGCCTCAAATTCCACCTTTTGCCAAGGATGAGTACTCGCCAGTACGGTTTCATGCCACAGAGGAGTACCGAGGACTCCCTCTATGTACTAATGCAGTACATTCACATGAAGTTAGATCAAAAGAAAATCATAGCTCTAGTATCATTGGACATAGAGGGAGCCTTTGATAGCGCCTGGTGGCCAGCCATACGTGTCCGTTTGGCTGAGGAAAAGTGTCCGCTGTATTTGAGGAGGGTCATGGACAGTTATCTTAGGAACAGGAAAGTCGTAGTCAGATACGGTGGAGAGGAATATTCTAAAGATACTAACAAAGGTTGTGTCCAAGGATCCATAGGAGGCCCAATCTTATGGAATCTTTTACTAGACCCTCTCTTGACAAGCTTGGAATGCAGGGGAGATTATTGTCAGGCGTTCGCGGATGACGTCGTTTTAGTCTTCGATGGCGACACAGCACACGAGGTGGAGAGACATGCCAATGCCACTCTCAAACATGTCCAGGCGTGGGGAGTTGAAAATAAGCTGAAATTTGCTCCACATAAGACAAATTGTAGTGTTATACTACTTACATTTCATTGTACACTAATTCTTCATTCTGTTTTGATATTCTGCATTCATGTTTTGCATCACTTTATACTATTTTTTTCATTCTGTTTTTGATTTTCTGCATTTATATTTTGCATCACCTTTATTTCTATAGGATCCTGTAACGTTTTTACACAATAACATATCATTTTACTTCGTATTTTCACACTATTTATCACTTTTAAAATAGCTGTCAATGAAGTCTTACCTTTTATGGTATTTTATTGAATTCTCTGTAACTCTACAATTTCAGGCTTCATGCACGCAGCCGTGCATAAGTTTTTCCTATGTGAATCATATCTCAATTCATACTTAAATGTAATAATTTCTTAATAAAAGTCCAAAAACCAAAAATTGGTTTTTATGACAACTACTATTTATACCGTTGTCATGGCAATTTTTATTCAAATTCGTTACCGATATGATATTTTATCTCGATATTTTCACATAAATACTCTTTTGCTCTAGGTCATTTACAATAAATTTCCTTTTAATTTAAATAATTTTTCCGTTCTCTCTAGAAAGATATAAAAGCCGAACAATCGGTGAAGAAATTCAGTCTTGCTTCAGTTCTCGTATCGGAAGCATCTTTTAAAGGCCTTATCCCGGGGCCGCTCAGCCCCGGGATCCTGCAAGCCTCTATCCTGCCTGAAGCCACTGGACTCTACGATCCGTTGCTCTGCCTGAAGTCGCCGGATCCTACAAAACGTTGCTCTGCCTGAAGTCGCCGAGATCCCACAAGTCTCTACTCTACCTGGAGTCGCCGGAACCTACAGACCTCTGTTCCGCCCGAAATCACCGGAACCTACAAACCTCTGTCCCGCCTGCAGTCACCGGATTCTGCAGGCCACTGCGCTGTCTGAAGTCGCTGAGGATCCTGCAAGCTCCTGTCTGGGCTGAAGTCGCCGATCCTGCAATCGCCGCATTCACCTGAGGTCGTCCCCTAGAGACGCCCACGCCTACCCACCTACGCCGTGCGTGCTCGTTCCAGGCGCTGAGAGCACGCTTGGGATCTTCGGACTCAGCTACGACATAAATCTTTTTTTTATTACCTTTTTTTAAAAAAATAATTTGTAAATCACATCATCCATCCTCACATTCATACTCCATTTTTGATATATAAAATTGTAAATACTCTTTTAAAAACTTAAATATATTATTGTCTTGGTCTATTTGGTTGTTTTGCTGATCGTAGGTTAGGTTTTCCTTCTCTTTTAATTGTCGCTTCACGATAGTTTGGCGCCCAACGTAAAAGTCCTCTTTCTCTCTTAATTCTTCACCTTTACTGCGCCTTGTCTAGTTCCTTTTGATTTAATTGCTTTCCCTTTTGTTCTTAACTTACTATTCATCATTCATTTACACATCCTTTTCATACCTTCAAAATTCTAAAACAAAACTTCTTCTAGTTTTTCAACTTATTTGGATTATATTTAGGCCTACATATAACACTTCACTTACATTCATCACCTTAACCTACCTTTTATTCCAGATAACTTAAAGAGGTACAATTTTCCTTCAAAATTCTAAAACAAAACTTCTTCTAGTTTTTCAACTTATCTGGATTGTATTTAGGCCTACATATAACACTTCATTTACATTCATCACTCTAAGTTACATTCATCACTCTAATATTTTTTATTCTAGATAACTTAGAGGTACGATTTTTAATAATATTTTTATTTCTTAAGCTTAACTTTACACTTTGCACTTTACATAAAATTGTTTTTGAAAGCTGAAGCGAAACAAACCATAACTTTTCTAAACATTTATTAACTGTTAAATACTTTTCTAAACATCTATTAACTGTTAATTTGTATATATGTATAAATATAACTGTTAATTTGTATATATGTATAAATATCACCATCATTCTCACCTTATTATTTTATTTCTTTTAATTTGTTTGTTTGTTTGATGATCCAGTGTTCTTCAACACATCTTGCTTTAGGACCTCGAACTTTCGTTGGTTAATCGTCACTTTTTATTTTTATTTCAGACACATCTCGTTGGTGATGTTGCTGATCTCTGGCTTTGAGCCCTACCGCTCTGGCCGTTCTTAATCTTTACTTAAGTCATAGCGACTAAAGCTTACTTGAGGTATTTCTTTACCTTTATCTTCACTTGGGAGCAGCTGACTACTCCCTTAATTTTTATCTTCACTTAGGAGCGGTTGACAACTCCTTAAATAAGCCTGAATGTCCTTTTGAAAACACACTTCTAAGAGTGGTGTTTCTTCGACTAATTTTTTTTTCCCACACAGGAGCGGTTGACTACTCCTTAAATAAGCCTTAATGTCATTTTGAAAACACACTTTTAGAGTGGTAGTCATTGAATGTGAACTCCACCCTTACCTGAATGCAGATGATGAATGTAAGAGATAGTATATCTGATTTTGACTGGTGATGTCTGTTTCTGCAAAGCTGTGTTTTTATGGTTTATTTTAGAATGTATATATCAAAATTTTTGCTGAGTCAAAAATTTTCCAGGGTCGGGGGGAAAATGTAGTGTTATACTACTTACATTTCATTGTACACTAATTCTTCATTCTGTTTTGATATTCTGCATTCATGTTTTGCATCACTTTATACTATTTTTTTCATTCTGTTTTTGATTTTCTGCATTTATATTTTGCATCACCTTTATTTCTATAGGATCCTGTAACGTTTTTACACAATAACATATCATTTTACTTCGTATTTTCACACTATTTATCACTTTTAAAATAGCTGTCAATGAAGTCTTACCTTTTATGGTATTTTATTGAATTCTCTGTAACTCTACAATTTCAGGCTTCATGCACGCAGCCGTGCATAAGTTTTTCCTATGTGAATCATATCTCAATTCATACTTAAATGTAATAATTTCTTAATAAAAGTCCAAAAACCAAAAATTGGTTTTTATGACAACTACTATTTATACCGTTGTCATGGCAATTTTTATTCAAATTCGTTACCGATATGATATTTTATCTCGATATTTTCACATAAATACTCTTTTGCTCTAGGTCATTTACAATAAATTTCCTTTTAATTTAAATAATTTTTCCGTTCTCTCTAGAAAGATATAAAAGCCGAACAATCGGTGAAGAAATTCAGTCTTGCTTCAGTTCTCGTATCGGAAGCATCTTTTAAAGGCCTTATCCCGGGGCCGCTCAGCCCCGGGATCCTGCAAGCCTCTATCCTGCCTGAAGCCACTGGACTCTACGATCCGTTGCTCTGCCTGAAGTCGCCGGATCCTACAAAACGTTGCTCTGCCTGAAGTCGCCGAGATCCCACAAGTCTCTACTCTACCTGGAGTCGCCGGAACCTACAGACCTCTGTTCCGCCCGAAATCACCGGAACCTACAAACCTCTGTCCCGCCTGCAGTCACCGGATTCTGCAGGCCACTGCGCTGTCTGAAGTCGCTGAGGATCCTGCAAGCTCCTGTCTGGGCTGAAGTCGCCGATCCTGCAATCGCCGCATTCACCTGAGGTCGTCCCCTAGAGACGCCCACGCCTACCCACCTACGCCGTGCGTGCTCGTTCCAGGCGCTGAGAGCACGCTTGGGATCTTCGGACTCAGCTACGACATAAATCTTTTTTTTATTACCTTTTTTTAAAAAAATAATTTGTAAATCACATCATCCATCCTCACATTCATACTCCATTTTTGATATATAAAATTGTAAATACTCTTTTAAAAACTTAAATATATTATTGTCTTGGTCTATTTGGTTGTTTTGCTGATCGTAGGTTAGGTTTTCCTTCTCTTTTAATTGTCGCTTCACGATAAAATGCAATGATTATAACTAGAAAACTGAAACACGACACACCACGCCTGAACATGGGAGGTATTGACATTGGCATGTCAAAAGAAATAAAGCTACTGGGTGTAACTATTGACGATAAGCTTACTTTTAACACCCATGTATCGAACGTGTGTAGGAAGGCAATTGGCATTTACAAACAGCTATGCAAAGCGGCGAAGGTTAGTTGGGGACTCCATCCGGAAGTTATAAGAGTAATATATCTCGCGACCGTAGAGCCTATTATACTTTACGCTGCTAGCGTCTGGGCACAGGCTGCAAAAAAGTTGGGAGTTATAAAACAACTTTCCGTAGTCCAGCGCGGTATTGCACAAAAATTATGCAAAGCCTACCGGACGGTTTCTCTGAATTCGGCGCTAGTACTGGCTGGAATACTCCCCCTGGACCTCCGAGTCCGCGAGGCGGCTTCATTATATGAAGCCAAGAAGGGGGTACCTCAGCCAGTGTTGGCGGGAAGAGTAGTCGAGAGAATGGCTTCAGCTTTTGAGGGCCCACATCCTGCTGAGCGCCTGGAATTAGAAATTATTAGCTTGGTAAACGAGGAGCAGCTGAACAAATACAGTGAACTAAACGTCCACATATTTACTGACGGGAGCAAGATTGAGGGCAAGGTTGGCGCTGCCCTTTCCGAATGGAAAAACAATACCGAAAATAAAGCCCTCAAACTTGCTCTACCAACATACTGCACAGTATATCAAGCCGAGCTCCTGGCCATATGCAGGGCGACTAGGCAAATCCTCAAGCACAGAGCGTCCTCCTTTGGAATTTACAGTGACTCAATGGCGGCCCTTCAAACGGTCAAGAACCCAAACTGCCTTCACCCGTTAGCCGTGGAATGTAGAGATAATCTTAGAGCAATATCTCTCCAAAACAAAGTAGTAACTATGTTTTGGATTAAAGCCCACGCGGGCTTAGAGGGGAATGAACGAGCAGATAGACTAGCAAAAGAGGCCGCCAAAAATTCCAAAGTGAGACCGGATTACGATCTATGCCCAGTTTCATTCGTAAAGCGAAGCATTCGTATGGCAACGCTAGACGAATGGAATCAAAGATACCAGACCGGCGTGACAGCAAAAATCACGAAGCTGTTTTTCCCAGACGTGAAAGTGGCCTACCGAATAGTAAAAAAATTTGAAGCGAGCAGCGAGACTACTCAAGTCATGACGGGGCATGGTGGATTTTCGGAATACTTATACCGGTTTAAGTGTAAAGAGAATCCATCGTGCATCTGCGACCGCGATGCTGAAGAAACTGTGCCACACATTTTGCTGGAGTGTCCCGCATACGCCGCAGAGCGCCTGAAAATAGAACACGAAATTGAATTAAGGTTAATTAAGGAGAATATAAGTATCATAATGATGAGTAAACACAGAGAAAAATTTATAAGTTATTGTGTGAAAATTGCAAAAAGAGTAATAAATAGGAATAAAACTGTTTAAGTAAGGATGCTGTCATAATATATTGTATTATATTACAGATCAGCATTACAAAATAAATTGAAATATGTATTAATAATAATTAAAATAGAACATAAGCAATAACTAAACAAATGGTATAAGTCATATAAGTGTTAATTAAGTTGTCACTACCCCTAGCATTAAGTAATGGAATTTGTTGTTTGCATGCACTAGATTAAGAGTAGCAGGACTCCCGAACGAAAACCCGGAGTCCTCTACACCCTTTATAAAATCAAGGACTAAATAAATAAAAGAACATGAATTCAAAGTCCGTGTCGAGCTGACAATGTCTCTGACCCCCATGTCAGAGGGAAACAGCAAAGCATACATAAATAAAAAAAAAAAAAAAAATAACCTAACCTAACCTAACCTAACCTAACCTTTTTTTTTTTTTTTTTTTCGTGGGGAAATCCTCATGGATACCTCCGGCTGCGGGGACAACCGGAAGGTTATGCCGGACTCCTACCGGCTAAAACCCCACGGTACCTCCTCGCACGTGCACGCGGGGCCGCGGGAATCCAAATTCTTCCGCAGCCCCACACTAGTGCTGGCCCGGTCTGTCCGGGCCTCGTCTCCTGCACGGGGTAGCGAGGTGGTCAGCTACCCCCCTCCACGGCCTCCAACTCCACCTGCGTATAGGACCTCCCCGAGTCCGATACGCGGAGGCCATGGGGCCAGGAAAAACTAGCACTCAGAAGCACCAGCCTTCCTGACCCCAGCGGCGGATCTGGTCTATGGCTCCGCCGCCAACCAAGATTCGGCTGCGGAGGGTAGGGAGAGCGGCGCCTCGCAATACCGACACTCCTCTCCCCCCGCGGCCCCACCACCACCGCATCAACGGTGCGGCCCCGTCTGAGTCGCGGAGGATAGGGCGAGTGGCGCATCGCCATACCAGCACTCCTCTTCCTCCGCGACTCCACCTCGGCTGCAGCGGTAGAGGGAGCACTCACCCCTCTAACCGCAGCCCACCAACACACATCCGAAGCGGACTTCCCAAGCCCACTCGGAGTGGCCACCTTGGGCCGGCCCTACACCTCGGGCCAGCCAAGGGGTCCCTCTTTGTTCACCGCGGTTGACCAAGCCACGGCTACTAAGCCCCCCCGCCACGACAAGGCGGGAACCCGTTCGGGGGGAAACCCGTTCGGGGGGGAACCTAACCTAACCTAACCTAACCTTTTTTTTTTTTTTTTCGTGGGGAAATCCTCATGGATACCTTCGGCTGCGGGGACAACCGGAAGGTTATGCCGGACTCCTACCGGCTAAAACCCCACGGTGCCTCCTCGCACGTGCGCGCGGGGCCGCGGGAATCCAAATTCTTCCGCAGCCCCACACTAGTGCTGGCCCGGTCTGTCCGGGCCTCGTCTCCTGCACGGGGTAGCGAGGTGGTCAGCTACCCCCCTCCACGGCCTCCAACTCCACCTGCGTATCGGACCTCCCCGAGTCCGATACGCGGAGGCCATGGGGCCAGGAAAACCTAGCACTCTGAAGCACCAGCCTTCCTGACCCCAGCGGCGGATCTGGTCTATGGCTCCGCCGCCAACCAAGATTCGGCTGCGGAGGGTAGGGAGAGCGGCGCCTCGCAATACCGGCACTCCTCTCCCCCCGCAGCCCCACCACCACCGCATCAACGGTGCGGCCCCGTTTGAGTCGCGGAGGATAGGGCGAGTGGCGCATCGCCATACCAGCACTCCTCTTCCTCCGCGACTCCACCTCGGCTGCAGCGGTAGAGGGAGCACTCACCCCTCTCACCGCAGCCCCTCGACACACATCCGTAGTGGGCTCGCCAAGCCCACTCGGAGTGGCCACCTCGGGCCGGCCCTACACCTCGGGCCAGCCAAGGGGTTCCTCTTTGTTCACCGTGGTTGACCAAGCCACGGCTACTAAGCCCCCCCGCCACGACAAGGCGGGAACCCGTTCGGGGGGGAACCTTTTTTTTTTTTTTTTTTTCGTGGGGAAATCCTCATGGATACCTCCGGCTGCGGGGACAACCGGAAGGTTATGCCGGACTCCTACCGGCTAAAACCCCACGGTGCCTCCTCGCACGTGCGCGCGGGGCCGCGGGAATCCAAATTCTTCCGCAGCCCCACACTAGTGCTGGCCCGGTCTGTCCGGGCCTCGTCTCCCGCACGGGGTAGCGAGGTGGTCAGCTATCCCCCTCCACGGCCTCCAACTCCACCTGCGTATCGGACCTCCCCGAGTCCGATACGCGGAGGCCATGGGGCCAGGAAAATCGACCGCTTAGTAGTGCCCGCTTTCCCGACCCCAGCGGCGGATCTGGTCTATGGCTCCGCCGCCAACCAAGATTCGGCTGCGGAGGGTAGGGAGAGCGGCGCCTCGCAATACCGACACTCATCTCCCCTCGCAGCCCCACCACCACCGCATCATTTAACGGTGCGGCCCCGTCTGAATCGCGGAGGATAGGGCGAGTGGCGCATCGCCATACCAGTACTCCTCTTCCTCCGCGACTCCACCTCGGCACTGCTCCTCTCAAGCTACACACTCAGCGAGCGTGTGTTGCGCCGTGTCCTCCCCGCAATGGACGCAGTGGAGGCACCGAGCGTCCGGCTCCCTGTCTATGCGGCACAGGTACTTGCCGAAGCAGCCATGCCCCGACAGCACCTGTGTCACCCTAAACGACAGGGAGCCGTACCTTCTCCCGAGCCAGTCGTCGAGTACTGGCCGGATCACCTCGACGGTAGCGAGGCCGGCGGTAGGGCGCAGAAGCCTTTGCCGCCATTCCGCCACCAAGTCCTGACGGAGCTCCTCTCGGCGCAGCGCGATATGCGGCTTTCATTGGTCTGGAGACCCGGACGTCCTCAGGGTTGAGGACTTCCCTCATCTTGGCGGCCAGTGCGTACGCCTTTTCGGCACTGCCGCTCACAGTACCGGCCACCTCGAACAGCCGCGCACCCGCGGCAGCCTGCCTGAGGGTGACGGACTGAAGGCCAAAATCTGATAGTTTGATCTTGGCCTTGGCCTCAGCGATGACCGACTGATACGTCACGCCACGCTCCACAGCTCCTGGCTGCAACGTTAGCGTCACAGCGTTGGACCGCGGAACATGTACAGCCGGTCTCTTGCGCCCACCTTTGGCAGTCCGCCGTGCAGATTTAGGAGCCGTCTTTGCGGTTCCACGTGGGGCGCATGCAGCTGCTGCGGCCTTCTTGGCGACTTTGCGGGCCTTCTTGCGGCCCACGACTTTCGCCCAGGTCTCACCCTTAGACCCGGCAGTCGTGGGCTGGTTGCTCGGAGGAGCTCCCTCCGCGGGCTTTTTATTACCCTCCGCTGGCTTCCCCTTTTGAGGCGCAAGTCTCGGCAACTCCTCAGTCCTCCGCGCGTCAGCCGCCAAAGGCGGACGGAGGATTTCCGCCGGGAGACGCCGAGAAATTGCCTCCAGCCGAGCGTTAACCATGCTCCCGCACTGGAGCATGCAGATCCAGACAATGCGCTCGACCTCTTTTTGACCGACTTGGCGTTGAGATCCCCGAGCACCAGAACGGGACGAGGGTGATAGCGGCCTACGACGGCGCCCAACTCGAGAAGGAAACCCTCAAAGTCGGCGAGACTCTTGTTGGGGGAGAAATACGCCCCTACAATAACGATGCCGCCCGAGACCGCAGCAACCCAGCCGCGGCCCCGAGACAGGTCGATCAGAGTCTCGCCAATAATGGCCACCAAACCGTCAGTGCATCCCAACCAGTTGTCACGGGCGGGTATGAAGTACGGTTCGGCGACCACAGCCACGTGAATCGACCACTCTGCCATGCTCTGGAGTAGGAGATCCTGAGCTCTGGCACAGTGGTTGATGTTGCCCTGGAGAAAATGGAATTGTGCCGTTACTGACATTCCATTCCCTCGGCAACGGTCCTGGGCCGGGAGTCGGCCGCGGAGCTGCTAGCCTGCGGGGGCAGCGAGGTTAACCCGGCAGGCTTAGTGCTCATCTTCTTTTGCTTTTTCTTTTCCTTTTGGGCCTTGCTGTCAGGCGCCCCACAGGCCCCTCCGCCTACTCTGTGCTCCGCTGGCCTTCCCGCAGCAGAACAAAGGCTGCAGTTGAAAGCCGCGGTGCACAGGGCCGCCTTGTGGCCAGGCTGGCCGCAGCGATAACAGAGGTCACTACGGTCAACCTCGGCGGTGCACTTCGCCCGGACGTGCCCTTTTCCCAGGCACCGGAAGCACTGCAAAGCCCGGGGCTGTAGAAGCTTGACCCTTGCCGCCACCCAGCCTACCAGCAATCTGCCGCTATCAGCGATCTTCTTCGCCGACGCCACAGGGCACCGAACCCAGACCGCGCCGAGTCCGGTGGCGTCGGTGCGTATATCGCCAGCCCGCACCTTGTCCGGCGGATACTCTCCGCTTCTGGCAACGGCCGCCACTACCTCCTCAGAGGTCACGAAGTCGTCCAGGCTAGCAATCCGCACCTCTGCGATTTTCATTGGTCTGGAGACCCGGACGTCCTCAGGGTTGAGGACTTCCCTCATCTTGGCGGCCAGTGCGTCCGCCTTTTCGGCACTGCCGCTCACAGTACCAGCCACCTCGAACAGCCGCGCACCCGTGGCAGCCTGCCTGAGGGTGACGGACTGAACGCCAAGATCAGATAATTTGATCTTGGCCTTGGCCTCGGCGATGACCGAATGGTACGTCACGCCACGCTCCAAAGCTCCGGGCTGCAACGTTAGCGTCACAGCGTTCGACCGCGGAACATGTACAGCCGGTCTCTTGCGCCCGCCTTTAGCAGTCCGCAGTGCAGGTTTAGGAGCCGTCTTTGCGGTTCCACGTGGAGCGCATGCAGCTGCTGCGGCCTTCTTGGCGACTTTGCGGGCCTTCTTGCGGCCCTCGACTTACACCCAGGTCTCACCCTTAGACCCGACAGTCGTAGGCTGCTCGCTCGAAGGAGCTCCCTCCGCGGGCTTTTTGTTACCCTCCGCGGGCTTCCCCTTTTGAGGCGCAAGTCTCGGCGACTCCTCAGTTCTCCGTGTGTCCGCCGCCAAAGGCGGACGGAGGATTTCCGCCGGGAGACGCCGTGAAATCGCCTCCAGCCGAGCGTTAACCATGCTCCCACACTGGAGCATGCAGATCCGGACAATGCGCTCGACCTCTTCGTCGGTACGAGGACTCGCCGGTCGCGGTGCGGGAGTCGGGGCCACTACAGGTGCGGCATCGGTGGACGTGCGTCGCTGCTGCTCTTGGCTCAACGCAGCGACTTGCCGCCGGAGGCCCTCCAAGTCATTTCTGAGGTGGCTGTTTTCCTCCTGTAACTTTGCGACCTCGACAGAGGCCGTCCTGTTGAGAAGGATGCCAACCGCCTCCCTAATATCCGCGGCAGCCTCCTTTAAGCCACGGGTGAACGTGCCCTTCAGGCTGCCGGACTTGGTGGCAACCTTCAGTACTAAGTCCACCCCATCCAGAGCCAGCTGGCTCAAGGCCACCACAGATGGCTCTCCCGCTTCCGCCGCAAGAGCAGATCGTCGCTCGCGAGCGCGTCGGGCCATTTCCGATACTTCGTCGGCCGCGACGGCTTTACCCTGCTCCCTCTTGGCAGCGGTGAGCTCCGCCTTTGAGCTCACCAGCGAGGCACAGCTTTCACCGCCATCGCCAGGGTCCTCCGTAGTGAACCCTATGTCACTTTCTGCTTCACTAGCCGCCGAGGTATTGGAGCACACGAACCGTCCATGCTTATCCCTCGGCGGCTGCGAAGCACTCGCCCCTCTCGATGCCTACTTACCCCTCCCCGAAGTCGGCAACTTGAGGGCCGGCAGGCCTTCCTCTTCTGAAGAACGGCACACTGGACGTTTCCTAGCGGAAGACGTCCCACGCGACCGATTTTCACCGCTTCCAGTATCTGATCCAGCCTCTACTGTTTTTTTGGTTTTTAAATAATTTGATTTTTCCATTTTTTTTCCCACGAGTGTGGAGGAAATAATAGACCATCTGGGCGGCGCCTCCTTTGCCGGGTAAGCCTATACGTAACCCGTCAAGGGTGTCGGCCGGTACCCCGACGAGGGCAACGCTAACGACTGAACATTTACCCATCAGCCATGCAGCTCCTCACGGCCTGCCACGCTTGAGCTTCGGGTGTTTTTTTAAAGAGGTTATCATCCTCGCGACTCCAGGCGGTTAAGCCAAGAGCCCTCGGCCCCTTAGGCGCCGCGAGACGTGATCTACGACACGCCAGAGGGATTCCAAGGTTCGAACGGTGGCAGGATCGATACGAGTTCTTCCCATGCCTGCCTAGAGACCGGGTGAGGGAACCATTTAGTTTCCTTTTTTATAGGGTGTGGTCCCTGAAAATCCCGCAATTACGGGTTGCCCGGCGTGGGCAAAAGCCGAGTGCACCTGGCCCCTCACCGCGCATGTCGCATTCTCTGTTCCTCTCAACGGAGAGGATACGGGAAGCAACTATTAGGCCCTCCATTATCCAGACAAGCCCTCAGCCAGCCAGTTTTGGTCCGCGACGGTTTCCTGCTACCACCCAAATCTGAGTGGCGTTCCCCTATCCGCCACCTGGGGACGCGCCCTATGGGAGCTCTGGCAACTCCACACGGGAACCTAACCATCCTAACCTAACCTTTTTTTTTACGGGGGGAAATCCTCATGGATTACCTCCGCCTGTGGAAAGGCGGAGGGGCGTGCCGGACTCTTACCGGCTAAAACCACCCCGGTGTCTCCTCGCACGTGCGCGTGGGGCCGTGGGAATCCAAATTCTTCCGCAGCCCCACACTAGTGCTGGCCCGGTCTGTCCGGGCCTCGTCTCCTGCACGGGGTAGTGAGGGGTTTAACTAGCCCTGCATAATCCTTCATCCTCGTAAATACTTGACGAAGGTGCTTTTCATGCTCTAACTCAACGCGTGAAAATATAAGAAAATCGTCAAGGTATGGGTAACAAAAATCTAGACCACGGGTCATCTCATCAACGAACCTCTGGAACGTCTGACTAGCTCCGCGCAATCCGAACGTCATATATGGGAACTTGAAGAGTCCAAAAGGTATCGTAATGGCAGATTTGGGAATGTCCGCCTCAAAGATTGGTAGATACCAATCTTTGAGTCTGGTGAAGGCGTATAACCAAATGGTTATACGCCTTCACCAGATCTATGGTTGAAAAAATTTGCAACCAAATAAATTGTGGGCAAAGTCATGTATGTGTCGGATAGGGTACTGATCTGGCACTGTCCGGGCGTTGAGCATGCGATAATCACCGCATGGTCGCCAACCATTGTCCTTTTTGGGAGCGAGGTGTAGTGGTGACGACCAGGGGCTCTGGGAAGATCGAGCAGTTCCATTTGCCAACATTGCCTCGAACTCGAGCTTGGCAATTTTCAGCTTGTCTGGGGCGAGTCTGCGTGGTGTACACGATACTGGAGGACCTGGCGTGGTACGGATGTGATGTACTGTGTGATGCTTGGGTGTGCGATGAGCGCCTGCCGGTCGTGTCAGTTGTGGAAATTCAGAAAGTATTTTATGAAATTTAGAATCACAATAAGGCTATCGCTAGAAGCAATAGAAGCTACAGCTGACAATTTAGTAGTGGCATCAATTAAAAGCTTATTACGAACGTCGACAATAAGGTTGAAATGTGACAAAAAATCTACGCCTATAATAGCTTTAGTTACATCAGCTACAGTAAAGCGCCACACAAAGTCTCTACGTAGGCCTAAATTAAGCTTGAGCTCGACATAACCATATGTTTTTATTGGTGAACCGTTGGCTGCACACAGTTGGTAGTCCATCTTTGCACGTCGTTGATGAAACGCAGATCGATAAAATAAATAAATGTGGGCGTCGCCACAGGTTTATTTGCTGCCAACAGTGCAGATTATGCAAGCTAAGGTATCCGTCTCTTTTACACGTTGACTCGTCGCTCCACAAAATTTTTCTAAAAAAACCCGGGATCTTCATCCATTCACCTCAGCATTTCTCTGCAAAAAGTAACTCGTGCTGGGTAAGTCACCAATACCAGCACCAGGCATTCTCCACTCTGAATAAATGCCGTGCACTCTAATAAACACGCTAGATTCACCATAGATAAAATGCATGACAGTAAAGTAAAAAAAAAAGTAAAATATACTTTATTGTACACCAAGGAACATATAACAAAATTTATATATTTAAAGGGACATTGGTACAACAGGCGGCCTTATCGCTAAAACAGCGATCTCTTCCAGGCAACCTTAGGGCAGAGGATACTATTTTTAAAAGATAGCGGTAGGGAGAGCGGCGCTTCGCAATACCGACACTCCTGTCCCCCCGCAGCCCCACCACCACCGCATCAACGGTGCGGCCCCGTTTGAGTCGCGTAGGATAGGGCGAGTAGCGTATCGCCATACCAACACTCCTCTGCCCCCGCAGCCCCACCACCACCGCATCAACGGTGCGGCCCCGTTTGAGTCGCGGAGGATAGGGCGAGTAGCGCATCGCCATACCAACACTCCTCTTCCTCCGCGACTCTACCTCGGCTGCAGCGGTAGAGGGAGCGGACACCCCTCTCACCGTAGCCCACCGACACACATCCGAAGTGGGCTCGTCAAGTCCACTCGGAGTGGCCACCTCGGGCCGGCCCTACACCACGGGCCAGCCAAGGGGTTCCTCTTTGTTCACCGCGGGTGACCAAGCCACGGCTACTAAGCCCCCCCTGCCACGACAAGGTGGGAACCCGTTCGGGGGGGTAGGCTAGCCCCTAGCCATGCATCCATCCGCGCGGCAGACGTTGAATTGGCGGAGAGGGTAGGAATAGGGAAAGGGAAGGATAGGTGGTGTAAAAAGGAAGATCGGTAAGTTAGAGTGAAACTATTACCGAAACTAGATTTTTTTGCCGAGACCGAACCGAACCTTTGGTCGGTCACTAATTATAATACGAATAGAGCTTTTAGACTGACTCTAGGTAGTCTCACATAGGCTAAATAAATTTTTTACTATTAACACTATATTATAAATATATCGGAGCGTCTATAAAATATCACTTGGATCGAGGTGGAATGGAGGGTATATCGAGAAACCCCCGATTGTTTGTGCAGTATAAAGTTCACTGTAGGTGCCGTGCGCGGGAGATTCCGCTTAAGTCATTCAACGAGTGTGGTCATTCTACTAGTGCTAAAATAGTGTGGTGGTTCTATTCGTTGTTGTAATTATTCTAGTGCAAGAAAGGAGGATTAGTGTTGCTGAGAAGCTGCCCTGTGTTACATTGAGATAAGTGGTGTTGCTGTTGGTTTACATATTTTTGTGTTATCATGTAATTACGTACCTTAGGTTACACTGGTGTGTGATTGTGGCGGAGACGTGTTACGGTGGTCAAACTGTAATTTCTCTATACTGAATGTATAGGGTGTTACGTTGTCTTATTACTGATAATGATTAAACTGCGTAAGCAAGAGAGCAAGTAGAACCTCCGCTCTCACACTTTAAATATTTTTAACAAAAAACGTTATCTTGATGTATTTCTGAGACCACAAGTGGAATACTCTGTTGAATTCTCCGACATCAGAAGTGGGATCTCCTGTTCTAATTTCCGAGAAATATATGTATCGTGTGTTAAGAGTGTAAAAATCCTAACAAGTAGAGTTACGACTCTACATAGAGCAAAAAGTTTTTTATTTTATTTTATTTTAATATTTTACCTAAAGGAACGGAACGGGGTATTTGTGGTTCTTTTTAAATTGAGTAACCTTTAAATAACTGTAACCTTGTCGAACTTCTAATATAATTTATAACTTTTACAAAGCTTTAAAAAATCCTTTCATTTACTCGTATTGACAAAATATTTTATGTTATTTTGTTTTGTAGACCCAAGACGCGTTCCCCTGACAAAATGTGCGGTTTCCGTACTCTAACTAAAAGTACTGAGGATATTGCCAAGCATACGAGTTCTCAGGGTTCCCCGAATGCGATAAAGAAGACAGGGCCTTCTACTAAAACGGATTGAATGGTACAGGTCCCTCATGTAAGAAAAAGTATTGGAGGATGGGAAACAGGACAAATAAATACGGAAGCGGTAAAACAGACCTCCCCAAAAAAGGTATATATTACAGACAGAACGGAAGATTGCCCTATCCCAGGAAGCAAAAGGAACAGTCCTTTAAGCAGTTGCTGAGGTCACAGAAAGTTTACCAGAAGTGGAGACTAATTCCTTAACATAAAACCAGCAGTGAAATTTAAAATAAAATCAGCTGACAATAAGGGCAATATTCTCGTGGACTCCAAACTCTTATCTAGCTCGGTACTAAACAATGCCTACTTACTCTACCCTTCCCTTTCACACACGCGCTACCGCCGCCCGGCCGACTCGTGTCACCTCGCACTGTGGAATTTACACATGTTAGCTTTGCCGACATGTGGGGAATTCACAAAATTGCGGGGAATTTAAAGTTGGTTGGTGATTTTATGGGAATTGGTATTATGCGGGAAAAATGGGGAGAGTTTGAAAATCGATAGCCAGGGGCAAGTCAGAACCTTGTTTTTTTTTTATATGTAACATTTTGTTAGGTTACTTATGAATATCAAATGACTCCTTTTTTTTAATTATCTTCATTGCACCACATTTAATTTTCGGATTTATTTCGGCAACTTTTGTGTATCATTTAATGCTTTTCATTTCTTTATTTTTTAATTTTAAAGAACTAAAGTGTTAGTTAAAAAGTAAAAGGACCTTCAAGAAAAAGCCTACTCTTTTTTAAAAGGCCGGCAACGCATCTGCAATTCCCCTGGTTCCCCCGGTGTTGCAGTTGCTCATGGGCGGCGGTAGTCACTTACCATCAGGTGAGCCGCATGATTGTTTGCCCCTTCTCCTATAAAAAAAATCTTATAAAATTAGGTAGTTGAAAATTGTTTCATTTCTTAAAATAAAATTCGGGTGAATTTGTATGAAATCTGTTGAAGTTTTGTCCTTAAATTGGGGAATTTGACATGAATTTTCGGGGAATTTGACCAATTGGTATTGGCAACGCTACCATGTTACACCCAAATTTACCTACTTAGATTTGTTTGCCGGCGACATAAGAATTAGAAGCGACTATCACTATAAAACTTCGAAGGCATTTGACAGGGTTTGGCTTAGTCAGGCTTTCGGCAGGTACGGCTTATCCCCTGGCCCGATTTCCTGGGTGAAGGACTTTCTGAGTGAACAGTCTCTCCGGGTCGTCGTCGATGGCTGTTCATGCAATACTGTGGCAACTAACGCCGGTGTTCCTCAGGGGTCCGTTCTCTCCGCTACTCTCTTCCTGCTGCATATAAATGATCGACTCATTCCCGGTGTCTATGGGTATGCAAACGACAGCACAGTTGTGGAGAGATACCAACCAATGTGCCCGGGTCAGTCGGAAACAAATCCAGGCAGAAAGAGAGGCTATGATTGAGCGTGTGAGTCTCACACTACAGGCAGTCTCCGAATGAGGCGATGCCAATGTCGTGAGATTTAACGCCTTCAAAATACAAGAGTGTCTTTTTACCACTAAAAGGAGTCCGCTCACCTTCGCTCCTACTTTCCGGAATGTATCCTGGGAGTACACTGACCGCCTTCAGTTGTTAGGGATTGAATTTTCTCCTAACCTAAACTATGGGCGGTTCATTGAGTCCAGAGCCAAAGCAGCCGCAAGGAAACTTGGCGTCTTTGCAAGGGGCCGGGGCAGCTTCTTACCTTATATAAAGCGTAAGTCGGGTCGTGCATGGAGTACTGCTGTCACATATGTGCTGGTACATTGACCCCTAGTCAGCTGATTGTAATACCACTGCTAGTTTTACGTTGAAGTGTTTTCATGATTTTTTTTAATGAAATTTTCGTTTCAATTAGCTGTACTAACATGATGGAGCGTGAATAAAGCTATTAAAACGTTGTGAAAAGATGATTTTTTCCCTCGTGATCGATTTTCTTTCTGACCCATCATGAAAGGTATCGTTAGTACTATCGTTTTTCCCGTCCCGTTCATGCTACGTCCACGTCCCACCCATGTATCCGTTACCTATGCATTTTCACGTACATTTTCTATGAAACGATATTTCCAAAATTTGTCGTCTCGTTCCGTTTGAAATAAAACACATTACGTACGCAACGACCTTAAAATGGTAGACCCTCAAATAGTGATAGCACAGGGCCCGCGAGCAATTTCCCAAAATTTGACACTGCCTGGATTTTAATACGTAAATGTGGTGCGATTTTGTGTATGAAACGTCTGCTCGTGTGAGTTATGAAGTCTAAATAATGTAACAAGTGCAAGAGTTTTTTATTGGCTTAGGGGCTTTGATATATTATTGTTATCAACTGTTGATAACAATAATATCTCAAGGCCCAACCAGTTATTGACCGTTGCATTAATCTGTCGCCAAAAAATGTTCAATTAATGTTCATCAGCATATTGTGAGTTTTGTAAACAAAATACAAATCAAACAAAATTGTATGGTCTAAGACCTTTGCCTGACTAATTGGTGAATCGTAACAACAATAACTACAACAACAAATGTGTAACCTATGAGCTATGAAGTGTAATTTTTTATGATTAATTGACGGTATAAACATTAATTAATTAATTAAATCTTACCTTACGTATACTTCTAGACATATAATCCTTCACAATGTCCATCGAAATTGAATCTGCAGAGTAAGCTTATGTGCAAATTTAGTTATTTTCTTTATCTTATTACAGAAAAAATTACAGCCTCAATTAATTTTTCAGTGTTATTCGCTTAATTCAGCAATATCTAAAGGAGTCGAACCTTACAAAAACTTTACAAACCCTTCAGGTATGTAGATCTGTTTACATTGCAATAAGTATCAAGAAAATTTATCATCAGTAGAAATTTTATATTCACTGTCAATTTTTTGCATTTCAGGAAGAAACTGGTGTATCACTTAATACAGTGGACAGTGTCGATGGGTTTTGTGCAGATATTAACAATGGACACTGGGACACAGTGCTAAAAGCCACAGCTTCACTTAAATTGCCAGATAAAAAGCTCATGGAGCTGTATGAGCAGGTTGTGCTCGAGCTGATAGAGCTACGTGAACTTGGTGCAGCACGAACAATTTTGCGCCAGACACATCCATGTCAGCTTATGAAACAACACGAAACTGATCGCTATATGCATCTAGGTAATTCCTTTTCTTATTTATAGAAGCATGACAAATGACCATGCAGTCCACCTGATGGTAAGATGGTGATAACAATCTGGCCTATAGATATCGGCTTAGCAGCATCTGCATTAACATTACTACACTATATAGCTATCCTCCATTACCATTCATAATGCAGATGCCTGTTATACTTGCATGGTTCTTACTATTTAAAAGAAATCTAAAAAAAAATAATGCAATTTGAATACATATTATAATTTTAAAGTTATGCAGTGCCATCTTTTGTTATGAAAGTAATAGTAATAAGTTTATTTCAATGAACTGTACAATTAATTCTAAGTAATATCTTAATTTAAAATAGTCTACAATAACAGGCAACTGAACTAGGATAAACCTGTATCTCAGGTGTATGTGCTAATAGATATGTTAATAAATATTTTCTGTTTCTTATATATGATGAATAACATACCAACTAATTTATATTTACAACAATAGTTTAATTTTTTAATTATTTATAATAATTAAAAAATGAAACTGTTCTTAGGAGATGTAGGGATTTTTTAAGAATTCATCTATTATGTTATGGATATATTTATTGAGAAGTGATGTGTCAGACTAGTGAATTTACACTTTTATTAATTCCATTGAAATTAAGGATTATAAACAGGAATTGTGAAATAAGAACCTTTTTTTTTTTATAAGATAGGGGTGACAAACGAGCACACAGTCCACCTGATGGTAAGTGGTTGCTGCGGCCCATAGACATCTACATCTATCCTCGTTTGCGAATCAAAATGCAGATGCGTTGTCACCAGTGAGGACTAAGATGAAATGCCTCATTTCCAGTAAAAAGGGCCTCCGGCCACCTGCACTCACCAAGCGAAATGCAGAGGTAAACCTCTACTTCACGCTGGTATTCTGTGAGGTCGTGGTACCACCCCGGTTCGAGCCGGCCCATCTGTGCGACAGCAAAAGCTGCCGCGTGGCTCTACCACTGTTAAACCTGCTGAACTGATGGAGTTTTCAGATAACCATACTTACCACATATTGGTGGTATCTTCAAGACCTAATTGGAAAACAGTGCAGTTTCATAGGCAAGCCCCTCTTTGCATAATATGCCATCTAATTATACAAATGGATGGAATTCCACTAAATTGCTGTTGGTGATTAGAAATATTGCTGCTGTCTATGTATATATATATATATATATATATATATATATATATGGCCTTGCAACTCGCAAAAGACACAATTTAATTAAACTCAAAATACAACTTTTATAAAAATCTCAACATTCATTCATTCAGGTCCCATGAGATAACATGCAAGTATGCAGTTAATATTTTGTACAGGATTATTTTGTTGTGAACTGTTGTACAGAATGTTTTCTTCTTACATAGATAACCTGACAGTATGACAGAATTTGAATCCGCAGCTCTCATTGCCACAACTCAATGCCAAGCCACTATGCCAAGTAGCTGATGCCACTGTTGCTTATTCACAAAAATAGGTTAAAGCATGGTACCTCCCAGATGTCAATAAGGTAGTAAGTTTAACATGGCTAGAAAAATAATAAAAAACACTGGATTTCTTGCCGGATTTTCTCTTGTTTTTGGAAACCAGTGCAGATTTTGATATTCATAAGAGCTTCAAACAAGCCTAAATTGAATAACCAGTTTTGTCTGATATTGAAAGTGTCATATCAACAGCTAAAGATAAGTGAAGCGGGAGCATAAGTTTGATTGTGCGCAGAGAACCTGGTGTCGCGGTCGTACTTCGACCCGCGCGAGGCGTACGGCTCGGGCGGCGGCAAGGAGCGGCGGCGCGCGGCTCTGGCGGCGGCGCTGGCGGGCGAGGTGTCGGTGGTGCCCAGCTCGCGTCTGCTGGCGCTGCTGGGCCAAGCGCTCAAGTGGCAGCAGCACCAGGGACTGCTGCCGCCAGGTTACCACTATTCCTCACCTCAACATTATACCATATTTGGACATGTTTATGGCACATGGACAAATGCCAACAATTATAGGCTACCGGTTTATATGTGATAGAGCCATACTGCAGCTTCATTATTGTTGTAACAAGAATGGGTTGGTGCAACCAGGGTAGGGCCACACTCCCACAGAATACCAGTATAAAATAGCAGCTTAATGCTGCCGAGTATTTTATGGTGAGTGTAGAGAACTGCAGACCCCTTTTACTTGAAAGGAGGTATTCTATTTTAGTCCTCAGGGGTGACAATGCATCTGTATTTTGGTTCTTAATCGAGAACACATGCAGATTGTGCTCGTTGATTCTTTAAAAAAAATAAAATTGCGAGAATTGCGACAACCATAATTATACTTAGAAAGTAGGCTCCAGAGCCAAAGTTAATTTGACATAGACCTTTATTTTTCAACAATTACCAATAAAATTGAATATCACTACAGTTCACTGTAAGTTATGTTTTGAAATATAAATGTATACAACAATATTTAGAAAAAAATAGCTCCTTAGTAGGAGTTAATAGTTTTATAAATCTGAAAGCATGTCCAAAATTCTATCTTAATCATATACTCTGGCAATTTAGAATAGTATGTAGAATAAGAGAACTTAATAGTTGTGAAACTAACACAAATAGGTACTAAAAGCAATTTAATTCTATTTGTAGGAACAACCATCGATTTGTTCAGAGGTAAAGCAGCCATTAGAGATGAAGAAGATGATCAGTGCCCAACTCAGTTATCAAAAATTATAAAATTCGGCCAAAAGTCTCATGTGGAATGTGCTAGGTAAGTTATTTCAGTTTTAATTTCACTAATCAATAGTTGATTACTTTATTATTAATATAATATTAACAATAAGTCTTAGATAATGGAGCACATAAAATCATCATAAAAGAAGAAAATTTATATTATAATTACTTAAAGAGTTTTCTTACTGCCATATCGCTAATGATTTTTCTGTCAATGTTGGAAGTTTTCAATATGAATATTATGCTATTTATCAACTAAACTATTTTTACTATGGAACTACCTGTAATTTTCTTAATAATACCCACCGCTATAAGTACTGTAGATGGAGCACCAGAAAAAACTAGGGGTCCGAAAAGTAAAATCTGGTCCTGGCTGTTTCAGTATTTGTTTTTTGTAGAATTTGTTTTGGACACACAAATTGTGTGAGTATTTAAATTTATGTTTATATTATCAGGTTTTCACCGGATGGGCAGTACTTGGTGACGGGTTCGGTGGACGGTCTGGTAGAGGTGTGGAACTTCACGACAGGCAAGATCCGTAAGGACCTGCGCTATCAGGCGCACGACGAGTACATGAGCATGGAGGAGGCCGTGCTCAGCCTCGCCTTCGGCCGCGACAGTGATACGCTGGCCGCCGGCTCCATCGACGGCAAGATCAAGGTATCTTGAAGATTTTACATGGTAGAACCATGCTGTAGTTATATTATGGTTGTAGCCCGAATGGGTCGGCTCGATGGAGGAAGGACCACGCTCTCATAATACCAGCGTAAAATAGCAGCACTTAATGCTGCTGTGTTTCGTATGGTGAGTGTAAAGAGCCAGAGACCCTTTTCACTGGAAATGAGGCATTCCATTTAAATCGTCAAGGGTCGCAACATGTCTGCATTTTAATTCTTAACTGAGGATAGATGTAGATGACTATGGGCCATAGTATTCACTTACCATCAGGTGGTCAGTGTGCTCATTTATCACCCTCATCCTATAAAAAAATAGTACCGGATATCCTTTTTACTGGGAATGATTCGTTTCATCTTAGTCCTCAGGGGTGATAACGCATCTGCATTTTGATTTTTTACTGAGGATAGATGTACATGTTTATGAACCACAGTATTCACTTAATATCATGGACTGTGTGTTCGTTTGTTACCCTTGTTCTATAAAAGAAACGACTACATGAATCAGCGTCGCGACAACGAGACGTGTATTCAAGTGATGGTATTTAAGCTGCAATAGCGAGTTTGTGTATGGCGTGTTTGACGTGTGTGGGCGTGGCTGGGCAGGTGTGGCGCGTGTCGACGGGGCAGGTGCAGCGCAAGCTGGAGCGCGCGCACGCGAAGGGCGTCACGTGCCTGCAGTTCACGCGCGACAACTCGCAGATCCTCTCCGCCTCCTTCGACCGCACCATACGGTCAGTCACACTGCATGTCTAATTAAACCAAACGTACAACATTTGCTACACACACTTTCATACAATTTTTATTTTGATCCAATCTTTAGTTAGTAGGTGTAGGTTTTAAAAACTACAAATATGCGTCGATGACATATATTACTACTGCATTACAACATTAATTTCAATTTTTTTTTCTTTTCTACATACAGTACACGGTTTTATTTTTTTTTCTTTAAAATTACAGTACTTAGCAAGAAGTGATTTTTAAAGAATTGATGTTAATTTTTTTTAAAATTATTATATAATACAATTAAATTTACTATTATTTAGATTTCAGAAATTCTTTAATGCTGTAAAACTGGTATTGAAGATGTACGAGCAAGTACATGGTATTTCTATAGTTTAGGAAATATGCTGATATTGCGCCTGCGCGCGTGACACATTCAGTGCAATAAACACCACGGAATCGGACAAAGTTTTAATTACCACATCTCTTAACGTAGATAAAACCTACATCGACACACTACACATCAATTATATGTAGAAGGTTACAACTCGCAAACGTCCCCCTACATTTTGGTCCTTCGAGCCGAATATGTATTAAAGTTATTGAAATATGTAAAGGACATTGCTCTGCTCCCATACATTGTTCGCCCTGGAACCAAGAGCATCGAAAAATTATGTGTTTTATTGTCGATCATTAGTAAAATCATATATAATCTTATTTTTATAGCAAACTAGCTGCATAAAAGATATATTTCAAATAAGTATCAGATTTTGAGGTTATAATCGAACCACGAATATTACGGTTTTTCATAGCTCCGAGTGATTTTTAACAAACTGAAAAACGATGTCTTAAAACATTTAGCTATTTTTAGTACCTATCTAGACAATTAGGTATGCAGTTTTTGTTCTAAAGCCTAAGTGTATGTAAGTGCAACGTATAAATGCATAGAATCTAGTTAACCAACCTGCTTTTTTAGCATTGGTTTCGAAATGAGAGATAATGTTTGTGTATTAATGTAAAAATAAAAATGTATGTATATAATGGCTGTTAGCATTTAGATGTTGTCATTAGCATATACGGTACGGTGATATACCTAGTACCAAAATGTATAGGATTTAGGCTGATTCCAGTCACGCCGCTAGACATGCCGTCGAACAGCGTGAATATTATTGACTACTATCTAGTGCATTTGCAAGCATGTGCGTCTGGACGGCGCTGTTCCAACGCGTGACTATAAAACCAGCCTTACCGAATTAGCACCTAATTGGTAGTATATGTTGTTTTTACAACTACATTAATTTATTATGTTTGAATTAGAAATAAAACACAGATTAATTTCATGTATATTGTTCATCTTCTTAATTGGAAATTAGAATATTGTCTTAATACTGTGCAGGGATGTCAATATTATTTTGATGTCTCGTAAAGCTCAAGTACCAAATGATGGTCATAATGTGGGCGCAGGAACCGATGGTTCTGCGTACAACGATACAATTAAGTACATCAATATTGCACGGTTGCTCCTCTGTTCATCTTTTAACAACATTGAGCCACCAGCTGGGCCGCAATTGACACAAAATACACTTTCCATTGCGTGTGCGTAAATCTGTTTATGTATGCTAGGTTATCGTTTGAGTAGTACACAGTTCCAAAAATCACAGCAAGGTAAGTCGTTCTTGAAAGCAATCAGAGTCCGTTAAAATAACCAAGTCGTAATGTTCAATATATAGTCCCGAAAGTCACCAAAACACCATAACAATAATTACAAAGAGCAAACGACGCCAACCAATGTAATTTTGACAGAGTGAAATATGACAGTATAAAGTAGGCATGTCAGTTTGAAATCGTTTAATCCATAGTTTATAATAAAATAATCGATTCTCCAGATCGATATAGATCTGAAGAATCCTTATCTGATGTCTTAATATCGACTTAGAACACTCCATCGATTCAATTAATCGATCAAAAACTTCTCGAATTTGACGTATTCAAGAATATTTCAAATGATTCAAGAAATACTTTTGCATAGTTGGAACATCTGTTCCTTGTGATAGACAGAAAAACTGTTTTGTTCTGGGTTCAATCCCAGGGTCCGACAATTTAGTATTGGGTATTTATAACTTGATGTTCCTAGTAGTAGCACGGAGTCTGGATTTGTCTCTGGTGTTTGGCAATACGCGCACCCTCTATTACATGGGACGTATAACATAACATTACTATACACATCTACCTACTCCTTCTAAGAAATACAAGCGTGATTATATGTTTATTAATTTAATGATGTTTCTATACAATTATTTGTATTTACGGTAAATTATCGTCAATAATGTTCTCTGTTCATATTAGGCATGTTTGAAAATGTCGCGATTGATCAAAAATAGATCTGTTAATGCTTAATTTAATCGAGATTCGATTCTAGTATGTTCGGTTCGAATCGATTTAGAGATCGTATTTTTTTCATAAGAGACTGACAAGTGACCATTTAGTGACATCAAAAATAGGAGTGTCAAATATGATACGATTTATGATTATTTCCTAAGATTTATTATAGCCATACGTTACAAACACACATCGTATCATACATCATCTTTTGTCATACGATAATATTAATACCATAACAAGTATGACAATATCGTATTTTACTTATAATAACACGTACGTCTCTACTTCTTCCACACTTGTAACAATATTAATAATAAGCCTATATCTAGTCTACAATATTGCTCTTTTTAAAGAACACATTTATAATTAAAGCAGTAACAATAAGTGTTTTTATTATTATTAATTGTTGTAAACTCATAAGTTATCGTTTAGTAAGACGTAAAATACAATCCTTTCTAAATGGTCGTTAGAAGATCCTGAATAATTATATTTACGAATATTTTTCTTCAGCATTATTCTAACTACCTATTCAAAATCGAGTATGACCGAGTAAAAAACCTACTATACCTAATGAATGAGTCATTAGGTATAGTAGGTTTTTTAAATTATACTTTTGGGGAATAATATAAAAGAATATAAAGAAATGGTAATTTTATATTTTTATTGTAGCTTCTTTTTGAAACTTTATTCGAAATAAATTCAAAATGTATTTCATTAAATTCAAAAATCGATTGCAATCGATTGGACATCCCTAATCATTTTTCGACACCACATGATGTTTGGTGAAGATGGCGGCGTTATGTTATTAGTCGAGTAGAATACTTTTAATGTTCATTTTTGCACGCAGCTAGTCCGTGTTATAAAAGTATTTGCAACTAACATAATAAAATAGAAAATTAATTATCGTGTATGTCCGATGCTTTAATTACACAGGGCGATTTTGGACATTGTCCTTTACATTCATATAAATTGTATATTGTTATTGAGAAGCCATTTGTTTATTTAATTTAAAGTTAAAACATATATTCGTCCCACACTGCACACACAGTGGCACAGGCCCAGCTGTGGACCGAATATAGACGATATTTCTGAGAGGGTTTTAGGGCAAGGAAATGTCCGCTGCGCTGCCCCTATACGTATTGGCGAACTTCACATATCTTCGAAATATTATTTTCTTATTTTTCAAGCATGCGGGTTTCCTCACTATGTTTTCCTTCACCGCCGAGCACAGTAATTAGCAATTTCATTGGTGCCGGCGGGGATCGATACCGGGTTGCTCACGGACCGAGAAATTTTCAGAGAAAGTTTAGTCCCTGAGCTGCCACGAATCTCCCTGAACTGCCACGGCTTTTATTGAATTAATTACACTATTTATATATATTATTGAATTTAATACATTATTTCATGATCTCTTAATGTTATTTTTTATTAGTTGTCACAATTATAGAGATATCATCTGCAAATAAAATACTTTTGTTTTGCCACTTCCGGTAAGTCATTAATGTATATTAAAAATAATAAAGGTCCTAATATGCTTCCCTGAGGGACTCCAAACTCATTTAATTCAAACTTAGATCTGTAGGAGCGGGTAACAAAATTATTGTCTAGTTTAAGTATTTCCACACAATGTTGTCTATTTTTAACCGACTTCAAAGAAGGATGAGGTACTCAATTCGACTGTATACTGTCACAATTATAGAGATATCATCTGCAAATAAAATACTTTTATGTTTTGCTACTTCCGGTAAGTCATTAATGTATATTAAAAATAATAAAAGTTCTCATATGCTTCCCTGAGTGACTCCAAACTCATTTAATTTAAACTTAGATCTACAACACGTAGCATAGTTAACGCACATCCTGAAAGTAGTTTGTTCAGAATCGTTTACTGAATCGATTTGTAACATTTTTACTATAGGTAATTTTTTATCCCAGTTACAGTCAAAACAAACTGAAATGGACCGTAACTGAAGGCAATAAGACTTTTGAAAGTGCAGTTTTATTTGTATTAATACAAATTCCGTTGTTCAATACAAAACGAACCTTATTTCAAGCGAGATAGCATGATACCGGCGCTGGCGCTTCGCACTAGCGCGGCTACGATGAAAGCTAACTTAAATGTAAACAATATTAGTCACGCGATGAGTTTTGATAGGTCACGGCTGTGCAGTGACCTCCCAAATCAGCTGATTACTTTATTTTAGTAACACAAGTCGAGCCGAGGACCTAAAAATAGGATAGTGAACGTTTCTGGAATAGTGAAAAATGGCACTGAAGTGCTTTCTAAATTAAAATATCAATTAAGAAAACTGCCATTAAAATGTATTGAACAAGGTGGTGGTAATTTTGAAAGTTTATTAAAAATACAACGTTGCATGAGTAGTCTTTTAGTAAGTTAAGTATTGATTTTTTAAATTATTGTAAATATCTTCAATCACATTTTTTAAATGCCGTCTTTGAATTATGTTGTCGTATCGCCTCTTATTTTTAGTAGTTCATTATTATTTACAATTGCAATTAAAATGTTATGCTAATGCATAACATTTTGTAACGAATATTGCCTATTAATATTGTATCATAATCAATAATCAAAATAATTCAGAGTCAACTGTCCAAACCCTGAAAAGTGTGATAGAAAGATACAATCAAATGTACTGGATGCTCGGAGTTCATTCCGACATCGGTTAGTGTTCATAGCATGGGCATGCAACTTAGAACATTATTTTACGAACAAAATGATAAGTTTTATGTGCTCCCATCTACATTCCTAAGCGCTAGGCTAGACTTATTTTACTTATTTTAATCTCACTAGAGGGCACTTTTAACTCTATGCATACGCAATAATCCACGCGCACTACGTAGTTAGTAGCGGTCACTGGTTACGCTTAAATTGTTATTAATATTTATTGAACATTATTTATTTTTAGAAAATTCCATTTTATCTGTGTTTTCAGGTAATGAAAAACTGCTAAAATATTATTAGAATACGACGGCAAATTTCGCCATAACGTTAAATGTTGTATAGGAGCGGGTAACAAAATTATTGTCTAGTTTAAGTATTTCCACACATTGCTGTCTATTTTTAACTGACTTCAAAAAAAGGAGGAGGTACTCAGTTCGACTGTTTTTTTTAAGTGTGTTACCTCAGAACTTTTTCTAGGTGAACCGATTTTGATGATTATTTTTTTATTTGAAAGCAGTGCTTCACATGTGGTCGTTTGTAATTTGTCCAAGATCTGACCAGTAGTTTTTGAGTTATCCTTAATAATGCGTATTTAATTGGCTTCAACGACATTGATGATGTTCTCATTTTATTTGTATTGAAGTCGGTTGTACAAAATTTCTACTTGTGTTAATATATCTTTTTCTAATTTAGAGCCGGATCTTTGATTCTGTTGTTTTCTAGATTCGATAATTAATGTTCATGCTCTGCTTCTGCGTTTAGTCTGGTGATTGCAGGTGGCTGGAGGCCCCATCCCCCCCCCCCCCATCAACATGGTAGCGGGAATTACATTAAAGACTACCCCAGGAGGGTACTAGCACCCCTTAAGAATCCCTCGCTGAGCATCCACGACCATGTTATTCGACTCCTGAGCGTGGGTGCTCAGGCTGCCCCGTATATTGGGGGGGGGGGGGGGGGCAAAATTCCGCTCCAAAACATAACTGCTCTGGGCAAACTGAGCAACATTATCAAGGCGACCCCTGCCACGCTATCCGTGAATTTCTGCAACATCAAGGGACTTCCCTCGAACGTAATGCCGAAACTGACCACGTCCAAATGGTTACAGATTCCTTGCTACAACACATCCCATCCACAGAGATCGTGATCATTGGCGATTTTAACGCCCACCACGCCGAATGGCTCGGTTCACGTTTAACCGATCATGCGAGGAGATCTGTTTATGACTTTGCCTTGGCATACAGTTTGACACGACTGGTTACTTCGCCTACGCGGATTCCAGATGTGGATCATACATCTTCCCTGTTGGACCTTCTGCTGACCTCTCATCCGGACGGATATCAGGTTTCTGTCGATGCCCCTCTCGGCTCTTCGGACCATTGTCTGATCCAGAGTGTGGTGCCACTCACGCTCCCCTCGCGGTTGCGTTCTGCAGGTTGCCGCCATGTTTGGCATTACAGGTCGGCGGATTGGGACGGAATGCGGTCTTTCTTTGCATTCTACCTATGGGACCTTTTAGGCTCCCTTTTTGCGTCCAAGCAATGGTGTGAGTGCTCCATGCCGGATGTGCGGTTCTCACAGCGCTCGGTCCGCAAAGCACTCCTCTCCCTGGACATCCACAAGTCGAGTGGGCGTGACGGAATCCCCCAATTGTGCTGAGGACGTGTCCTCCGGAGTTGGCACCGGTTCTAACGAGTTTTTTCCGGTACTCCTACTCGCTAGGCATAGTCCCGAAATCAAGAAAGACAGCTTTTGTCCACCCGATCCCTAAAAAATGCGACCGCTCAGACCCGTCCAACTACAGGCCTATCGCCATCACCTTGTTCTCCAAAATAATGGAATCCATTATTAACTGCTAGCTAATGCGGTACCTTGAGGATCACCAGCTGATTAGTGATCGCCAATACGGTTTTCGTCGGGGTCGATCAGCTGGTAATCTTCTGGTCTACCTGACTCATAGATGGGCGGAGGCAGTAGAGTCCAAGGGGGAGGCGTTGCCCGGTAGTTTGAACATTGCGAAGGCCTTCGATCGGGTTTGGCACAAAGCACTCCTTTCGAAGCTCCAGACTTCCAGAGAAATTGTGCAATTGGATCACCAGCTTCCTTGCAGATCGGAGCATCAAGGTTGTTATAGACGGTGCATGCTCCGTCTACAAGCCTATTAACGCTGGTGTTCCACAAGGCTGTGTGCTATCACCAACGCTGTTTCTTCTGCATATTAATGATATGTTGCTAACTGGTAACATTCATTCCTATGCGGATGACAGCACTGGTGATGCTCTATACACCGGCCGTGCCAATATTTCTCGGGAAAACGTCGCCGAGTACCGGAACAAACTTGTGTCTAAAGTCGAGTCTTGCTGAACAAAGTCTCGGATTGGGGGCGACTAAATCTAGTCCAGTTTAATCCTCAGAAGACACTAGTTTGCGCGTTTACCGCTAAAAAGAACCCCTTTAACGTATCTCCTCAGTTTCAAGGCACTCCCCTTCTTGCCTCAGCCAGTATCGGAATCCTCGGAGTCGAAATATCGAGTTTCGTGGTCATATGGAAGTGAAGGCCAAATTAGCCTCTAAAAAGCTTGGCGTGCTCAGCAGAGCGGGACAGTATTTCATGCTGGCACACCGTCTGTAACTTTACAAGGCGCAGGTTCGGCCTCACATGGAATACTGTTCCCATCTCTGGGCAAGGGCACCCTGTGCCAGCTCCTTCCACTTGACAGCATCCAGCGCAGAGCGTCTCGAATCGTCGACGACCGAGTCCTTTCCGATCGGCTCGATTCATTGGCACTGCGAAGAGATGTTGCATCCCTTTGCATTTTCTTTCGCATTTACCACGGGAAGTGCTCTGAGAAATTGTTCGGATTAATCCCAGCCGCTGAATTTCATGAACGCACATCGCGGCAGAACTCCCTATACCATCTACACCATCTGGATGATTGGCAGTCCACCACTGTGCGATGTAGATGTTTTCTTCCTCGCACAACTTCCTTGTGGAATCGATTACCATCAGGGATTTTTCCGGACCAATACGACTTAGAGACCATTAAGAAAAGAGCCTACTCCTTTTTAAAAGGCCGGCAACGCATCTGCAATTCCCCTGGTTCCCCTGGTGTTACAGTTGTTCATGGGCGACGGTAGTCACCATCAGGTGAGCCGCATGCTCGTTTGACCTCTCTACTATAAAAAAAAAGAATAGTACATTTACTGATTTCTGAATCATTATCAAAGACGTTTATGGGTCGCAGTAGTCTATATTTAGTTCCAATTTTCTCTAAACACTGAAGAATTTTAGAAATGTGTGTTAGACATGTAGAAATGTGTTAAAGATTTGGTTCAGTGGAGTAAATAGCACGTTCTGGTCGCGGTTCAGGATACACGGGCTGAAGTCGGGCAAGCTGCTGAAGGAATTCCGCGGGCACACGTCGTTCGTGAACGAGGCGGTGTTCACGCCGGACGGGCACGGCGTGCTGAGCGCGTCGTCGGACGGCACGGTGCGGCTGTGGAGCGCGCGCTCGGCCGAGTGCACGGCCACCTTCAAGCCGCTGGGCTCGGGCGAGCCGCCCGTCAACTCGCTGCTGCTCACGCCCAAGAACCCCGAGCACTTCGTGGTGTGCAACCGCACCAACACCGTGGTCATCATGAACATGGCGGGCCAGATAGTGCGCTCGCTGTCCAGCGGTCGGCGCGAGGCCGAGGGCGGCGCCTTCGTGTGCGCGGCGCTCGGAGCCCGGGGCCGCCTGCTGTACTGCGCCGGCGAGGACCTGGTGCTGTACGCCTTCTGTGCGGCCAGCGGCAAGCTGGAGCGCACCATCAACGTGAGTACCGTGCCCGCCCGCCTGCTGTACTGTACTGTGCCGGCGAGGACCTGGTGCTGTACGCCTTCTGTGCGGCCAGTGGCAAGCTGGAGCGCACCATCAACGTGAGTACCGTGCCCGCCCGTCTGGTGTAACGTACTGTACTGTGCCGGCGAGGACCTGGTGCTGTACGCCTTCTGTGCGGCCAGTGGCAAGCTGGAGCGCACCATCAACGTGAGTACCGTGCCCGCCCGCCTGCTGCACCGTACTGTACTGTACTGTGACGGCGAGGACCTGGTGCTGTACGCCTTCTGTGCGGCCAGTGGCAAGCTGGAGCGCACCATCAACGTGAGTACCGTGCCCGCCCGCCTGCTGTACCGTACTGTACTGTGCCGACGAGGACCTGGTGTTGTACGCCTTCTGTGCGGCCAGTGGCAAGCTGGAGCGCACCATCAACGTGAGTACCGTGCCCGCCCGCCTGCTGTACCGTACTGTACTGTGCCGGCGAGGACCTGGTGCTGTACGCCTTCTGTGCGGCCAGTGGCAAGCTGGCGCGCACCATCAACGTGAGTACCGTGCCCGCCCGCTTGCTGTACCGTACTGTACTGTACTGTGACGGCGAGGACCTGGTGCTGTACGCCTTCTGTGCGGCCAGTGGCAAGCTGGAGCGCACCATCAACGTGAGTACCGTGCCCGCCCGCCTGCTGTACCGTACTGTACTGTGCCGACGAGGACCTGGTGTTGTACGCCTTCTGTGCGGCCAGTGGCAAGCTGGAGCGCACCATCAACGTGAGTACCGTGCTCGCCCGCCTGCTGTACTGTACTGTGCCGGCGAGGACCTGGTGCTGTACGCCTTCTGTGCGGCCAGTGGCTAGCTGGAGCGCACCATCAAGTGAGTACCGTGCCCGGCCGGCTGCTGTACCGTACTGTACTGTACTGTGACGGCGAGGACCTGGTGATGTACGCCTTCTGTGCGGCCAGTGGCAAGCTGGAGCGCACCATCAACGTGAATACCATGCCTGCCCGCTTGCTGTACCGTACTGTACTGTACTGTGACGGCGAGGACCTGGTGATGTACGCCTTCTGTGCGGCCAGTGGCAAGCTGGAGCGCACCATCAACGTGAGTACCGTGCCCGCCCGCTTGCTGTACCGTACTGTACTGTACTGTGACGGCGAGGACCTGGTGATGTACGCCTTCTGTGCGGCCAGTGGCAAGCTGGAGCGCACCATCAACGTGAGTACCGTGCCCGACCGCCTGCTGTACCGTACTGTACTGTACTGTGACGGCGAGGACCTGGTGATGTACGCCTTCTGTGCGGCCAGTGGCAAGCTGGAGCGCACCATCAACGTGAGTACCGTGCCCGGCCGCCTGCTGTACCGTACTGTACTGTACTGTACTGTGACGGCGAGGACCTGGTGATGTACGCCTTCTGTGCGGCCAGTGGCAAGCTGGAGCGCACCATCAACGTGAGTACCGTGCCCGCCCGCTTGCTGTACCGTACTGTACTGTACTGTGACGGCGAGGATCTGGTGCTACCGTACCGACCTGAACCTGTAAATAAATACGCGGACGACGGCATCGCCTGACATCAAAGGCGTTACACAACTGTAAGGTCTTTAAACTGTGGTACTGTACTGTATGCCATACATTGAGTTATATGTACTACGTACTAGAGAAGCCATTCCGAACATTGACTATGTTCAACTGAACTGTAGTGCAATCCATACAAACTAAATATTGAGTAAATTGAAGATTTGTGATTTCCATAAAATAATTATTATTACATTTTATTTAGAAATATAATATGTTTGTTTAGATTAAATTAAGATATTTTATATTAAATTCTTATATTTATTTTATATTAATATCTTATTTTATATCAAATTAAAGTCTTCGCTCATGCGCGACTACTACTCCCGCGCATACGCAAAGACAGAGTAGGACACAATTTTTGTTTGGAATGGCTTCTCTAGTACGTAGTACATATAACTCAATGATGGCCATGCGTTTCATCATCGTTCAAATTGAATAATCTTAGTATACAAAAGAAAACCCCTGAGCTTCAGTCAATCGCTTTATATTTATTGACATGTAAATTAGTCTTTATTGCATAGTTCAGTATACTCCTTTTATTTATCAGCCGGTAAAAGTCCACAGCTAGACCTCTCCCGCTGTAGGGAGGATTTTGTACAAATGTATTAAATAATAAATTCAGTTTAAATATTACATTTTAATCACGTAGTTTTTATTAACAATATCACAATCTTATTTATTTCCAGATACATGAAAAAGCAGTAATTGGTATGACACATCATCCGCATCAGAACTTGCTGGCCACTTATAGTGAGGATGGCCTGCTCAAGATCTGGAAACCTTAAGTGTGTATCATCACTGTGACAAGACTCATTAATCGGTACAGACATTGAAGTAACGACTTGCGTGAATGTTTTGTTATACGAATAAGTGACAAATGTGTACATACATAAATAAGAAGCGTGAAAAACTTTCTGTATGATTTATGATAAAAATTAAATATTACTTCTTGCTTTTGCCTCTTTTTTTTAAATTATCACCTCCCTCGCTTGATTCGTCACAACATTCTTCTGTTGATGAATCTATATTGCTTAAAATTCAATTCAATGAAAAAATACTTTCCATATAGTTGTTTACAATATGATGCAAGAAATAAGGACAAGGTATAACCATTTTAATTTGGGAGAACCTGGTGTTAGTACTAGGATATACATGTATGACTAATCACTAAACTCGTCCCTTAATGTAACATTTATTAACATACCTTTAAATTTGGTAAACTTCATGCGACAATATGATTTATAATTGCTGTTTTTGTAATTAAAGTTACAATAAAAGAAAGAAAAAAAAAAACAATTTAAAAAAACTAATGTACACGTGAGCGCTGTGTGTGTGTGAGTAAGAGAGAGGGAGTGTTTGTATAATATTTTTTTAATAATGGGAGTTATCAGGGATTCTGTTTTATTGTAGTTTAAGCCCAAAAGCCACTCCGTTACTCTTGTTTTTAAGGAATATTTACTCATAGAATATATTGGTATGGCCTTATTTATCCTATTGTAAAGAAGACTACCAAGATAACAGAAGAATCTACGAGAAAAATTTTAATTACATTTTTGACTTTTACAAACTCTTGTCGTAAAGCGACAATAAAAAAAAAGAACCTAACCTAACAACAACGAAACAACAAAAACACAAAAAAAAATATATTTGAAATTTTAAAAAGATATTTACAATTTTATATAAAAAAATGAAGTGATGAAAGATGGTGATGGGTGACGTGAATTACAATTAAATAGAAAATAAAGATAGATGAATACTGAAGCGGAGCCTGAAGATCAAAGTGGCACACCGCACTTGGTGGTGGTGGCACGCAGCGCCTGGTCTAGGCACACGCAGCGCCTGGAGTAGGCACACGCTTGGAGTAGGCACACGCAGCGCCCAGAGTAGGCACACGCTGCGCCTGAAGTAGGCACACGCAGCGCTTGGAGTAGACACACGCAGCGCTTAGAGTAGGCACACGTAGCGCATGGAGTAAGCACACGCAGCGCCCAGAGTAGGCACACGTTGCGCCTTGATTTAGGCGCCCTCAGCGCCTGGAGTAAACGCTCGCAGCGCCTGGAGCAAGCACGCACAGCGGCTAAAGATAGCACGGGCACTAGTAGGTGACGACTTCAGGTGAAGGCAAAAGCTTGCAGGATCCCGGAGCAGTGCGGCCCCGCGCTTGGAGTAGGTTACGCTGTCGACTTCAGGTGAAGACAGAGGCTTGCAGGATCCCGGGGCAGTGCGGCCCCGGGATAAGGCCTTTAGGAGATGCTTCAAGTTTGGAAGCTGAAGCGAGACTCCTCGTATTGACCGATTGTTCGGCTTTTATACCTTTTTAGAGAGAACGGGAAATTATTTAAATTAAAAGCAAATTTTTGTAAATGGCCAAAAGGGAAAGAGTATTTATGTGGAAATATTGAAGTAAAAACATCAGACCAGTAACGAATTTGAATAAAAATTGCCATGACAACCAGATAAACAACGATGTCAAAACATGTCAATTTTTGGTTTCAGGCTCATAATTGAAAAACGGCAAGATTTAAGTAAGAAATGAGATATTATTGATATAGGAAAAAAGGTAGCGCAACAGCGCGCACGAAACCCGAAATTGCAGAGTTATATACTAAATAAAAGATCGAAAAAGGTAGACTCTATTGACACCGATTTAAAAAGTGTGAAAATACGTGGAAATAAGTGGAGATGATTTGTTATTGTGTTTTTATGGTCTAAAACCGTTACAGGATCCTATGGAAATAAAGGTGATGCAAAATATGAATGCAGAAAATCAAAAACAGAATGGAAAAATAAATTTAAAATAGTGTAAAATGATATGTATGTACCACAACACTACACTCCCCTACCCCTTCCCGAGATTGGAGAAGACATGCTATTGTATGGTAGCGAAGAATGTTTTTAGAACAATTTGTAAAATAAACATTTGCCTAAGAGTAAGTACCCTGTAACGTTTGTATAGTTCAGCAGTTGAAAATAAAAATGGCAATGAAAACCTGACTTTTAGAATGGCTCTTTGAGTGCGTTCCAACCCTATAAGACGGGTTTTTGCTGCACCACCCCATGAAGTTATACCGTACAGCAAAAGAGATTGCACAAATACAAAAGAAACAGTTTTGATCACTTTTGTATTCGAAGCATTTCTAAGGGTTTTAAAAACAAAAATCAATTTTCTTAATTTAGATGCTAGTGTAGCTATATGTTTTTCAAACGTTAATTTGTTATCTATTATAATACACCAAGATATTTAACGTACTCAGATTTCTCAATAGTTGGACAGGTACGTGCATAATTGAGTCTGAGGCAGTCTGAGAGTTGGTAAGATAACAGAGAGAGTTACAGGCAAAACAGGAGTGCACCTTTAGATGGAGGTGATCCAGTGAAGGCTGATCTTGTGCTCTGATGGAAAAGGGTAAAAATTTAGTTTTTTCAGGTATTTTTTTTTATAGAATAGGGGGCAAACGAGCATGCGGCTCACCTGATGGTAAGTGACTACCGCCGCCCATGAACAACCGCAACACCAGGGGAATTGCAGATGCGTTGCATGCCTTTTAGAAAGGTTTAAGCTCTTTTCTTGAAGGTTCCTAAGTCGTATCGGTCCGGAAAATTCGCTGGTGGTAATTGATTCCACAAGGAAGTTGTGCAAGGGAGAAAACTTCTTCTAAATCGCACAGTGGTGGACCGCCAATCACCCAGATGGTATGGATGGTAACGCGAGTTTTGTCTCGATATGCGATGGTGAAATTGAGCGGCTGGAATTAGTCCGAACAATTCCTCAGAGCACTCCCCGTGATAGATGCGATAAAATACGCAGAGATCTCTACGCAGTGCCAGTGTATCGAGTCGATCAGAAAGAACTCGGTCGTCGACGATTCGAATCGCTCTGCGCTGGATGCGGTCAAGTGGAAGGAGCTGGCACTGGGGTGCCCCAGCCCAGAGATGAGAACAGTATTCCATGTGGGGCCGAACTTGCGCTTTGTAAAGTTGCAAGCAATGTGCCGGCATGAAATACTGTCTCGCTCTGCTGAGCACGCCAAGCTTTTTAGAGGCCACTTTGGCCTTCCCTTCCAAGTGACCACGAAACTGCACACTATTCAATATGTCGACGGCAAGGATTCCGATACTGGCTGAGGCAGCAAGGGGAGTGCCTTGAAACTGAGGAGATACGACAAAGGGGTTCTTTTTAGCGGTAAACGCGCAAACTAGTGTCTTCTGAGGATTAAACTGGACTAGATTTAGTCGGCCCCAATCAGAGACTTTGTTAAGCAAAGACTCGACTTCAGATAAAAGTTTGTCCCGGTACTCGGCGACGTTTTCCCGAGAAATATTGGCACTGCCGGTATATAAGGCATCACCAGTGCTGTTGTCTGCATAGCAATGAATGCTACCAGTTAGCAACATATCATTGATATGAAGGAGAAACAGCGTTGGTGATAGCACGCAGCCTTGTGGAACACCAGCGTTGATAGGCTTGAAATCAGAGCACGCACCGTCTATTACGACCTTGATACTCCGATCAGCAAGGAAACTGGTGATCCATTTGCACAGTTTCTCGGGAAGCCCATAGGAAGGAAGCTTCGAAAGAAGCGCCTTGTGCCAGACCCGATCGAAGGCCATCGCTATGTCCAAACTAACGGCCAATGCCTCCCCCTTGGACTCTACTGCCTCCGCCCATCTATGAGTTAAGTAGACTAAAAGATCGCCAGCTGATCGACCCCGATGAAAACCGTACTGGCGGTCACTAATCAGCTGGTGATTCTCAAAGTACCTCACGAGCTGGCAGTTTATAATGGCTTCCATTATTTTGGAGAACAAGGAGGTGATGGCGATAGGCCTGTAGTTGGACGGGTGTGAGCGGTCGCCTTTTTTAGGGATCGGGTGGACCAAAGCTGTCTTCCATGAATTCGGGACTACGCCTTGGGAGTAGGAGTACCGGAAAAGACGCGTTAAAACCGGTGCCAACTCTGGAGCACGTCTTCAGCACAATGGGAGGGACTCCATCGGGCCCACTCGACTTGCTGACGTCCAGGGAGAAGAGTGCTTTGCGAACCGAGCGCTGTGTAAATCGCACATCCGGCATGGAGCACTCACATCGCGGGATGGTCGGTGGTGTGTTCCCCCCGTCATCTAGAGTCGAGTTGGACGCAAAAAGAGAGCTCAACACATCGGCTTTCTCCTTTGCGGCATGGGCCAGTGAGTCGTCCGTTCTGTGCAGAGATGGAAGAGATGGCTGACAGAAGTTCCCTTGGACAGCCTTGGCGAGAGACCAGAATGCACGGGTCCCCTAGCTTCTCGCCAATTCTGCCGATGTGCTCAGACCTTGCCTTGGCAATGACGCTTTAGAAGGACCTGGAAGCGGAATTATACTTCTTTTTAAGTGCGCTGGTGTTTACATCCCGAGACGTTGATGCGTCAGCTCAGGCCCAGTAGCACTCCTGCTTATTGCGTGATGCTATTTTACAGGAGCGACCAAACCATGGCTGGGATCTGCCTCCGATGGGCACCACAGAGGATGGAATAAAAAGTTCCATACCCTGAAGTACCACATCAGCAACAGAATCGGCAACAACGCTGGGATCTTCCGGCGAGAAGCAAACCCGCCCCCAAGGGTAGGATGCAAAAAAAGACAGCATCCCGTCCCAATCAGCTGACCTATAGTGCCAAACACGGCGGCAAGCTGCGGATCACAACTGCGACTGGAGCGTGAGTGGCACCGTACTCCGGATCAGACAATGGTCCGAAGAGCCCAGAGGGGCATCGACGGAGACCTGATATCCGTCCGGATGAGAGGTCAGCAGAAGGTCCAACAGGGAAGGTACATGGTCTTCCACATCTGGGATCCGCGTAGGCGAAGTAACCAGTTGTGTTAGACCATATGCCAAAGCAAAGTCATAGACAGATCTACCCGCATGATCGGTTAAACGAGAACCAAGCCATTCAGCGTGGTGGGCGTTGAAATCACCGAGTATCACGATCTCTGCGGATGGGACCTGTTGTAGCACGGAGTCTGCAGCCATTTGGACGTAGTCGATGAGTCGGTCTGTGTCGGCATTACCGCTATGGGACTTATAGAGGCACCCGTAGATGCGGGGATGGTCGTCGCTGTCTACGCGCAGCCATAGGATGGACAGGTCCGTACCTTCAAGACTGCCGAGGCGTCGAAAACAGATGTCCTCTCTGACGTATACGCAAAATCCAGCCCGGGGCACAAAGGAGTGTTCCAATTTGTACCCCGGGTAGGAGAGATATGAAGTATCAGCCGGAGAGGACACTTGAGTCTCGGTTAAAAAGAGCAAGGCCGGCTTCGCCGTCTCTAGATGGTAATGGACAGCGTTAAGGTTGGAATAATAAAAGTAAGTCTTTATTTGCCAATTCACAACAATATTTAATCCTTTTTTAGTATTACTAAATATCTGGGGCCAGGAATCATCATAAAAGAGAAGTACCGTGTCATCGGCAAAGGTAATTATTTGTCCATTTGGAAGATTTAGATTGCATAAGTCGTTTATGTAGGTTAAAAAGAGTGTAGGGCCTAATATACTGGCTTGTGGTACACCAAAACTAACAGACAACTATTTACTCACGTAGTCTTGCACCTTGGACACTGAGTTCTATTCTGCAAATAACCCCAGACAAGTTTAGCAGGAGTTTAAAAAATAAATAAAAGGAATTACGAACAAATAAGGGTTGAACTAAAATCTCCCACTTGTTCTAGCAGTACAAAGTATAGCGCAGGCGACACTAAGAGGGATCAGTCGGTAATTCTACGAGTCGCACTGTTGTTATTGCGCCCATTGGGTTAAAACATGACCTCCACACAGATATCCTGCCTACGTCATTCTACGAGTCTTTAGTCACAGTATCGACGTTTTGTTCGTTGTAATTAAAATGTTTCTTATAGTGTAGACAAGGAACATCGTGTTGCTCAGGGGATTGCCCTGTGTTACATTGAGATACACAGTCTGGAAGTAGCCGTAATGTTATAACAACATGTTGATCCCAAATTGTCCTAAGCTTTATATATTAGATTACTCGTAAACATGATATTTGCAAGTAGCCATAATTTTACAATAACGTGTTGATCACGAATTGTGCTAATTAGGCTTCTGATATTAGATTAAGAGTTAGTAGAGCTATGCTGCAGCTATATTATGGTTGTAGCACGAATAGGTCGGCTCGACCGGGGAAGGACCACGCTCTCACAGAATAACAGCGTAAAATAGCAGCTTAACGCTGCTGTGTTTCGTATGGTGAGTGTAGAGAACCGGAGACCCTTTTTACTAGAAACGAGGCATTCCATCTTAGTCCTCACGGATGACAACGCATCTGCATTTTGTTTCGTAATCAGGTAGGTGGTTAATAAACAGTGGCTTTGCAATCAACCATCCAGAGATACAAGAGGCCTGTTACAGATTTAAAGCTAGAACAAAACTAAATAGAAACAAAACAGATGAGACCAATTATTTCAGAATATCACGGATAGATCTATTGAAGACATTTGGATTTGAACCTAGAATATCAACATTTGGATAGTCCTGGGATATATCATTGTAGAGGCGACACATCCTAACCATTGTATTGTAATTTTATATGTTTTTACGGTACACTTGGCGGGAAAACAGTTTAGACTTGCAGTCACGGGCCCTGTAGTAAGTATTTATGTCAATCGATGCAAGCAGAGACGGAAAATCTTAAAACCTTATTTTCGAAAAACATGCGTGTCGTTTCTAGGGTAACCATGTTAAATTTCAGCAGCCTATCTGTATAGGAGGCCAACTTGCGATGGTAACCACGGCGAAAAGAGAGACATCTCAAGAATCTTTTTTGAATGCTCTCAATGCGGTCAGTATGTACGGCGTAAAACGGAGACCAGATGACTGCACCATATTCCACAACACTTCGGACAAGTGAATTATACAGATATACCAAACTGTTCGGCTTTTTAAGCTGCTTGGTGTTTCGAAGGACTAAAACCAGCATTTTTTTTATAGGATAAGGGTGACAAACGAGCACACAGTTCACACATTTTACAACCCCTCATAAGAATATAATTGTAATGCTCGCGAAAACTCAATTTATCATCGAAAATTACACCCAAATCCTTAACTTGACTCTGCCTGTTAAGTTTTTGGCAATAGATATATATTTAATATACATATATTTAAAGTTAATTTTATTTGTTTTTCTAGTAAAGGGCAATACAAAACATTAATTAATATTTAAATACATGTGATTATCAGTACACCATCTCGCCACGGTTTCGATATCCAATAGTAATGCTTCAGGGTCTTCAAGGGTAACCACTTAGGAGAAATTTTTTAAATCGTCCGCATATAGTAGGCTGGGACATTTCACAAGGTCGTGTATAAAGGCTATGAACAGTAAAGGGCCGAGAATAGAACCTTGTAAGAGACCTGAGGCAACAAGAACTGGGTTGGATAGTTCACCCTTGAAAGCCACCAACTGACACCTTCGAGACAAATACGATTCGACCCACCAAAGCAGCGAGCCATATATATACCAATTTGACAAAGCTTTCGACAAAGGAGAAACTGATCTTGGAGAAGTCGGTATGGATAGAATCTATCTGAACATTTTTAACAAAAGCACAATTCGTTTTTCTAGTGAGTTGGTGATTGTAGATTTGTTTTCAACAAAACCGTGTTGGTTGGTCGACAAGAGGTTTTATGTGATTATAAATGAGCTCGGACACAACAGATTCGAAAAGTTGTAGTTGTTAAATGTAGTGCTGTTTTGTTGCTGACGACGATTGGTTGCGTAAGCAGGAAAGCAAGTTGCGCATACGCTCTTACACCTTTATTATCTTTAACAATTGACCTCCAGCATGGTTTCTGATGGTAAAGAGTGTTTGTTACCGAGTGGTGTTCTTTTATTTAAATAATTTTGAGATTAATTTCTTACATCAGAAGTGGGGTTAAAGCCTTTTCTTGTAGCTCTACATTTTAATTTCTAACAATATGCAAAAAATAAAATCCAAAAGACCGTGTTATAAAATATAGGCCAATATCTGAACTTTGTTTGTTAGCCAAAATCTTGCAGAAAATCGAATATTTATTAGCATATCATAGCATCAAACACTTAGTGACTGTCAACACTTTTCTTGACATTTTTTTTATATAGGATAGGATGACAAACGAGCACACAGTCCACCTGATGGTAAGTTGTTGTAGACATCTACATCTCTCCTCAATAAAGAATCAAAATGCAGATGCGTTGTCACCCGTGAGGACTAAGATGAAATATCTCTTTTCCAGTAAAAAGTGTTTCTTTTCTACACTCACCATACGAAACACATCAGTGTTAAGCTGCTATTTTACGCTGGTATTCTGTGAGAGCGTGGTCTTTCCCCGGTCGAGCCGACTCATTCGTGTTACAACTATACTACTAATATAGCTACAGTATGGCTGTACCACGTATGACATTATGTCGGAACCTTTAAAATTCGGTATAGTCTACACTGACTACAGATCATATAGATCACTTTATACTTCTGTGTAAACTATTCGAAGTGAGTATCAACGGTGATGTGTTTAAGCGGGTTTAAATCTTATATTTAAAAATCGCTGTTAAAGAAGCTCTCAATGGTTACACATCAGCAGCTGTGCAAATTTCCTCGGGAATACCGCAGGTATCGTTATTAGGTCCATTGCTTTTTGCGATTTATGATATAGGTTCCTGCCTCCTGTTTCATGCACTCCAAAATAATTCTTTATGCCGATGACATAAAAATTTAATGCCCAATCTCAAAAACTTCTGACTGCCTTGTAGTCCAGGAGGAATCGCGCATGAGTATCGAAAACTATTGACTTAAATTTTTTGTGCGATTCTCTTCAAATTGTTCTACTGATGATATAAATGCATGTTGTCATGGGGCAACTCTCTCATTTATTTACAAACGCGACAATTGCATGCCTTAAGCGCAAAGCCTAAAAATTAAGATTCCAACGTTTTCTCGCATGAAATCGTATCTAGCAATCATATTATACATATAAATGATATAAAAAGCACATTGTTAGAAAGATAAATGATTGTTGAACTTATTAACATTTTTTTTAAATCGATTAATTGCTATTTTTACATAAAAAAGGGGTTTTAGTGGCTTATGGTGTGGATTTATCAAGGCCGCATGGCGCCGTAAACACGATAACTTTTGAAAATGTCCATTGTTTAACTCAATCTATTTTTTAATGCCTTCATCTATCATGTGTGAAGCCATGGAAAATAAATGGCAGTTTAATTTTGTTTTGTTATAATTACTCGGCTCTAAAATGGCAAAATTTTCGTTGCCTTGTATTAATTTATATTTTACTAAATATGCCGAAACCGCACTCCGAGCTACAGCCACAGCAGAGTACTTTATTTACTCCAGACTCAAATACCGTCGTGAGTGGTTGTTTGTTACAGCGGCTCTTGCTTAAAAAATATCGATCGCGAAATACAAAATATTCCAAAAACCATTGTGTGACGGCACTGTCGTCGCGCTACAAGCGAAACACATCGACGCCTAAATCGCATTAAGAAAGTTCCGAAGTTAAAGCAACATATATAGAATAGCTCCGAACTACGAATCGGAGTGTTGGCCGCTCCCTGGGCAGAACACCTTGCCCGGCGGGAGATCTCCCCTTTTCCTTCTACCCGCCACAGTGGTGACCACCCGACGTGATATGAACACGCAACCAATAATGTTCGGAAACTACAACTTCAAAACCTTCGTTATCGTCCTCAAGTACCCCATTCATTCGCTCCCGAGCAGATATTGTCTGCAGTCTTCACATTCTGCAAGCCATCTAGCTTCACAAAGGTTCATCGCAACACTGGAATAATAATGCTTCCTGTTCCTTCAAGCTACTCTCTGCGCTACAGTGTTCGGCACGGCTCTGAGCCGTACTGCTCGCCTCTGCTTCACGGCACTCTCGCAGATTACTTGCCTTCTTCTCGACTCACCGCAGACTACAAGGCAATCCCTGGCACTTGCTCCGGCTCATCGTTCTCACCGGCATCACTTGCAAGTAGGTAGTATGTCATGCATTACACGCCGGCATATCGTTCCCACCGGCGTCACTTGCCCTTACATTCCCCACCGGCATCAAGGACGCACCGGCAATCGGACTGCACTATCGACCTCCGGTCTGAGCAGGCGGGTGATGTTGGGGCGCTGTCGTCGCGCCACAAGCAAAACACATCGAAGCCTAAATCGCACTTACAAAGTTCCGAAATTAAAGCAGCATTTATATAGAATAGCTCCGAACTACCAATCGGAGTGTTGGCCGCTCCCTGGCCAGAACACCTTGCCCGGCGGGAGATCTCCCCATTTCCTTCTACCCGCCACATTTTGTTTTGCTAAAAGCACGCAGGATTTAAATATAAATAAATATACTTGTACGTCTTGAACTTTATAGACCTGAAGGTGTGTCGGTATCTGCTACTGGAACTCCACGACGAGGAGAACTAGATGTGCCGAGTTTGGGTCGTTTTCTTAGTTATGATGAAACCTTACCTCCGGACTTGATAGTGACTTGAAAGTGTTCTTTGATGACTGCTACAAAACTCCTCAACAAGGAGAACTAGATGTGCCGAGCTTGGGCTTCTTTTGTTAGTTATGATGAGACCTTTCCCCCGGACTTGATAGAATGACTTGAAAGTGTACTTTGAAGACTGCCACTTGAACTCCTCGACGAGGAGAACTAGATGTGCTGAGTTTGGGCTCGTTTTGTTAGTTATGATGAGACCTTACCTCCGGACTTGATAGAGTGACTTGAAAGTGTTATTTGAAGACTGCCACTGGAACTCCTCGACGAGAACTAGATGTGCCGAGTTTGGCCTCGTTTTGTAAGTTATGATGAGACCTTACATCCAGACTTGAAAGTATTCTTTGAAGATTAATAAGGTTTCTTTCAGTGAGCTCGTGTGGTACTGAAATATTGAACTTTTTTGTATAGCCTGTCTTTTTTTTAAATGGGTTTAAACTGTTTTGTGGTCAATCCTCAATTCCTCGGCTATGTCGTATCTACTAATATGCCGATATTGCTCCACTTTTTCAAAAATGGGATCGACTTTATCCGTATGAGTGCGTCCAAAGCGAGCTGCATATTTGACATCAAAATTCTACGACTGAAAACGCTTGAACCAACTTTGTATTACTCTTACTGACACTGCATTGGTCCGTAAACGTCAAAATTTTTTTTCGTGCCTTGAGTCGCATTTTTCCCTTTTTGTGATAAACTTCAGGATGTATCGAATTTCTTTGTTAGAATCACATTAGATTCACTCATTTTGGCGGACAGAAAAACAATTTTAAAATGGCGGGAATTGTTTTTTACTTTTTCTTTTTCTTAATGTCCAATTTGTATTGATATTAAAACCAGGCAGATACCTACAAACAGTATGTACAATCAAAAAGATTTTTCTTCAATGTTATAAAAACAAAATACGAAGATAAATTTTTCCCCAACTTATTATATTTTTAATGGGTCAAAAGTATTCGAATTTGGGATTCATAATTCTGAAAACATTAACTTTAATATAAAAAGTCATAGGATTTTTTTTATATGTATTTCATAAAAAAATATTTAAAAAAATATCTTTTATATTTTATTGTTTTTCTTTATATATTTTTAAAGGGTAAAAAATATCAGATTTTGGGATTTTTCAAACCTTAAAAAATTCATAACTCCGTTAATATTGACGTCATCGTAAAAAGTCGTACTTAGGACATTTATAATTCGTATTTCATCAAAGAATGTAAAGACAATTTGTCCCGTTTGAAAATAAAAATTTCTTGCAATTGTTTAAGCAATTTCGGTTTAAACAATATGGCACCGACTTGCCTCATGCCAACGTTTCTTTTATATCATCAGTAGGAAAATTTGAAGAGAATCGCATAAAAAAATTGAGGTGAAATAGTTTTCGGTACTCATGCGCCGATTTCTCCTAGACTGTTGGTCTTCAGCGGTATCTCAACGGACTTAAACGATATTGTTTACGAAACAAACTTGAATGTGTCCAAGTGTTTTATTTTAATTATTTTTCGAAGAGGTGTGTAATTAAAGTTCCAGTATTGGAATAAATATTTATTTCGTAAGCGAGTATGTACAAGGTGCGGCTTGGAGTGCTACGTGGCGGGCGCGGGCGGGGAAGCGTGTGCCTGCGCGGCTCGCTGGGGCAGGAGCAGGGGCGGCGGCGTGCGGCACGCGTCCGCCCGGTAGGGGTGGAGCAGGGCGGCGCGCTACGTGGCGGGCGCAGGGGCGGGCGAGTGTACGGTGTGGGGCGGAGAGGCTTGTGCGTGTGCGGCGCGCAGGGGCAGGGGCGGCAGGGGCGGCGGCGTGCGGCGCGCGTCGGCCAGGTAGGGGTGGAGCAGGGCGGCGCGCTACGTGGCGGGCGCAGGGGCGGGCGAGTGTACGGTGTGGGGCGGAGAGGCTTGTGCGTGTGCGGCGCGCAGGGGCAGGGGCGGCAGGGGCGGCGGCGTGCGGCGCGCGTCGGCCAGGTAGGGGTGGTGCAGCGCGGCGCGCGCCGACACGCGCTCGGCCGGCTCGTAGCGCAGCATGGCCTCGAACAGCGCGGCGGCGTGCGGCTGCGCGCGCAGCGGCTCGGGCAGCAGCAGGCGCGCGGCGCGCGGCGGCCAGCGCGGGAAGGCGGCGCGGAAGTCGGGCAGGCGGCGCGCGCCCGCCCACAGCTCGCCGCCCGGCGTGCCCAGCGCGCGGAACACGCGGAACAGCTGGTCGATCTCGCTGTCGCCCGGGAACAGCGTGCGCCCGCTCGCCTGCCGACACCGACCACACCGCATTTCACCAAAAGTGTTCAGTGTGTCAAATAATCAAGATTCAACGTTTTTTTTACAGAAACATTGTACAAGAAGGTTTTTTGAAGTAAAAACTTCTTTAGTCTTCTTCTTAGTGGATGAAACAAAAAAGCGACACTAAAAAGGGACAAACATATACATACATTTAAGCGATTTGGCCTACGATAGAACGAAATAAAATATTATACTAAATTAATCGTGTTTAACCCATCTAACGTTTATTTGACCACCAGTGTGCGTCCTGCGTGACGGCGCACCGCAGGCGGAATGAACGGCGCATTAAACAAATGTTCGACACGTTTGAACTCGGAACGTCTGGAATGCGAGCGGGCGCGCACACTTCACGGCGACGGCGCATTCTACTGGCGGATGCGTTCATCAATACGCGTATTTTGATTATGACTCGCGAATTAATTTAAATGAAGACTTTCCTGCTGAAAATTTTATCACAGCAGTATAACGAAAATTCTCATTTGGATATTCAGGCACATTGACCATAAAAATAAAAGGTTCGTAAAGCTGGCATGGAACGAAATAAAAGAAAGTTTTCGAATCAAAATGGTAAGTTTATTTTAATATTACAGAGCAAACGTAATAAATAATGCTTCCAGTGTACAAATTAGATACATACGAGATCAATTTATACGTCGTATGTTGTCTTGAGGTGTGAGATCTATTACCACTTGAAACACAATCATTAGAGTTGTATGCCATAATATGCGTCCCTTCTTTATCAACAATAATAATATTGTGAAGTAAACAAGCTGTTTTGGTAATAAGGTGGGCATGATCAACATTAGTTTCGATGATTTTATTTAATATTCTCCATTTGGCACATAATATTCCAACTCCGGGCATCGTCTCAATTCTACATATACGGTAGTCTAACGTATTGACCACTTCTTTTTTTCACAAAACTATATCATCGGTAAAGAAACTGCTTCTTTCTTAATATTATAAGCGATTGAATTCTGATATCGACATTATTAAAACCAAAGTAAACGTGCACTAAGGACATGTATCGACGCGTAAATCCGTTCCGCGATCCGCCATACAAGATGCGCCGTCACTCAGGACGCACACTAAGAGTAAATTAATTTTTCTTCAATAAAATGAACTTACTACTAATAAAATGAAGTATCCAGATGGCGCTATTACAAAGCAATTTTACTCACACTATAATGTTTTTTTTTAATTTATTACACTAACATTTACACATTTACTCTACACATCTAAAAATAAGGATCATAAGATTTATTTGCTATAAAATTAAACTATATAAAGATATACTTTTATTTTCTGTCGCACTTGTGGTTAAAAATTATCATATTAAATAAATAATTTCCCGTGAAATATTTTGTACTTCATTTTATTTCCTTTAAAGGTTTCACTTCTATCTTGTGTGAACTGCAAACATGATTATTTTCCACACACATCTCACCTAATGGTAAGCGGATGCTGTAGCCCATGAACATCTTCTTTTATCCTTAATTAAGAATCAAAATACAGATACTTTGTCACCCCTGAGGACTAAGATGGAATGCGTCATTTCCAGTAAAAAGGATCTCCGGTTCTCTACACTCACCATACAAAACACGGCAACATTAAGCTGCTATTTTACGCTAGTATTTTGTGAGAGCGTGGTCCTACCCCGGTCGAGTCGACCCATTTGTGCTACAGTCAGCGTCAAAAGGAAGGTAGCGGTCAAGGTGATCAAATATTTAGAAACATCCAATGCGATCATTAATATTCAACCATCCAATATAGGCAAATTCTTGTGATCGCTAATCTTGCTCAAATAAATCGGAACATATACAGCGACAAATATATGGTCTCAGTCAAACAGTCCATAATAAAGTAACAAACAAAACTTCAATGGTAGCGAAGCTAAAGTATTCAAAAATGCGGGACCCAACAGGAAATATAACTTTATCTTAATACGATAGGGTGCAATTTATTTTGTTCTAAGTTTTATTATAAAAAATATACATTTTTCTTCATATAAAATTATCAATGTTCCTTTCAGTAATATTATTTATTAAGATTTCTGGCTTAAATGGTTGTCTTTTAAGCCATATCTTCATTTATCGTTTTTTTAGTATAGGGTACAAACGAGTACACCTGATGGTAAATGGTTGCTGTGGCCCATAGACATCTAGATCTATCCTCGTTTGCGAATCAAAATGCAGATGCGTTGTCACCCGTGAGGACTAAGATGAAATGTCTCGTTTCAGCAGTAGACTTTAATAGGCTGTAACAGTAACGGTACATGAAGTAGAACAAAACTACAGCATAATAAGTAGCCACGACCGGAGAAGGTACATCTTTGTGCAGTAGCAGCATAACTGCAGCATAAATGCACTACACATAGTGGGCGATGAGAATACTTTGAGACACTATTTAGTCTATGGTCTATGTGGTAGAGCCGTGCTGCAGCGCTTATTACGGTTGTACAGTCAGCATCAGTTATAAGGCAGCAGTCAAGTTGTTCAAATATTTTGAAACAGCCAAAGTGATCATTAATATTCAACCACACATAGTAGCCAAATTATTGAGAACATCAATCTTTCTCAAATATATCTAAACATACGACATCAAATGTACAAGTTCATTTAAACCGTTCAAAATTATAGTAACAAACAGAACGCCAATGGCATCCAAGCAGCATTAAAAAATGTGGAACACTTCAGGAAAAGAAATTGTATATTAATATCATAGGGTTGAAATTCTGGATGCTCCACTTACCATCAGGTGGACTGTGTTCGTTTGTCACTTATTCTATAAAAAGGAGTAGAAGAGCATAAGCGAGGACAACAAGAGGTTGGATGCTCACCATCTCGGCGTAAATGCAGGCGAGGCTCCAGACGTCGACGGCGGTGGAGTAGAACTTGGCGCCGAGCAGGATCTCGGGCGCGCGGTACCACAGCGTGACCACCTCGTGCGTGTAGGCGCGCACGGGGATGCCGAAAGCGCGCGCCAGCCCGAAGTCGGCCAGCTTGATGCGGCCTTCCGCGTCCACCAGCAGGTTCTGTGGCTTGAGGTCGCGGTGCAGCACGCGCCGCCCGTGGCAGTACGCGATGCCCTCCAGCAGCTGCCGCAGGTAGCTCTGCGCAACACACACACACATATCACAAAATACGTGAGGGTAATATTGTATTCCATAGAGGCGGTGTAAGAATATCCACTACCCTATATCATCCCACAGGTGTCGTAAGGGGCGACAGAGGAAGCAAATCAAGAGATGGACAGCAGCGTCTTTCTAATAACGACTAAAAATAAAAACAACTATGGCAAATGTCCCCCCTATGAGGCAATCTATGGGAGAGGCCTATGTTCAGCAGTGGACTTTAATAGGCTGTAACGACAATATGATCATCCAGTTAATATGGTCACTTTCTTATAACTCATAAACTACAGCTTTGTTTGCATAGATGGCTCTGAGAGACGATAGCTCTTCATCAGTCAAACAAATAGCACAAGACAGGTCTGTAGCGCAGTGGCTTAGCAATGAGTTATAGCAAAGAGGGTCGCGGGTTCTGATCCCACACGGAATAAGTATTTATATGGCCTACAAATAATTGTTCCTGGTTTGGATTTGTCTTTGTGAAATTCATTTAAGTAAACTGTCCCCATGATACAGGAGAAAATCCTAGTGTGGAGGATTCACTACAGTTGGTGTAGAGGTAACGTTTTAAAAAATATAAGGTCAAAATGGCGTTGCTTTAACGACGCCATTTTGACAGTTGACAGTACAGTAAATATGGTCATTGACGGTTTTTTTAAGTTGCTTTTCGAAGTGTTCCTAATTATTACCAAAGCTTGTTTACTGTTTTTTTTTTAGTTTGATAGTTATATCATAAGACTGAGTTTTTGGATCTGTTCTTCTCCTAGTTTTGGTTTTATAGGTTTCATAAAACTATTGGTCAGACCTTTATCAAATTTATAGCGGACCACATGTGAAGCACCAACTTTCAAATAAAAAAGAATCACCGAAATCGGTTCATTCAGTAAGAAGTAATTAGGTAACACACATAAAAAACATACAGTCGAATTGTGTACCTCCTCTTGTTAGAAGTGGGTAGAAAATTAACTATATTTCGTTACATTTTTAATTTTGCACGCAGCAATGACAGTTTAAAAGTTAAAATTAATGTTTTTTAGAACAAGTGCTGAATGTACTTAATATTAAACTATTACTACTATATTCTAGAAATGGACGATTGCTTCAATCACGATAGTGCATGGTTTCAGTTCTTGTCTGATAAACACCCGAATAGGGGCAGTAGTGCTCTAACTTTTAACAGTGGTAGAGCCACGCGACAGCTTTTGCTGTCGCACGGATGGGCCGGCTCGAACCGGGGTGGTACCACGACCTCACAGAAAACCAGCGTGAAGTGGAGGTTTACCTCCGCGTTTCACTTGGTGAGTGCAGGTGGCCGGAGGCCCTTTTTACTGGAAATGAGGCATTCCATCTTAGTCCTCACGGGTGACAACGCATCTACATTTTTATTTGTAATAGATGTAGATGTCTATGGGCCGCAGCAACCACTTACCATCAGGTGGACTGTGTGCTCGTTTGTCACCCTTATCCTATAAAAAAACACAGCCTTACACAAAGCACCAGCGTCAGAAATAAGGTCGATGTCTCTCTGGTTCTCATATCGGCCGCAATAGCCACGGACGTTTTTGCCTCCGATATGACGCTACTTAAATCATCTGTCATAGTCGTAAAAACCTGTATTTATAACTTCTTTAAAGTGAATTAAAATTTATTCCACATTGATTTTTTTAATGAAAAAAAGATAATCACTGCGGTATAATAGTCTGGAAACTAATAGATACAGCTTTCTACATAAAAGAGAGCCGACACTATCCCATGCTGTTATCAGCAGAAAACCTTAACATAATTGAAAACCAGGTAGATAAAATGTGGCTGTCATTTAAAAATCAAATACATACATCAATTAAAAATTGTCTAAAAATATCACAGAAAATAAATAAACAAAATAAGAAACCATGGATAAATAAGGAATTTTTTGATTTAACAAAACGGAAAAATGTTATGTAATATAACTTTCACAATCGCCCTTAATTCGTCATTGTCGACCAAAGTTTTCGGACGACCACGGGGCTCATTTTTTAGGTCGAATTTCCAGAACCGAAGCGGGCAAACCAATAACAGGTGGTGCGTTCGATTGTAGTATTCGATCCGTAAACGTTGATGTTACGTGCCGCTTGTGTCGCGTTGCTGCCACGACGATAGTCATATTCCATTTTACTCAAATTGTTAACATATCCATGATGACCTCTTGGTAGAGAGTAATTGTGTTCTGTGATGATGTCGAAAAAGATTAAAATGTGATGAAAACATAACGCTAATCAATAAACAAATGACTAATTTTGAAAAAGAATCCATGATTTTAAAATATAATTAATTTGAAATTATAATTGTTAGCCAAACAAAAATTATTTTGATTTGAAACGGCCAGTACTGCAGAACGGTAACGATATAAATATAAAATTAATAAAACAGAAGATGCGTACCGAAAGTATAGAAATATTAACCATAAAATTATTAAATTGTCAAAATATTGAATAGCTCATTTTGTATCAAATATTATAGATACTGGACCAAACGCTTTCTATATGGATACATTAGAAGACCAGTTAACTCTAGAGTCACCATTCCTAACAGGCATAAAAACGAGTGACAAGAACTTGTAATAAAGTTTTTTTTTATTTTAAAAGTTAAAGAAGAAACAAATAAATTGATCACATATAAGCGTCATCACATAGAGCCGGTTGAGTATTCTGAGTGGGGGAGACCAGTTGTTCCAATTTTAAAACCAGATGTGGTATAACAATAAATAAGCATTTAAAGATAGACCATTATCCATTACCAACAATTGATAATATTTTGACGAAATTAGGTACAGGGTAACAACTACTTTTGTGAATTAGATTTACAAGAGGCTTACTTACAAGCCCCAATAGATGAAGAATCCCAAAAAATTTGTAACTATTGTTACTGAAGAAAGTATCTTTTAGTGTTTATTTTTACCTTATGGTATGAGTACAGGCCCTGGTTCATTCCAGAGGTTATTGACACAAAAATTGAACTTGTGAGAGGCTTGACTTGTGTGTGTTTATGAAAAGGCATTGAAAGAGACATATAAAATTATAATTCTTGTACTACAAAGATTAAAACTAAACAAATGTAAGTTTTTTGAAAACAAGCTGGACGTTTTTGAATTTGAAATAAAAATGCTGAAATAATTTCTAAGAAAAGTAAATTATTATTATAACAGATTTTTACAAATATGGCAATTATATTAAAACCAATGTATGACTACTTAAAAAAGGATAAAATTAATGTACAAAGGAATGCGACAAATCATTTAAAGAAATAAAAATAGTCTTACAAATAGATCTTCATTGTCACATTTTAATCAAAACTCAACAATCATATTAACTTGTGAATCTGCAGATTGTGGTGTAGCTGCTGTATTGATTATAAAGGACAGTAAAAACATAATAAAACCAGTAGCATTTGCAAGTAAAAATTAAACGATTCTCAAATGAAATACCCAATTTTGGAGATGAAGGCTTATGCAATAATCTTTGTAGTAAATAAATTCTATGAAAATATTAATTTGGAAAAAATATATTTTACAAACTGATTATGAGGCACTAAGAAAAATATTAGGACCGAAGTATGGAATACCCAAAATGGCAGCAAGGCGATTACGTTATTGGTCAATTTTCTTAAGTGGATTCAACTACAAAATTCAACACATAAAATCCAAAAATAACCCTGCTGACTATTTGTCACGTATAGTTACCACATGTCAAGATGATAATTTTAAAAACTTAGAATTTCTTGAAAATAACTATGAATACAACACAATAAATTATATTCATAAATCAAATTTAAATACCTTGAATTGGCAAACTATTCAAAGCGAAACAAAATAATTTAAAATTAAAAATTTTGTACAGCCGACTTCAATATAAGCGACTTCAATATAGGTTATTTAAGAATAACTCAATAACCATTGTAGACATAAATAAAAATGTATGTTTAGATAAGGAAGAGCGGGGTTTCCAAGCACAAGCATTACTTGCTTAAATGGAGACCCCAATCAACTATCTAATTAATTTAATTTTTGTGAAGAAAAATAAATTATTTTATTTATTTATTTTTATTTTTATTGGTCTGACCTTGATCAAATTCATATGGGACCACACGAGAACTATCAGCTTTCATATAAAAAAAGAATCATCGAAATCGGTTCGCCCAGTACAAAGTTCTGAGGTAACACACATAAAAAAAAAAAAACATACACCCGAATTGAGTACCGTCTCCTTTTTGGAAGTCGGCAGAAAAGATAACATTATGTGTAATATCCTTAGATATTGTAGAGATGGATGACCAACAAAAATTATTTTGATGAAGAATACGAACCATATTTAGTCAGAAAAAATGAGATCTCTATGGAAAAAGAATGTTTGTTGTGAGGGTATAGGGTAATAATACCTAAAAATATAAGAAATAATGTCATATGTGAGTTACATGCTAGCCATTTAGGTACCACATGAATAAAAGAAATAGCAAGATCTTATTTTTGGTGGCGAGACATGGATAAGGAAATTGAAATTATAACAATAAATTGTATTATTTTATTTGTTTACAAAACCATAAGAACCCAGGAAATAACAAATTAACAGTGTGGCCACAGCCACCTACTGTTTGGCATAGACTATATGCAGATTTTTTGGGCCCTCTTTATTGAGAAATGTTTTTAGTTATTATAGACGCTTACTCTAAATGGTCAGAAGCACACAGAACAGGCAGAATTAGCAATAACACAACGAATGTTTGGCAGAGAGTTGGATGTCGTTTTTAAGACCAAATCCAGTAGTGGACAAAATTGATACTGAGCAAGTAAAGCTCACAATTAATAGTAAAAGTGCCTTCAAAACATTCACAACTTGAAAAGGTGATGGTGGGAGATCGCATTATTGAAGTTTCTGGTGTGTTATATGGTAGAAGTAGATGGACTTTATTGGAAACGACATGTCTATCAATTACTTAAATATGGACAGACTTTAGAATATTAATATTTGTTTAGTGGTTTATTTTGGTTATTATATTATACCAAAATAAGTTTATCTTTTTGCATCTGGTTGTGGTTGCTATTAGACGTATGTACGTAACATTTAATTAATATTCCTTTTAAATAATTACATTTAATTAATATTCCTTTTAAAATAAAAATCAACAGTAACATTAATTAATAGCGGAGTAATAGGAGACCATAAAATCAGAGTAGTGTTTATCCGTCATTGTGTGCGAGTGTCGTAGTACATTTGTTTTTTGCGCAAGACTGACCGCGCGTCGTGTTTTGTTCTCTGACCGACCTACTTATAGTGTACTACTGCCAAACTACTGAGTTAAAATACAAATAAACATTATGTCGGTAATACGTAGATCACCCCCAGGAAGTAAAGTGCATCCAGTGTCGTCGGAGTGATATTTCTAACATCAAGGGAAACGTGTTGATGAATCCTTCAAAGATGAACTGCTGTCCATGCTCAACAATTGGAAGAAGGACCAAGATCTTGTCTTGAGTAAATTGTGTTCAGATATTGCCGTACTTAAGCAACAAAACGCCAATATTCAATCAACTAATACTGACATGGAAAAGCCTTTGACTTTCATGTCCACACAGTTGAAGATATGAAAACTAAAATTCTCAGTTTAGAGCGTGAACGTAAGGAAAACTATAGTTATATATTGAGTCTGGAAAATAAATTAGAAGACATGCAAAAAAAGGCTTAAGCCCATAGTCATCGTGTTCCGTAATTTACCAACTCCAACGCTAAACATAAAGCAAGAGACACAACAAGACTTATGTGATCTAGTTAAAAATATTTGCTGTTTTAAATGTTAACTTCCACTCATCCGGGATAAGAGATATCTATAGAATTAAAAACAAAGCCGGTGTGTCTACTGTTATCGCTGAATTAACTTCGGTACTGACAAAAAATAAGATATTAAGAGGATCGAAAGAGTTTGATAAAATTAACATTAATAGTAAACTTTCCTCAACATCTATTGGTGTTTCTGGTTCCGCCATACCGATATATATCTCTGAGAGTCTAACAAAGAAGGACCAAAAACTTTTTATTTTAGCACGTGATGCAGCTAAGACATTGAATTACAAATCGCACCTTTAGAATTGAAGTGACTTATCTAAAAATTTTAAGAAAATTACTTTTATACATCAAACGTCTTATGAACGTGTATTCTATCAGTTTATTAAAATAAATATAAACACTAAACAGACTATTTTATTCTAGAAAAGGACAAACGTACAATTTGCGCCTCTTTTAAATCACGCGCTTTCCGCGCGTCCCTCGGTATTGAAAGACCCAGTTCAGTGTTGCGTAAATAGTCCTAAACGTTGGGTGGCGCGCGGTTGCTCCGTAAGCGACGTAAACTGTAATCCGCCGTTTTAATACTAAACGCAAGGTAAGTTATTTGTTCGATATTTATTTTTGTAATGACTCTTTTTAGTTTTGGGCGTTTCAGTACTGAATGATAATTATATTATGGTGTCGTATTTGTACTGCCGTCATTTTATTATTATACACTGCATAAGCGATCAGGCCTTATTTTATATGGCTTTATTTTACTAACCGATTTTATGACTGCGGATACCTATATGTAAATATGTTTATTCTTTACTGAATGCTGTGGGGCTTAGCAGGCTTTATTGTAATTGAGTATTTTTATTTGTATTTCAGTTAAAGTTTGACATTAATAATGATAAGAGCAGATCAAATTTTGCAATTATTAAATATCTGGAATGAAAATACAATGCAAGAACAGTGTGAAGAGATGACAACAGCATGTTGCGAAGGTTATACTAGTGTTCAAAATGAATCCGAAGAGTGTGATAAGGAAAACTATTTAAAACTACACTTGGACAAGGCGACGGATCTATGTACTAGTATGAATCCTGAAATTTTACCGCAAGTGCAATCTGAACAACGGATTTTAAAGGACGTTAACAATACGTCGGAAATCAGTGATGAGCACAACGTTGAACCAATTAACGAAGAACTAACTATACAAAACACGAGAGATCGGTCCAGTAGTACATCATCATCCAGTTCTACGACATCATCTTCAAGTTCCAGTACATCATCGACGTCATCAAAGTCTTCTTCATTGGCGAAACAAAACGGAGACGAAATGAACATTAACAGTTTACCTTCAATCATACCAGGTATTCCAACTGCACGAATATAATTTGTGACGAGCCTGCAACTAGCAAAAGATGTTTAGATAAACACAAACTACCGCCAATCACCTATTCATTCTGAGGAATCAGACGTTGATCTGAGTGACGCTGATGCGACTTACGATTCATCGCTTCGACCCTCTTTAAGTTCATCAACCACCACGACTGACAGTGAAAGAAAACGATATTTCCTCTAAATTACCTCCACAGAAAAAAATATCTAGGAAGCGCCTGCGCAATCCATCTCAATCGAAACAAAATATCGTTAAATTGCTTCGGAATAGCGGAAAAGCCTACCAATCACTTTCAAAATCTAATAAAGAGGTACTTGCAAAAAAAGTAAGTGATAGTTGTGTTTGTAAACTTCGTTGTTCTGATAATAAAACCCCCGAGAAAAGATGCGAAATATTCGACTGTTATTGGCAGCTAAGTAATTTGGACTTGAAGCGATCTTTTATTAAGGCATGCATGATGGATGTGCAACCCAAATATAAGTATACAAATGCTGCTAATCCTCGTAAACCAAACACAGCCTTTTATTTTACTGTTGATAGCCAAAAAATTCGCGTATGTAAAACTTTTTTTTATCAATACACTAGACATAACCGGAAGACAAATAAAATCTATGAAACTGAAAACGAATTCTAATGGCTTTGTAGAAGTAGATCTTAGAGGACGATCCAGAAGCCGAGCACCGATTGACCCAAGTCTTGTACAAGATATTAAAGACCATATTAATAGTATACCGCGCATAGTCTCATTATCTTCTACTACAAGAGAATATATTGATGGCAGCAAGAGTATAAAAGAACTATGTAGGGACTTTAATACTAATCAAACCAAAGAAAACAAACCTCACGCGACATACTGGGTTTTTTACTTAATATTTACTACTAAATTTAATATTAGCTTTTTCAAGCCCATAAAGGATTTATGTGACCAATGTACAAGATATGAATTAGCATCAGCAGATGAAAAGTTAGGTATTCAAGAGAAGTATGAGAAGCATATTAAAGAAAAAAATCTGTGTAAAGAGGAGAAGAGAAGTGATCGCTTTAATGTAAACGAAACGAATATTTGTGCTGTTTACGATCTAGAACCTGCAATGACTTGTCCTAAAGGAGATTTTTCATCTTTTTATTATAGATCAAGACTTAATTGTTACAACTTTACCATAGTTGAATTAGCTGATAAATCAAAAGATACCAATAATCAGAAAACTGATAGTGAAGTTGGTGCATATAAAGAAGTATATTGCTACTTTTGGAACGAGACACAGGGTAATAAAGGGGAGAATGAAATAGGTTCCTGCGTTTTTGATTATTTAAAGTCCAATAGTGAAAATAATGCAGCCAAAACATTAAATGTAATATTTTATTCAGATAATTGTAATGGTCAAAACAAAAATAAATATATCGCCAGTTTATATTCTTATGCAGTGGCCCATTTTGAGAACATTCAATCAATAACGCATAAATATTTGATTGAAGGACATACACAGAACGAGGGGGACAATGCACATAGTTTAATAGAGAAAGAAATAAAGGGAAACCTAAGATCTGATCCTATTTACATACCTCAACAATATGTGCCTTTACTAAGTGCTAGAAAAACAGGCACCCTGTTTAGAATAAAGGAGTTAGATTACAATTTTTTTATAGACTTAAAAGTGTTACAGAACGAATGGGGGTATAACTTTAATCAGGATATTGATAAAAATGCAGTGGGTTGGAGGGACTCAGACAGCGAGATAAAAGTGTTAAAATTTGTTAAAGACGAGTTATTTGTATTTTACTATAAAAAATACATACGCCGAAAAAGATTTTAAGAAAGTAAATATGCGCAATAAAAGGAATAAAATGAAAGAAGCGAGTGAAATTACACTATCAAAGGCAGTAACAAATAGAGCTTGCAGAAAATAAAAAGAAGGATTTGAGTTATCTTATAAAAACTAAAGCAATCCCTAGTACATACGTCTGGTCTTATGACTCGGTTTTGTAATTAATGACTACTTAATTAACTATTTTGATCTCATTTTAATGTTGAAGTAATTTATGTTATTTTCTACTGATTTCATTTCATGAAGGTGTTTTTTTTTTATTTTGTTAATTCATTCTAAGATATATTATAAACATTTTATGGCTAGTTATTCAAATATTATAACTAACTTTTAGTTTATTGATATTTTTCTACTGTATTGATAAGAAGTGTTTTTATTGATTTATATTTTATATTAATTTTTTTATTTAAATTATTTTATTTGGAGATTATTTAAAACTATTGATTTTTATAAACTTACTTTAATTGTATACCAATTATTGCATTAAACCATATAGTGGAAAACAAATATTTTATAATTTCAATTAGAAAAATAATAGTAAATAACACCCGGTTGGGTATATTCTATGTGTGAGCTGACTGATCTCAGTAGTAAATATTGTAAGCATCTATTGAGGCATTTTTTCTAGTCTGATTGTTTATTTTCTAATTAATAAGTATTAGTGATTGTGATTACTGTTTAATGATGATTAGTGAGGCAAAAATTCAAAATACACGATTACGAAAGCATACTCTGTTTTTCACTTTCCTTTAATTTAGCAAGTCTTCAATAATTAAACTAACATACTCCAAAATTAGTCACCAGTCAAAAATATTACATCAGAAATTAATCGCCTCTTTTTTAAATAGACAAAATTTTATTTGTATTCTTAAGTAAAAAATAGAAACCAACACAAATAAGCCAATAATATTAAATTGATTTCGGAAAATAAGTGACATATGTTTTTTAATGATTAAATAACTAAGTTTCTAATTAATTACAGACATACAGTAGAGTAATATATACCGGAATAGAGAGCCATCTTCTAGGATTTATTGTCACCCAATACAAATAGTGGCACAGTGTCGCCGTCTGGTATCATATCCGTTGAACTAATCTCAATATTTTGACTATAGATAGTTATATATAGTTATACATATACAGCTATTTATACTATAGGCAGTTATATTTATATTTTAAGGTATTAGGGTTTTATTAAAGATGTATGACAGATTTCAGTAATTTAAACATTTATTTGAAACATTTATTTACAACAACCTAAAATTACATAAATGGCAAAAGCGATCGTGAAAACAACGACTTGCTCACACGCCGGTGGCCATTAATCCATTATGTGATAAAGTAATAAAGTTGCCACTTGCCAAAACGAGAAACTAATTGCATCTCAGACCGATAAAATAAATATTTTTATTCATATATTTTTAAAGAGGATTTGGAATGTCCGTATAATTATTAATCTTTTATATTTATGTTACAACTATAGAGAATTCCATTAACCTCCATACCCAATAACCAAAATTGGTGTAATCGCCATCCAGCGCACCTTTTAGAATTTGATGTTCGAAAGTTTATGAGATGGCACTAGTGACTTTGCAGATTATTGGATCCCTACCTAAAGTATGAAAGTGTACCTGGTTATAGATTTAGTATCCAATCATTAAAACAATTCCTACCCTACAGTTAGTAACAAAAATTGTGACATCAAACACTTATCCTAAAGTATTATAATAAAAAAAAACTAAAAAAATGGCCAATTCTTCAATTACATTTTTGGCGTCTACCAAAAAACAAGAATTTTGGATTAAGCTACTTCAATTCTAAAGGTGCGAAATATTGCTGGAGTAACAAGGGCCAAATTTATTTGCCGAAAACTGAAGTTAGAAGGCGCTCAGATAGAAATAAAAATGAATATAATACTACAAATTTAAAAAATATAGCATGACTAGGTACATTTAGAATATTATGCATTACATATTTTATTATGATATCTTATGAATTGTTTGCATGTCTTAGTGTACCTCTCGCCTTACTTTAACAAAATTACTGGTATCTATTTTAAACTACCCACTTTTTACTATTATAATATACAAGTATACACACTACTAACACTTTAAGTCACAAAACATTTACAAACAAATAATATAAACACGCAAGACATTTTTCATAACCTCACACAAAAGAATATGCACATTCAACGCTCAAATCAATTTAACCCTCTCACAAATTACATAATATTTGCTCTTTGTATACGTTCACAGATTTGGTTAATTGTTCTTATTTTCGAATTCAAATTAAAATCTTGTTTATGCTACCTTATTAAAAACATAAATAAAATTCGCTGCGGTAATTTAATTATTAAATAATTTTGATAATACTTCCTTTTGTGAAGCAATATTATGTCGCCTCTAAAAATGTGCTGATTTGCTTACATCTTATCAGAATTGTCTCACTGCTTTGTTTCAAAATATTAGTAGCATCAATGATAATTTTTCAGGACTTTTAACGTTGTTAGAAAGAATCAATACTAGCTGCGACGTTGTTGTTCTCTCTGAATGCTGGCTATCTTGTAATCCTATAGTTCCGATTCTCAGTGGATATAATCATTATAAAACTTCAAAAAACTTGTAGTGTTATGCTACTTACATATCATTTTACACTATTTTTCCATTCTGTTTTTGATTTTCTGCATTCATATTTTGCATCACTTTTCACGCTATCAGTTATGCTACTTACATATCATTTTACACTATTTTTCCATTCTGTTTTTGATTTTCTGCATTTATATTTTGCATCACCTTTATTTCCATAGGATCCTGTAACGTTTTTACACAATAACAAATCATTTTCACTTCGTATTTTCACGCTATCAGCACCTTTTAAATCGCTGTCAATGGAGTCTTACCTTTTTCTATCTTTTATTGAGTTCTCCGTAACTCTGTAATTTCAGGTTTCGTGCGCGCTGCCGCGCTATAGTTTTTCCTATATGAATAATATCTCATTTCTTACTTAAATGTAACTGTTTTTCAATTATATACCTAAAACCAAAAATTTATATTTTTGACAACCATTATTTATTTGGTTGTTATGGCAATTTTTATTCAAATTCGTCACTGGTCTGATGTTCTTATTTCGATATTTCCACATAAATACTCTTTTGCTCTAGGTCATTTACAAAAAATTTCCTTTTAATTTAAATAATTTCTCGTTCTCTCTAAAAAGGTATAAAAGCCGAACAATCGGAGAATACAGGGAGTCTCGCTTCAGTTTTCAAACAAGAAGCATCTACTAAAGGCCTACCTTACTACCTTACTACCTTATCCCGGGGCCGCATTGCCCCGGGATCCTGCAAGCCTCCATCTACATTTGAAGTCGTCGGCGTAATCTACTTCAAGCGCGGGGCCACACTACTCCGGGCGCTACGACTGCTTGCTCCAGGCGCTGAATGCACCTACTACCCGTGCTACCTTTGGGCGCTACGACTGCTTGCTCCAGGCGCTGAGTGCACCTACTGCCCGCGCTACCTTTGGGCGCTGCGACTGCTTGCTCCAAGCGCTGAGCGCACCTACTCCAGACGCTACGTGCGCCGGCTCCGGACGCTGCGTGTGCCCAGACCAGGCGCTGCGTGCCATCACCGCCAAGAAACTACAAGCTCAGCGTGTGCCTACTTCTACTCCAAGCGCAGCGTGTGTCACTTCGACCTTTAGGCTCCACTACAATACAATATTCTCCTATCTTTACTTTTTTTATCTAATTGTAATTACACGTCATCCATCATCATCATCATATTTCATTTTTTTTTTATAAAATTGTAAATACCTTTTTAAAAATTTAAATATATTATTTTCTTGTTCTACTTTTGTTGTTTTGTTGTTCTTAGGTTAGGTTCTATTTTTTTTTATTGTCGCTTCACGACAAACTACAATAAAAATGACGGTGTTATTGTATGTATCAAGTCTAGTTTAGCTAATATTAAAGTTATTAAACCCAAAACATTTGAATGACGCCTCCGTGGCGCAGTGACTTCGCAATGAGCTGAAGCGCTAAGGGCCGCGGGTTCGAATCCCGTACAGAACAAGTATTTGTATGGCCTACAAATAATTGTTCTGGGTCTAGATGTTTGTCCTTGTGAAATATATGTATGTAAACTGCCCCCGCGATACAAGAGAAAATCATAGTGTGGAGATAGTTTTTTTTGAAAAACAATATGTGTGTAGATGAGGCTATTGTTGCTATTTATAGACCATACGCCTTTAATGATCCCTCAAGATTCATTCAGTCTTTGGATTATGTTCTCACGGATCTTAAATCACACCGAACTCTTAGACAATAATATTGATATTGCCAACGGTCTCCATTCTACAAAGTCTTTACATTATCTTGATCTGCTAACTCATCATGGACTTCTTTCTGGTCACATCTTCCCTACTCATGGTTCTACCTGTCTTGATCACGTTATTTTGAAAACCGCTATTACCGCCAAGGTTCCAGTTCTAGAAACTACTGTAACAGACCATCTTGCGATTATTTTTGCCCTCTCAAAAATTAAAATTAAAACATAATCTAACATTTATAAAAAAAAATAATGAGGATAAGCTCACTCATGACTTATGCAGTATTAACTTTGACTGTGTCTGCTTAACGAATGAGCCTAACTTAGCTGTTAAATGTTTGGTTGAACCTATTATTTCTGCTATAGCCAACAACACCAAAACTATATTTCTGTCTCGTAGACGTAGACCTATTAAGCCTCGGATCACTCCAGCTTTGTTGAAATTAATACGAAAAGGAGATAATTTATGTAAAAAATCGAAAAATGATCTATCAAACCAAACTCTTATAATTACTTATAGAATGTACCGCAACTTCTTTATCAACCTTCTGCGAAACGCTAAGTGTTGCTAAAAATGCTAGAAATAAGAAGTTGAAATTTAAAAAGAGCCGGCAAAAACTCCAAGCAACAGTGTAAAGTCATTCAAATTGTTACATCTCAACGAAATTAATACACAAAAGTCAGTTGCGCATTTTTTTTTAATATTCTACTAAACCGGCGCTTATCTACGATCCCACCTGATGGTAAGTGGTGATGTAGCATAAGATGGTGAAGCGCACTGACTTAACAAAAGCCTGTTCACTCTTGCTTTGAAGATACCCACACTGTAACCGGATGGAAAGACAGGTGCTGGCAACTTATTCCACTCCTTTGCTGTACGCATGATGAACGACGAGGTGAACCGTTTGGTTCGAATGCGTGGTAAGTCAACAACGAAAGGGTGGAGACTGGCCGAACGTCTGGTTGTCCGATGGTGGAAGGGAGACGGAGGAATTGAATTATGCAATTCCTGCGCACACTCTCCGAAATGCATCCTGTAGAAAACCGAAAGGCTGGCTACTTTACGTCTGTGTTCGAGGCTGGTAAGATTGGTTTTAACCAAATTCAGGTCACCAATAAGCCTCTTAGCACGCCTTTCCATTGAGTCCAAAGCTGCTAGGTGGCATTTTGCAGCACCAGCCCATATATGGCAGCAATACTCCATATACGACCGGACTTGCGCTTTATATAAAGTAAGCAGCTGTCCCAGCGTGAAGTATCGCCGCACCTTTGCAAGGACTCCCAGCTTCCTTGCAGCTGCTTTGGCCTTGGACTCAATGAACCGCCAGATGTTCAAATTTGAGGATATTTCAAGCCCTAACAACTGAAGGCAGTCGGTAAATTTCAGTGATATATATTCGGAAAGAAAGAGCCAAGGTGAGCTGGCTCCTTTTTGTAGTGAAGAGACACGCTTGTATTTTGGAGGCGTTGAACTCCACAAGATTGGCATCGCCCCATTCGGAGACTGCCTGTAGTATGAGATTCACACGCTCTACCATAGCTTCTCTTTCGGACTGGATTTGATCCCGACTGGCGCGAGGACTTGGTTGGTATCTCTCAACAACTGTGCTATCGTTTGCATACCCAGCTATAGTTCTAAGGGCTTGTGCACCTGAGTTATCTCCTGTGTTGACACGCTTGTTCCGCCTTTCATTTAGGACTGGAATAGTGCCAAAAGCTGGCCAACGTGCAGCGTGTTCCAAAAAAAGGCAGCCATGCCGAACCTGCCAATTATCGGCCAATCTCAATTACTTCCATACTCTGCAAGATTATGGAGCGTATATTGAATGCCCGCTTAATGGCATACCTAGAATAAAATGACCTCCTTAGTGACCGGCAATATGGGTTTCGCCAAAATCGGTCAGCTGGGGACCTTCTAGCGTATGCCACACACGTATGGGGCGAGGCACTGGAGAACAGTGGGGAAGCACTTGCCGTTTCCTTTGATGTCTCAAAGGCCTTTGACAGAGTTTGGCATAGTAGCCTTTTGGGTAAGCTTCCAGCGTACGGCTTATCCCCTGGTCTGATTGAATGGGTAAAGGACTTTCTGATTGAACGGTCTCTCCGGGTCGTTGTTGATCGCTGCTCATCCGATCCTATGGCGACTAACGCCGGTGTTCCTCAGGGGTCAGTTCTCTCCGCAACTCTCTTCCTGCCGCATATTAATGATCTGCTTATGCCATCTGGCCCACTAGCTTTATTCACGTCTAGACACCGCAAGGTTTTAAGAACCTCCTTATTTGGATATAAATATTTAATCTCTAATATAGGAATATCACTGGCAGACAAATAAGAAAGAAGCTCTGTAATATTTCCGCCATCCGTTACTCATTTTAAATACTTTGTTTTGCTTGAAACTGACGAGAGTGAAGTGGAACGCTTGATTATGTCATTAGCTAACAACCTAACAGCTGGATGGCATGGTATTTCTTCTTAATTCTTAAAAAAAATGTTGTTATTCCACCTCTTACATGGACGTAGGTCACTCAATAAGTTTTGAGATATACAAAAAGTATTCTACTTAGATACTATTAATATTTATTTTAAATCTTTTCAAAATATTCTCCATCATGCTCTATACAAAGTTCCATTCGGCTAAACCAACTCTGAAAATACTTTTGCCAGTCTTGATCTGACAGGTCGGAAATCGCTTCTTCGTAGGCAGGCACGGCTTCCTCCGCGCTTGAAAAAAACTTGCCTTTTATTTTTTCTTTGACTCTTGGGAACAAAAGGAAATCACAAGGGGCTAAGTCAGGGCTTTAGGGTCGGTGACTTAGAGTTTTAAGACCAGATTCCTAAATAAATGCTTTTGTTCTAAGGGAGGTATGTGAAGAGGCTGTGGCGTAACTCACTTCTGTTGGACCCCACATAAATCCGCTACGCTTATGAAGCTTGAGCCACGCTCGAACATCACGCCACCGGAGCGAAACAATGGCGTGACCTAGATATGCGACGCACCGCGCCTTCGTCAGAGCGCGGGCCGGACCACCGTGCATTCCGCCGACAGCTATCTCAGGAACAACACGCGCGCGCCTCTCGCCTCGATTAACTTATCTTGTACGCGAAGTTAATTTCATTCTTGTAAATTGTTGTCAGTAAAAGTTATTATAAGAATAACATTACTTCATTCGGAGTCATATAATTCTTTATCTTATCCTATAATGAAACCTTCACCACCAATCACTATACAATTGACGTAATTACTTTCAAGCGAAATTACTTTAATCAGTCAAATTCAATACAAGTCTCTTGTCAAGAACGTACAACTTAGACAAACTAATTCGAGGCGGTCTGCACGAAACCCCAAATTCTATAGCAAATTAAACGCGCACAAATACTGAAATTATAGACCCCAAAACCCCAAAAACGGGTAGCGCGAAACCGATGTAGCGGTCACAAAAATTCGCTAATCGACAGCGCCGCTGCTGTCAAGCTACTGTTGCTAACCCACCAGGCTGAACGCCGGGAAGCGGCATATCGCCCCCCCCCCCCGGCGGCACGCACGTCACCTCACACCATCGGGCGATGCGCTAAGTCAAAGGCGATTGGATGCCGTTTCAAATGACCATGTTTGGGCCTAAACATATAATTTTGCTCAAAAAGGCTTTGAAATGGTAAAAAACTGGTTGAACGCTCATTTACTTACATTGAACAGTGAAAAAAAAAAGATTACAACTCCATATTTAATTTCAGTAATCACCAGGTGGTCAGTTCGTTCAATAGAGATACTAAGTTACGTGGTGGCTCCTTAATATTAGCTAATAAATCCTTCATCATCATGTAAAGAACGTAAAGACATTGTGAGCCTCTCTGTTGAGCGTACTGTAGAAATGGCATGTGTTGAGCTTGAGCACCTTATTATTTTAAGTGTTTACAGACCCCCATGTTCAAATAGGCGAAGTGTAGGGCGTCCCCCCACGAGATGGAGTGACGACCTGGTAAGACATGCAGGAAGTCGATGGATGCAGGTGGCTCAGGACCGTGCTTAGTGGCATTCTTTGGGGGAGGCCTATGTTCAGCAGTGGACTTGAGAAGGGCTGTAATGATGATGATGATGATGTTCAAATTATGATACCTTTGAAAAAATTATGGAAGAAGTTTTAGTTAAGCTTAATAAACAGAATAAATCTCTTGTAGTGTGTGGAGACTTTAATATCAATCTCCTGGAAACTTCTTCCATCAGTATTAAATGTTGCTCTTTGTTCAAATCCTATAATCTTGATAATTTATTCTTTGAAACTACACGAATTGCAGGGTGTAGTGCAACTTGTATTGATAATATTTTTACAGTTCAGATCACTGTGGACAACTGGTTTCATTACCTTATATGCATAAAAAACAGGAAATTGAGAAAATTGTGTTTGTTCCTATTAATGCAAAACGCCTGGAGAGATTTAGAAGTAACATGGTAAAAAACTTTCCATCGCTTTCTTATAAGAACAATGCAGACTATTTATATGGAGAATTATTTACCCTTATAAGCAAGGAATTTAAAAAAACATTTACTTCTAAAACATTCTCCAGAAACAGTCGTAAGGCATTTAATGAGTGGGCGACATTAGGAATTCATAAAAGCAGACGAAGGTTATACGACCTTTACCATGAAAGATCATATAATCCTTCCGATGAATTTAAATAATATGTCAAAAATTATTCTAAAATGTTTAAAAGAATTTGCTCCACAGCCAAATCGTTACATATTAGCAACAAAATTAAGACGGCTAAGAATAAAATTAAAATGACGTGGAGTATAATTAACATCGAAACCGGTAAAGAGAAACCTCGTATTTCAAACTATCAATTAAAAATTAATAATGAATTGACTAAATCAAATCAAGAAGTCGCAGCGGTGTTTGAGAAATACTTCACTGATATTCCTATCTTGACAACAGAGTCATTGAATTGAACTGAACTGTCGCCGAGTCATTATTTTTTATAATTTTTTATTATTGACTTACCTTATCTTGTAGGGGACAATCACGATATAGTATTATTTGCTGACGATACCTCTTTAATTTTCAAACTCAAACGGAAGTTAATTAATTATGACGATGTAAATAATGCTCTATCGAAATTAGTACATTGGTTTAACGCCAACAATATGCTCTTAAACGGCAATAAGACAAAGTGTATTAAATTTACAATACCTAATGTAAAACATTCGAATACCAATGTGCTGTTAAATGGGGAGGAGTTGAGTCTTGTGGATACCACTGTTTTTCTCGGTATTACTATTGACGCGAAACTTCAATGGGGCCCCCATATTTCTAAATTAGCAAGCAGACTTAGTTCTGCAGCATATGCTGTAAGAAAGATTAGAAGTCTCGCAGATGTTGAGACAGCTAGATTAGTGTATTTTAGTTACTTTCATAGCGTAATGTCTTATGGAATTTTGCTATGGGGTAATGCGCCTGATATTGAAGCTATATTTGTTTTGCAAAAGAGAGCCGTTCGGGCGATTTATAACCTAAATTGTAAAGAGTCCCTCAGACAAAAATTTAAAGAAATAAACATATTAACTTTGGCATCATAAAAACATAAATAGCTTTAATAAGAATAAGGATGTGCATTCTCTAAACACTAGGAACAAACATAAGCTTGTAATACCAGTTACTAGACTCCACAGAATCAGTAATTCATTTATGGGGCAATGTATACGCTTTTACAACAAAATCCCAGAACATATTCAAAGTTTATCAATAAACAAGTTTAAAAGTTTTATTAAAGAAAAACTGTACAAAAAGGGTTATTATAATATCAAGGAATACATGAATGAAAATAACCCCTGGGAATAAGGTGATCGCCACCATGCTGGTTCTATTAAAAATCATTTAAAAATTGTATAAATGAAATTATTGTTAAGTGAAATATGTTTGAAAAAAAAAAGTCCCGCTGGGTTTCTTGCTGGTTCTTCCCAGGACAGAGGTATTTTCCGAACCAGTGGTAAATAAAAAATGACTTTCAATAAGAATTATGTAATAATCAATATTGAATAAAAAATTATTCTATTCTATTCTATTCTATTCTATTCTATTCTATTCTATTCTATTCTATTCTATTACTCAAACAGAATGTTAAGACCTGTTTAAAAGAATTTAGATTTGAACAAGTATTACCGCAAGATATTGTAAAATACTTCAAAACCATTAATGTAAAGAAAACCGCAGATTTGTGGGGGATTCCCGTTACAGTTATTGCGTCCATAATAGATTTAATTGCACCTCATCTTGCTATTATTTTTAATATTTTAATGAAGTATAGTAAAGTAATACCTTTATTTAAATCTGGTAGTACATTGGATCCCGCTAATTTTAGACCTATTTCTGTACTACCAACTCTCAGTAAAATTTTTGAAAAAATAATTTTGGATCAATTGTTAATTTTTTTTAATACAAATAAATTACTTCATAAAAACCAATTTGGTTTTACAAGGGGTCGCTCGACGTCGGACGCCGGTGTTGAGCTTATGAAATATATTTTTAATGCCTGGGAGAATTCACAAGATGCCTTAGGTATTTTCTGTGATCTTTCCAAGGCTTTCGATTGTGTTCATCATGAGACATTAATCAGGAAGCTACAACATTACGGTGTAAAAAATTTGGCGCTTAGACTTATTACTTCATATTTAAGTAACAGAACTCAAAAAGTCGTGATCAATGGTAAAGGTTCCTCCGGATCGGTAGTATCAATGGGCGTTCCTTAAGGGCTCGATTCTTGGCCCATTCCTGTTTTTAATCTATATTAATGACTTACCTTATCTTGAAGGGGACAATCACGATATAGTATTATTTGCTGACGATACCTCTTTAATTTTCAAACTCAAACGGCAGTTAATTAATTATGACGATGTAAATAATGCTCTATCGAAATTAGTACATTGGTTTAACGCCAACAATATGCTCTTAAACGGCAATAAGACAAAGTGTATTAAATTTACAATACCTAATGTAAAACATTCGAATACCAATGTGCTGTTAAATGGGGAGGAGTTGAGTCTTGTGGATACCACTGTTTTTCTCGGTATTACTATTGACGCGAAACTTCAACGGGGCCCCCATATATCTAAATTAGCAAGCAGGCTTAGCTCTGCAGCATATGCTGTAAGTAAGATTAGAAGTCTCACAGATGTTGAGACAGCTACATTAAGTGTATTTTAGTTACTTTCATAGCGTAATGTCTTATGGAATTTTGCTATGGGGTAATGCGACTAATATTGAAGCTATATTTGTTTTGCAAAAGAGAGCCGTTCGGGCGATTTATAATCTAAATTGTAAAGAGTCCCTCAGGCAAAAATTTTTAAGAAATAAACATATTAACTTTGGCATCGCAAAATATTTATAAAAATGTAATGTATGTACATAAAAACATAAATACCTTTAATAAGAATAAGGATGTGCATACTTTAAACACTAGGAACAAACATAAGCTTGTAATACCAGTTACTAGACTCCACAGAGTCAGTAATTCATTTATGGGGCATTGTATACGCTTTTACAACAAAATCCCAGAACATATTCAAAGTTTGTCAATAAACAAGTTCAAAAGTTTTATTAAAGAGAAACTGTACAAAAAGGGTTATTATAATATCAAGGAATACATGAATGAAAATAACCCCTGGGAATAAGGTGATCGCCACAATGCTGGTTCTATGAAAAATCGTTTAAAATTGTATAAACGAAATTATAGTTAAGTGATGTTTGAAAAAAAAATCCCGCTGGGTTTCTTGCTGGTTCTTCCCAGGACAGAGGTATTTTCCGAACCAGTGCTAAATAAAAAAATGACTTTCAATAAGAATTATGTAATAATCAATATTGAAAAAAAAAATATTCTATTCTATTCTAAAAACAAAATAAATAGACTTCTTTATTCGAAACCCAAAAATTTCAATGACAAACATTACAAATCGTTGTTAAGCCACCCCATGATATACGTATTGTACAACCAATAATGACCTACAAGAATATTATATAGAAAAAGTGACATCTATAAAATATCTTGGAATCATAATTGATAATAACTTCTCATTTAAGACTAGAACTTCTAATAGAACACCTACATTGATATTTTCTAGTCACACAGACGCATCTCGCAGTGTTAGTATACATACTCGTACGCATCCTGGACATGAATAAATTACTTTTGGTATTTTGCACAAGTTACATATTCATCACGCGTTCGTCTTCGTAGGATGTTCATGAATTTCTGAAAAAACACGCATTGTATGTAGCCATTTCCAATTTCTTTTATGTCATTTGTTGTCACATTGCGAAGTCCGCGAGCCCGTAATTAATAGCTGACGGCAAAGGGTTGGGCCAGAGTGTACGCTTTCTAGGTATTATTTTAACTATTATTTTTATTTATGAACAAATTTAAAATATTATCAATGTTTTGTGTAATATGGGAAATGTGGGTTTCATAAGAATGATCTTTTATTAAACAATAAAGATCAATACAGATTTAAACAATCACAGTGGTTTAAACAATTTATACAGTATGTAACAAACAATCCGTTGGTTGTTTCAGGGGCGTATAGGTGTACTTTGAATGGGATTTTAGCGTTTCTAATCAAATAACTAACTAAATTTATTATTTCTAAGAATGTTATTAGCATCTGAACTAAACGACACGTGCCGACATACCTACGGCCACTGTAAAGGCTCTGACATGGCCGATACATCATTTTTTAAAAGCGAGCCGCTGCGCAACGTGCGCACCCCACAAGGTTTGTGTGTGAATGATCCCCTCAACAGTATCTTTCAAGATGGCGGATCATATCTTATATGCAGGGTTGCCAATGCCAATGTATGTAATTCCCCGAAAATTCGAATAAAATTCCCCAAATTTGGGGACAAAAATCTGCTGATTCCCCACAAATTCCCCTCAATATTATTTTATTTAATGAAACAAGTTTCAACGATTTAAATAATATTTATTTTTTAACCTTCTTTCATACGTTTGATGCAAGCATTTTGGTCGAAGGATTATTAAACTTGACACTGCCGTCCAATTTTTTTTATCCCCTCTCTTGTTGCCATTAAATATAAAACTTATCTGTATTTAGCCGATTGCGGTTTTTTGTTTTTAAATATCGAAGCGCACTAAATTTTCTTTCGACCGATGCGTTTGAAAATGGCAGTATGCACATACTGCCATTGCTTATACACCACAAAGGCGTAACAATTATTATGTTTGGAAACATGTGTTCTCCCACAGCATTTTTAAGGCGAAACATTTTACCCCAGTAACTTTCGGCTTCGATGTTAGCTCCATGAATTGCAAGCATCTAATTTTTGTGCGGTCACAAATTTATAAAACACGAAAAATGTTGAGCTTCTGGTGGATTTACAGCGGATATAATAGAAAATAAAGAATCCCCGAACTCAAATCGCTTGGTAATGTCTGATGTCAATTCAATATAAAACTACTGGCAGATTCTATAGAAATCTGCAATAGCAGCATGAGGTACATTTTCGTCATTTATTAAATTTTCCATACTTTCTCCATCCTTTGATGCAATATATATTTCGTTTAAATTTAGAAAATGTATTGAATTTTTGAAGTCTGCGTTCAAAATATTAGCACAGGACTTGACATAGCCATTTTTCATGAAATTAGAAGACAATGTTTTCAAAAGGTTTTTGACTTCTGGTTTCAATTTGTGAAGAAGGGATGTTTCTGATTGAAATAAGACATTGAATTTTGTTACCAGTGCAAGTACGTAAGACATGAATTCCAAATATACCACAGTGAATTGGTTGTTCATTGTAATCAGCATTTCTTTGGTAGTCTTCGACGGATCTGAGAAGACAGTTTCTGTCAAGTAGGCTTTTAATGGAATATACTGCTACTGATAAAAAAAGAAACTGAACCACAAACTATATAAGTCCATGAAAATTCTGTATAAATATTCACAATAGCCAATTGGTGTCGCCAAAGTATTTTTTACTAAATTTGGAATAAACACGAAATCTGTAGAAAGACATGTATAAACCCTAAAAATATTATAAGATACACAAAACAATTTTACGATTGGCGAAAAAATAAAGATGCCGAAATTTAAATTTGGCGCAATGAATACTATTTAGTCGTCTGTTATCCATAAGTAACTAAACTAAAAAAAAATATTAAAATGTTTGGAATTGTCGCAAAAGTTGTTAAATAGTAAGATGTTAAAATCCCCGCATTTTCCCCGCATAATGCCAGTCCCCAACAAATCCCCAATCAACTTGAGATTCCCCGCAGTTTGGGGAATTCCCCACAAATCGGCAACACTGCTTATATGTTGCAACCATTGCGGCAATTTTTTACTGTTAAGAAGAAATAATTTACTTAATTCGTGTTTTCTTTAAATAAATGGGTATAATGTTATGGTTTATACAATAAGGTAGTTATAGTAAAAATTATTTTCGTCTAAATTTACTATAATATTAGTGCTAAAAGCGAAGTTATTTCCACCATTTTTTTTAGATATAGTTATTCTCAGAAACTTTAAATTTAAATATAATAGGAATAATAATGAAAATATTTTAATAAAGTGCAGGTAGTTTATGAAAATTCCATATCTCTTCTTGAATACCTAATAATATTTAATACGTTCATATTTATTTTGTATTATAAACTAGCTGTTCCCCGCGGCTTCGCTCGCGTGTTAGGGTTTTTATGTTTTGCGCGGAACCCTAATTCTTTTTCTAAAATAAAAGTAGCCTAAGTTACTCCTTATGAAATCAGCTACCTGCCAGTGACAGTCCCGTCAAAATCGGTCCAGCCGTTTCGGAGATTAGCCGGAACATACAGACTGACAGACATACAAAAATTTTAAAAACTGTAGCTTAGTTATAAGTACCTTATTTACTTTCATATGCATTTAGTAAAAAACTGTAATTTTGACATTACAAACAGACACTTCAATTTTATTTATTTGTATAGATTATCTTACAAAATCATTTTACGAAGTCACTTAACGAGAAAAAATCTTAGTTCCTCTACGCAGATGACGATGTTTTGAAGAGTTCTAATAGTTTCTAAAATTATGTTGAGATCAAATATACATTGTTCATTCATTCATTACGATCTATCGAAGTCAACTACTGAAATTAAGCCTATCCAACGGAAAACCTCATAAGGGGGTATTTTTCATAGTTTCCACTTTTACCAGGCGGGTTGACAACCGCATTTTTTTCCTTGGAACTAATCGTTGTTAGGAAGATGCCGTTACCCATCTCCTGATTTCCATCTGAGTTTTACTACACCAACCAGATGATTTGGAGTAGTGAATATTCTTTCACCGTCAATACACATATTTATTGGATACTTATGTTGTAAACCACATTATTAGTAATTAGAGATTTGGGAAAAATATTTAAAAAAAAGTTTGTTTCAAGTATAAAATGTCGTGATTAGTTTCTAACTTGCAACTATTTGTAGGAGAAATGTAATTTGGATATATGGGGGCCCCACTGAAGCTTTGCGTCAAGAGTGATGCCAAGAAAAACAGTGGATACAACAGGACTCAATTCCTCCCCATTTAAAAACACATTGGTATTCAGATTTTTAACATTCGTTGTTGTAAATTTAACACAATTAGTTTTATTTCCGTTCAAATGCAGATTATTAACGTTAAACCAATGCACTAATTTTGATATAGCATTATTCACTTCGTCACATTTAAATGATTGACGTTTAAGTTTAAAAATCAAGGAAGTATCATCAGCAAATAATACTATATCATGACTATCCCCTACAAGGTGAGGTAAGTCATTAATATACACCAGAAACAGGATTGGGCCGAGAATCGAGCCCTGAGGAACACCAATTAGTACAGGTGACCCGGAAGAACTTTTACCATTGATAATAACCTTCTGCTTTCTATTACTTAAATATGAAATAATAAGTTTAAGCGCTGTGTTCTTGACACCATAGTACTGTAGCTTCCTGATTAATGTCTCATGGTGAACACAGTCGCCTTGGAAAGGTCACAAAATATACCCAAAGCATCCTCTGAATTCTCCCATGCACAAAAAATATGTTTAATAAGCTCAACTCCAGCGTCAGTTGTCGAGCGACCCCTTGTAAAACCGAATTGATTTTTATGTAGCAATTTATTAATATTAAAGAAACTTAACATCTGATCTAAAATAATTTTATTCAAAAATTTTACTTAATGTTGGTAGTACAGAAATTGGTCTAAAATTGGCGGGGTCTATTGTACTACCAGATTTAAATATAGGTATGACTTTACTATGTTTCATTAAATCAGGAAACACACCAGATTCGACGCTTATATTAAATATAGTGGCTAGATAAGGTGCTAATATATCTATTATAGATAAAATATGGGGGTCACTGTAGAAGCGTGCTCGTCGCGACCCCTGCCAGCCCTTTTCAGGGCTGCAATTCTACTTAGCTGCGTACCTATGCCAACGAGGGTTAGGGCGTCCCCCCAAGGCGACGCACACCAGCTCGTCCCCGTTGGTGTGAAATGCAGCGCGCAAAGCGGCGATGGGGACCGCCACCCGTCACGCACAGCCCGACACGGCGGAAGGTGGAGGACAGAGTGCAGAGTTGGCACGTGGAATGTTAGAGGAGGCATGAGAGATAAGACGAATGAGTTGATCGAAATAATGAAAGAAAGAGAATTAGATGTCGTGTGTATGTCGGAGACCAAACGGAAGGGCAGTAGTATTGAAGAGCTCCCTGGCGGGGCGTTAGCTCTATGGTCCGGAGTCCCGGAGAGCGAGAGCGCCCGCCAGGGAGTGGGGGTGCTGCTGTCGTCTCGGTTGGTCGATGTTATGACTGAATATAAGGTTGTGAACTCAAGACTTCTCTGGGTTCGCTTTAAATTGGGACTGACGAAGTTATTCCTTTTGGCTGTTTATGCGCCGGTAGCTTCGTCGTCCAGGGCTGAGCTGGAGGAGTTTTGGGAGAATGTAAGAGAAGTTCTAGATTTGGCTAGGGGAAACGAAAGAATTGTTGTATGTGGTGATTTGAATGGATGGGTTGGTACCGCTCGACCAGTGTACGAGTCGGTGCTTGGAAAGTTTGGCGATAAAAGGGTTAAAGATGCTGGCAAGCTTATACTGGCGGTATGCAAGGAAAAGGGTCTTCTTGTGACAAACACTATGTTTAATCACAAGAAAATCCATATGTATACTAGAGAAAGAAAGAATGAGAGAAGTATGATCGATTTGTTCCTGGTGGATGACCGACTGCGAAAACAGGTGATGGATACGCGAGTGTTCAGGGGTGCTGACCTGGGAACGGATCACTATCTAGTGATTACTAGATTGAGGGGTCTGTTCGCGGGTTGGCGCTACCGGACGGCAGTAACAGAACCACAGTCGGTCTGTCGCATCCGAAGCTGGAAGCTTCAGGAAGCGGATACTAGGGACAAATATCATGCGAGGGTAGCCGAAAAGCTTGACAACATCGATGGCAGTAAAGAATGTGTTGAAAGAACATGGCAGAACCTTAGGGATGGAATAGTAAGTGCAGCGGAAGAAGTGTGGGATAAAATTTCCAATATGGACCATCGATTTAAATGCCCATATTTCTTTTGTAGATAGTACTCACTAAAAGAAAGCGTTTTGCAAAGTTTCAATGTGCGGAAACGCGTACTTTTTGAGAAAAAAATTATTGTAAATCAATTATTTTTGCAATATTTATGTCAATTACTACGGTAAAACTGACACTATTTTGTATTGTCTTTGTCATCGTCGGTAGGGATGTCGATTCTTTCCGAAAAAGATCGATTCGAATCGTAAGCTGATGTATCGATTCACAAAAAAATCTATTTCTAAAATATCAATATTTTTTCATGTTTGCATTTATATAATGTAAATATAAATACATTTTATGAAAAACCAGAAAGATACCATAGTAAATACTCTCTTATTGAAATTTGTTTTATTTTAACAGTACCAATTAGGGCAGATAACAAATAAAATAGGTTAGGTTCAACTGTCAAAGAACCGAATTGATTGACCCCGACTCCACCTGGTACGTGTCTGTCCTACCCCTAGAGTGGTTTTAAAGAGCCGGAGGCGCGTAGGGGGAGCAGCCTCCGCCTGCTGTAATAAATCGTAGGCATCGGACGAACTGGAGCGGCTGAGGCTGGTCGCCGAAGGCGACCAACAAGCCGAAGCTGCGGAGGCGAGGAGGGATGCCTGCGATTTGTTACGCTAAGGTGTAGAGGCTGCTCTTCCCGCAGCGCCGGAGACGTAGCAGTCTCAAAATAGATACAGAAATCCTTCTGAATCAGTCCCCCTATATTTTATGATGAAGGGGATTTTTTTTCTCATAAAATGGATATATATTTACATTATAAATGCAAACATGAAAAAAATATAGATATTTTAGAAATCGATTTTTTGAGAATCGATACATCAGCTTACAATTCGAATCTATTTAAAAAATCGATCTTTTTCGGAAAGAATCGACATCCCTACTGACAATAACAATAAAAATGGCGTCAATTTTATTGTAGGATTAGACATAAACAATGCAAGAATAATTGATTTTCAAAAACTTTTTTCTCAAAAATTACGCGCTTCCGCATGTTGTAACTTTGTGTGTGTGCTTATAATAGTGTAACTTTTCTGTAAAAGTACGTATGAACCGCCAACTCGACGGAATTGCAGCAATTGAAAGTCGTACCATTGACATAAATTTGCAAAAATAACTGATTTTCAATAATTTTTTTCTCAAATAGTACGCATTTCCGCACATTGAAACTTTGCAAAACGCTTTCTTTTAGTGAGTACTATCTACAAAAAAAATATGGGCATTTAAATCGATGGTCCATATTGGAAATTTTAACCGAAGTGTGTGGAACGATTAAAAGAGGCAGTAGTAAAAGACGAGATGCATGGTGGAATGATGAAGTGAAAGAAGCTGTAAAGAAGAAGAAGAAAGCATGGTTAGACTACTTGGCCTCTAGTAATGATAAGGATATGAGAGAGAAGATGAAAGAAAGATATAAGCTGCAGAAAGTTCACACGAAAGCACTGATTGAGGAAGTGCGTGAAAGGTGTAGAATGGAAACGGACGAAAGGTTGTCGCACAACTTTAAGGAGAACTCCAAACTCTTCTGGAAAGAGGTTGGAAGGACCCGAAGTGGTGCGACGGCATTAAGAATGAACAAAGTGCTTTCGAGAACTAATGACGTCCTCTCAGAAAAAGCGGACGTCATGCAGCGATGGAGCGAATTTTATAGAGAAATGTATGCGTGTGATGATCTTAGTGAGGGATCCGGGGATGACGCCGAGACTGGTACGCCAGACCCGGACCTCGATGACACTTAGGTCATCAGTATGAAAGAGATTGAACGTGCGATTCGAAGTTTGAAATGTGGTAAGGCTGCGGGACTAGACAGAGTTACTGCTGGAATGGTCAAGTATGGTGGGCCTCGCATCTGGGACAGCTTTCATCTGCTGTGCAATTTGTGCTGGCGGACGGGGGATGTCCCGGATGATTGGCGATCCGCAGTCATTGTGCCTTTATATAAAGGTAAAGGTTCACATTTTGACTGCGGGTGCTATCGGGCGATCAGCTTGACCAGTTTAGCAAGTAAAGTTTACTCGAAGGTTTTGACACGTAGGATGCAAGAGAAATCGGAAAGATTTCTATGGGAGGCACAATGCGGATTTAGACCTAGAAGAGGATGCACGGATCAAATGTTTTCTCTCCGCATGATCACGGAAAAGCTTCTGGCTGCTAACCAGAGGATTTTCTGTGCTTTTGTGGATCTTGAGAAAGCATTTGATAAGGTTGTAAGGAAGAAAATGTGGGAACTGTTGCCGGGGTACGGTGTGGATGGCCGATTGCTAAGGGCTGTGCAGTCACTTTACTGTGACTGTAAAGCCTGTGTGCGGGTAGGGCATGACCTGTCACCCATGTTTAGCGTCCAAACGGGCGTAAAACAGGGTTGTGTCATGTCTTCCTGGCTGTTCATACTGTATCTCGACAGCTGTTTACAGAAGCTGAAAGATAGCTGTTTGGGTGTGAAATTGGGTGACATTAAAGTAAATTGTCTGCTGTATGCTGATGATGCAGTGCTTATTGCACCATCAGAGGCAGAACTGCAGGCATTAGTCACGTGTATGAAAGAGGAATGTGAAATTAAAGGTCTCCGCTTGAATGCTAATAAAACTAAGGTTCTGGTATTTGAAAGGGACGAAGAGAGAACGAAGTGTGAAATATGGGTAAATCAGGAATGTCTAGAACAGGTAAATGAAATTGTATACTTGGGGAGTGCTTTTAGCCGGGATGGAAGATGTGATTTAGATGTGGACAGGCGTGTCGCTGCCGGGAACAAAGTCAATGGTGCCCTGACTGCGTTAGTCAAAAGGCAAGGCGTAGTGAAGAGTGCACGCCTTGCAATACATAACGCAGTGTTGGTACCGACTTTGTTATATGGCAGCGAAACCTGGGTATGCCAGAAGAAGCATAAAAGCAAGTTGAATGCAGTGGAAATGCGATCTCTTCGTAAAATGTGCGGCGTCACCATGGCCGACCGAAAGCGAAACGAAGAGATTCGCAATATGGCAGGTTTGAAAGATGACCTTATCACAAAAATTGATAAGGGCGTGCTTCGATGGTTTGGGCACGTTGAGAGAATGAGTGAAGACCGAATGGTGAAGAAAATATATAGCGCGAAAGTTAACATTAAAAGGTGTCGAGGTAGACCGAGACTAACTTTCGAAGACCATGTGAGCAAATTGCTCGAAGAGGGGAGGGTCAAGAGTACTCGGATACCTAGACGTGCATGTATGAAGAAGATAATGAATCTGAAAGAAGCGAAAGAGGTATGTAAGGATCGTGACACTTGGCGATCTGTTCTCTCTGGCTACCCCGTCAGGGATTGTGCGTGACGATAAGTAAGTAAGTAAGTAATAGATAAAATAACTTTAACGGAAATCCCCCATAAATCTGCCGTTTTCTTAACATCAATAGCTTTAAAATATTTAACGATATCTTTTGGCAGTACTCTATGGAATTTAAAAGTATTAGAACAAGCCTTTACATTTTGTTTGAGCAATGATTCGGCGACAGTAGGAGAAGAATTTAATGATTTTGTTGTCAAAAAAGGAACATCAGTAAAATGTTTCTCAAAAGCCATAGCAACTTCTTGATCAGATCGCGTTAAATTATTGTTAATATTCAATTGAAAATCCGAGTTGCGCGGTTTGACCTTGCCCGTTTCACTATTTATTATTCTCCAGGTCATTTTAATTTTGTCGGATGCAGTTTTAATTTTAAAGATAAAGATAAAGATAAAGATCATTTTATTTGTTCTAACATGAGTATACATACATATGCATGCAAGATGTTAAAAGAAAAATATCTCGACAGTCATGTTTAGCCTCTACGGCGTCATCATTACAGCCCTTCACAAGTCCACTGCTGAACATAGGCCTCCCCCAAGGAATGCCACAAAGCACGGTCCTGAGCCACCTGCATCCATCGACTTCCTGCATGTCTTACCAGGTCGTCACTCCATCTTGTGGGGGGACGCCCTACACTTCGCCTACCGGTACGAGGCTGCCACTCGAGAACCTTTCTTCCCCATCGGTTGTCGGTTCTTCGAGCTATATGGCCGGCCCACTGCCACTTCAGCTTACTAATCCGTTGGGCTATGTCGGTTACTCTGGTTCTACTGCGGATATCCTTATTCCTAAGTTTATCACGCAGAGAAACTCCGAGCATAGCCCTCTCCATAGCTCGCTGAGCGACCTTGAGCTTCCTCATACGGCCAGCAGTGAAGGACCACGTCTCAGTTCCGTAAGTCATCACTGGCAACACGCACTGGTTGTACAATTTTGTTTTAAGGTTTTGAGGTATTTCTGACGAGAAGATGTGTCGTAGCTTCCCGAACGCTGCCCAGCCGAGTTGAATCCGTCGATTGACCTCTCGGTCGAAGTTGGACTTACCTAGTCGGACTATTTGTCCCAGGTAAACATACTCGTCAACAACTTCGAGCTTAGTGCTCCCAACAACTACCGGCATAGGTGTGACATGGACATTAAACATAATCTTTGTTTTGTCCATGTTCATCTTAAGACCTATCCGTTGGGAGACACTATTGAGGTCATTGAGCATAGTGCTTAGCTCCTCCAGCGATTCTGCCATGAGGACTATATCGTCGGCAAATCGAAGGTGAGTGATGTACTCGCCATTGATGTTAATTCCGTATCCTTTCCAGTCCAGAAGCTTGAAAACGTCTTCCAATGCAGCGGTGAAGAGTTTCGGGGATATAACGTCACCCTGTCTTACACCTCTCTGCAATTGGATAGGTTTCGTACTCTGGTTCTGTACTCGGATAGCCATCGTAGCTCTACTGTACAAACACTTCAGCACTTCGATATACCGACAGTCAACTTGGCACCGCTGAAGGGACTGCAGCACCGCCCAAATTTCGACGGAATCAAAGGCTTTCTCATAGTCCACATACGCCAGACATAGTGGCAAATTGTACTCTTCGGACTTCTGTACAATTTGCCGTAGGGTATGTATGTGGTCTATGGTGCTAAAGCCCTTTCGGAAACCGGCTTGTTCGGGAGGCTGGAAGTCGTCAAGTCTGCGCGCGAGACGATTCGTAATGACTCTCGAAAACAGCACGTAGACGCGGCTCAGAAGGGAAATCGGTCTGTAGTTCTTCAAGAGAGCGTTGTCACCTTTCTTGAAGAACAAGACCACCGCACTTCTGCTCCACGCCTCCGGTGTAATGCCACCATGGAGGACGGAATTAAAGAGCTTCTGAAGGACTTCAAGTACCGGTCTTCCACCCGCTTTCAGAAGCTCCGCTGTAATTCCATCCTCGCCTGGGGTCTTGCCGTTTTTAAGGTGCTGGAGAGCCATTCTAATCTCGCTCAGACTGACGTCCGGGATATCTTCGGAATAGTGTCGAATAAGACTCGCTCTTGGATCGTTACTCACACTTGCGTGTGGCTCCAACGATGACGTGTACAACTGCCCATAGAACCTCTCAATCTCACTCAAAATCTCAGGTGCCCCGGAAACGATGCTGCCACATTCGGTCTTCAGCTTTGACAGTTGGCTCTTTCTGGCAGACAGATCTCTGGCAAAGACTTTGGAGCCTTGGTTCCGCTCGATCGCTTCTTCAATACGAGCTGTATTGAAGTTGCGTAAGTCTCGCCGCATGAATTTGGAGATCTGTCTGTTCAGTTGCCTGTATGCTGTCAAATCTGTTGAAGAATGTAGCCTCATCTCCCGTCTAACAGCCATGAGATTAAGAGTGTGATCGGAGAGTTTCTGTGTTCTTCTGCGGTGGGTCTTGCAGAACTTAGCTCCGACCGCATGGACAGTTTCCTCGAGCTTGTCATTCATATCGTCCACTTCATAGCAGTCTTCTAGGCACTGAAAACGGTTTTGTAACTCGAGCTGAAAGGTTTCGGGACTTTGGATTAGAGCACGAGGGGGACGGAGCGTTGACTTCATCAGACGAGACCTCTCCAACTTAACATTTAGGTTCAGTGTGCCTCTAACCATTCGGTGATCGCTCCCGGTTTTCACCCTCGCGATCACTGAGACATCACTGAACAGTTGTCGTCTGGTCGTCATAATGAAGTCAATCTCATTTTTTGTCGAACCGTCGGGGCTCGACCAGGTCCACTTCCTGTGGGGCCGCTTCTTGAAGAAAGAGTTCATCATAAAGAGTCCCTCTTTCTCCATGAAGTCGGCCAGCTGCTGGCCCCTTGGGTTCCGTTGCCCTATTCCAAATTTCCCTACCTTCAGCTCACCGTTCTCTCTTGTGCCTAGTTTTGCATTGAAGTCTCCCATTAACACCGTATATTGGGTTTTGGAGGAATGCATGGCTCTAGAGATATCCTCATACATTTCCTCCACCTCCTCATCGGGGTGTGCCGTGGTTGGTGCGTAAACCTGTATGACCTTCAGCGAATACCGTTTGGTGATTCTGAGTATAAGGTACGCAACCCTCGTCGACACACTCCCGATCTTTACAACGTTGTTAACGAGAGACTTGTGGACGATAAATCCGACACCTCCTTGGGACAGATGGTCGCCCTCCCGGTGATAGAACAAGTTGCCGGATTCGAGGATTACCGTGTCCTCCCCCTCTCTTCGGACTTCGGATAATCCTATAATATGCCAGCGCAACTTGTCTATCTCTTCTTCCAGCTCCACGATCTTCTCGTCAGTCCTCAGGGTGCGTGCGTTGTACGTTGCCAGGTCGAGTCGTCTAAGGTGGCAACCGAACCTCCACCGGAGATTCTTAGCACCCCCTGCCCCGCCGTTACCATGGTCGCCACCGTAGCCAGGAATAGCGGGGCCGCCGGGGACTGGGGGCCGTTTATTATTGTCATTGCTCATGGGGGGTATATTGCCATAGTTGCCACGCTTGGCGAGCGGGTTGGCAACCGCAGTTTTTTTATTGTATTTATGCCGTTACCAGGAAGATGCTGCTGCCCATCTCCTGCCTGTTTCCCTTTGTCGCCTTTTACGACACCCACGGGAGGATATGGGGTAGTGGATATTCTTGACCGCCACTACAATTTGGCGTACAAATGTTAAAAAAAAAAATTACAATACCAATTGGCCTTCGCCTTATTTAGTATTAATAAATTATACAATAAACATTAAAACAGAAAACAAACATCATTCGAGAAGAGAATATATATATATTTAAATATACTTGTACTTAAAAACATACCTTTATTTACCTAAATGATTGTACAAATTCTTAGTGTTACATACTTACATTAGTCAATTTCGTATATTATTACTTTCGATTATTTTATGAATTCTACTTTATTATGTTCAATTAGCAGTAAGATAATGTGCAATAATTTATATAAATGTAGTTATTATATGTCATAGCAGTTAGTGGTCAATGTTGTCTTGCAGAAAGTCATTAATATTGTAGTAGGCTTTATTTGCAAGCAAATTATTTAATTTATTTTTAAGTATGTTACTATTATGTTCTTTCCAGCGGTTAGGAATTTTATTATATATTTTTGGGCCCATGCAAAATATGCTGTTATTCATTAACGTAGTTTTTGATTTATGTAGACGAAGTTTACTGTTATCACGTCTATTACGAACGACCGCATCAGACATGCGTGGGAATAGCTTAGGATTGCTCTTAACGAACATTGCGCTTTCCAAAATATAAAGTGAGGGTAATGTCAATAATTTATATTGTATGAAAAATGGTTTACAGCTCTCCGTGACCTTTAGTTTGAAAATGGTCCTTATGCATTGCTTCTGGGCTTTAAATACTAATTCTTTATTCGTAGAGTTACCCAAAAAGATAATGCCGTATCTAAGAATGGAGGAAACTAAACCATGGTACGCTGTGAGAAGGGCATCGATATTGAGCATTGGTACTAATTTGTAGAATGCGTAAGAGGATTTACTGATTTTTTTTATTAAGGCTTCTGTGTGTGTTTTCCAATTGAGTTTTTTGTCAATAATTACACCAAGAAAATTAGCATTATCTACCTCATTAATAATTTTATTATTGTAGTGTGTATGTAGGTTTGACATAGTAGATCCTCTTTGTGTAAAGTGCATAATATTAGTTTTTTCCAAATTGATTTTTAAATTATTATTTTCTAGCCATTTTATCATTGATATTAGGTAATTATTAATGTCATTATTATAGGTATCATTATTTTTATAAGGTATAGTTATGGTACTGTCATCGGCAAATAGTGTCACGTATTGGTTAATGCTTTTAGGTAGGTCATTGATATATATAATAAACAATAGAGGTCCCAAGACACTGCCTTGAGGCACACCATATTTAACTACTCGACCTGATGATCGATAAGTTTCTTCATGTTTGGTGTGTGTGTTTATTGATGTTATTTCTGTATATTGCTTTCTATTCGTAATATATGATTCTATGAGACGCGAAACGTTACCTCGGATACCATAAGCTTCTAACTTCCTAATCAAAATGTTATGAGAGACGTAGTCAAACGCCTGCGTCATATCACAAAATATGGTGCTAACAGGAATGTTTGTGTCTACATTTATCATGACTTTATACAAGAAGTCATAAATAGCCATATTTATTGTTTTATTATTACGAAAGCCTTTCTGTTCTTGAGTTAGTATATTATTCTTCTCAAGATAAGTGTATAATTGTTTATATATATATGTTTCTCAAATATTTTAGAGATAATACTTATGAGAGAGATAGGTCGGTAGTATTGCATAAGTTGCTTGTCTTCTTTTTTAAATAACGGCTTTACAATCGATATTTTTAGTGCCTCTGGAAAAATACCAGTATCGATGCTTAGATTCAAAATATAACTCAAATGTGTACAGATTTCTCCAGCAACAGCTTTGACGACTTTCGTTGAAAGACCATCATAACCCACACTATTTGTATTTCTTAATGAGTTTATTATTTTGTATATTTCCGCAGGGTTACACGGGGCTAAAAAGAAGGAGTTGAGTCTGTTTTCTATTAAAGATGTAACATTTTTAAAAGAATTATTTATGGGGATTATTTTTTCAATAAAGTATGTATTAAATTCATTAGCTATGTCTATAGGTTTAGTGATTATATTATTGTTGATTTTAATTTTTCTAATAATGTCTCTGGGTAAATTTCGTTTTGAACTATTAATTATCTGCCAAGTTGCTTTAGATTTACACGCAGAGGTCTTTATTGTATAGTTATTTTGTGCTTTCCGAGTAAGCTTAATTATAAGTTTTAGTCTTTTAGAATAATTAGTAAAAATATTTTTGTTTATTTCATTTGGTTTATGCCTATATTGCCATAATAATTGGCGCTTCTTCTTGCTACATATTTTTATGCCGCGAGATATCTATTTGAGTTTTTTGATAATATTAATAATTTTACTTTTAATTTTTATTAATAATTTTAATTAATAATTTATTTAATTTAATTAATAATTTTAATTAATAATTTATTTAATTTAATTAATAATTTTAATTAATAATTTTATATTTTTAATTAATAATTTTGTTGCTTAAATGTAAAGCCTTAGCAGTGGAGCACACTAATTTCAATGGAGAAGATGGATGGGTGCTGGGTTCCTATAATTAACAAAATTAAATCCAAACCCAAACATACCACTGCAAGACTTCAAGATACTGTATTAATATTATTAATATTCAAAAACTTAAGGTAGCTTCACTAACTATGACATCGGGACGTCAAACATCTCAGTTCCCGCCCTCCCCTCCCGTAACCATAGGTAGCTGTAAAGCACCCGAAACGTCGGGAATTAAAATAAGTAAATTAAACGCGATACAATCCGTACCTGGGACAAATAGTCCGACTACGTAAGTCCAACTTCGACCAGGAGGTCAATCGACGGATTGAACGCGGCTGGGCAGCGTTCGGGAAATTACGGCATATCTTCTCGTCAGGTATGCCTTAAAACTTAAAAACTAGACTGTACAACCAGTGCGTGTTGCCAGTGATAACCAATGGAACTGAAACGTGGTTCTTCACTGCTGGCCGTATGAGGAAGCTCAAGGTCGCTCAGCTAGCTATGGAAAGGGCTATGCTCGGGGTTTCTCTGCGTGATAAACTTAGAAATGAGGATATCCGCAGTAGAACCAGACTTACCGATATAGCCCAAAGGATTAGTAAGCTGAAGTGGCAATGGGTCGGCCATAGAGTTCAAAGAACTGACAACCGATGGGGAAAAATTATTCACGAGAGGCGGCCTCGTAACGGCGGAACAAGTGTATGGCGTCCCCCCTCTAGATGGAGTGACGACCTGGTAAGACATACAGGAAGTCGATGGATGCAGGTGGCTCGGGACCGTGCTTTGTGGCATTCCTTGGGGGAGGCCTATGTTCAGCAGTGAACTTGTGAAGGGCTGTAATGATGACAATCCGAATGTGTAATGTTCGCGTAAATATAAGAAATCATTATGATATAATACTACTCGAAAATGTTCAAAATAAGGCTACAAAATGGTAAAACAACTGTGAAACATGACATATGAGCAGCGAATGGAAAAGCTTAACTTAACATCATAGAGTTCCATAAACAGATAGGTAGTCTGATTGAAACATACAAAATACTGACAGGATATAACGATGTGCCTACTCTGCAAAATTGTTACTTAATAGTAACAAACGTCTGAGAGGACATCAACTTAAACTCTGCCATAGGGCTGCCAAGCGGAATCCAATGAAAAATTTTATTACAAATCGTGTTGTCACCAACTAGAATAAGCTACCGGAAAATGTGATTATACTCCTACATTAAACACCTTCAAAAACAGATTGAATAAAATCTCCAAACATTAAACATGCATAATAATGCACATGCATCACCATTTTAGCTGTCAGTGTGTTTATGTATTAATAGTAATAATAATAATTGACTGTACAGTTAGAGACTTCCTTGAGCAGTGTATGGTGTAGAGTACAATCCTTTGTCTTTTGGGCGAGCGGATGACGGATGCGGAAAGCCACATAAGGATAAGAAGGGGTATCATCCAGGGCAATTATTTGAGTCCAATCTGGTTTTGCTTCTCCCTGAACCCTCTCAGTACCTTACTGGATGACTCCGGGAGGGGACTTCAGCTTCGGAAAGGAGGTACAAAAGTGACCCATTTTTTCCACATGTGTGATCTCAAATTATTCGCCTCCAGTCGCTCCCATCTTATGGAATAGCTAAATATCACTTGTGATTTTAGTAATTTTATTAGAATGGAGAGTGCGGTCCTCCATGTTGAAAGGGGAAGGTTTGCTAGCTCTGAGGGCATAGGCTTATCGATATCTCTCAACTTAAGGACCCTATCTGAGGCTGAAACATACCGATACCTGGTTAGTCACAGAACATTGGTACATTTCATACCCGCCTCGGGTATGGCTAAGGATCGGATAGAGGGGTAAGACCTTTATCACAAGAAATGACGAGAGAGAGAGAGAGAAACGATGACTTGTGGAGCAAAGAATATTAACAATGATAATAAATTTTAAAATCATATAAAAATTTAAATAATTTACCTTAACAAGGTCGAGGGGCAGAGGCCCTTTTGTGAGATCCATGAGACGTTTGAGATCCATGTGTAAGAATTCAAATACAAGGAAAAGTTTGGTGTCAGCAAGCAAAACATCAAGGAGGCGCACAACCGACGGATGATTCAAATCACGTAGCACAGAAATTTCACGTAGAGCTGTTGATGGCACCCCTTCTGGTTCACTGTAATCAAAAAGTATAATCATCAAAATCCTTAAGCACAGTTAATAGTTGACATAGATTATGTCACATACATATAATAGAATAGAATAGAATATTATATATGTATGCTTTATTCAATACTAGCTGGTACCCAGCTTGTTGCTGCCACTGGAGAAATAATTGTAGAAATATCATTTTAAATTTGTAAGTTATATTGTTCGAGTAGGAATGAATGAATAACAGTGGTAGAGCCACGCGGCAGCTTTTGCTGTCGCACGGATGGGCCGGCTCGAACCGGGGTGGTACCACGACCTCACAGAAAACCAGCGTCAAGTAGAGGTTTACCTCTGCGTTTCGCTTGGTGAGTGCAGGTGGCCGGAGGCCCTTTTTACTGGAAATGAGGCATTCCATCTTAGCCCTCACGGGTGACAACGCATCTACATTTTGATTTGTAATAGAGGATAGATGTAGATGTCTATGGGCCGCAGCAACCACTTACCATCAGGTGGACTGTGTGCTCGTTTGTCACCCTTTTCCTATAAAAAAAAAAAAAAAAAAGATAATGATGATATATAACTTTCAAATAAACATGGCGGTACAATACGCGCGCCGCCTACTGTAAGTTAATTTTATTATGCTTATAACCTTCGCGCAAGTGCAAGCAATAAATTGACAAAATTTTACTGCAATCGGATGAACGGTACGGCAGCACATAAAATATGAACAAACAAACATTAATTTTTACATATTAGATAAATTATAAGAATACTTATTGGTCATTTAAGTTTTACCACTGATTCGGAAAAACACATCTGTCCTGGTAAGAACCACCAAGAAACTCAACAGAACTTTATTTAAACATTAATCTATACAAATAAATAAAATTGAAGTGTCTGTTTGTAATATCAAAATACCAGCTTTTTACTAAATGCATATGAAAGTATATACGGTACTAATAACAAAAACACAATTTTTAAAATGTTTGTCTGTCTGTTTGTTCCGGCTAGTCTCCAAAACGGCTGTACCGGTTTCGACGCGACTTTCGCTGGCAGATAGCTGATGTTATAAGGAGTAACTTAGGCTACTTATATTTTAGAAAAAGAATTAGGGTTCCGCGCAACATAATTAAAACCCTAAATTACACGCGGGCGAAGTCACGGGGAACAGCTAGTTTACAGTATAATATTTTATACAATTTAGTATGAAAACATTTAGAAGTAAGTATAATAACCCTTATTAAACAATTTTTGCTCAAATAAAAGTAATAACTTTTTGACAGATAAGTAAACCACTTAATGGTTAGCAATACTCCCTGTATTCCTATTTTATGCTGGTATTTTGTATGAATTTGGTCATTCACCAATCGAGCTGAACCATTCCTGTTGCAGTCATAATGAACTGCAGTGGCCATAGCTCTATTATCTACAACATACATAAAAGCTAATATTACAATACAATTATTTTTATATATTTTCAATCAGTCAAAAGAAAATGACTATGCTATGGTACTAGTAAAACATGGTAGCACAGAATAAATAAATCTTTGATATCGACTGCCTGCCGACGTTTTAATAGCCTACATTATTAATCAGATAAATCGCGCACGCAAGGTAAATAAAATTTCATCGCTGCGCGCGAGTGTCCTTATTACTTTGCATCTTTTCCCCTTCCTACGCGACGGCGGATTTTCCGTAGTTAGTAAGTGCTGCTAATAAAGAGTAAAATAAAAACTTTTTAACAAAAAAATTAAACCGCCGAAAAAACTTAAAAGCAAAAAATAATAAACCTTTTTATTTAACCTTAATAACTAAGTTCTTAAACTAATTTAAGTATACCTAAGTCATTGATATATTAAAAGGGGAAGATATGTTACGCGCTAATATCGCAATCACTAAACCTGGGCTCGGCGCATGACTACGTGCACCGAAACTGACACATCTGTTAAAATACATTTACCGATAGAGAAGGACAGATATAGGAACCTTCGTAGTTGTGCGAGCGAAATCGCGTTAGCCGCCGAATGTAACTGATTATGAATGACATTGTATTGTGCATTAGCTTTAGCTAATATATATCGAAAGAAAAACATTAAGCAGTTTAATTATTAACTAGGTACATTTACATTCTTGAATTATTAGAACACTGTTTAGCTGCACAAGAAGTCATTTTAATGTGTATTTAATACTAAAAAAACTGAAATTAACGAGCTGTATGATCAACGCCGTTCCGCGCCCGACTGAGTGTCACTGCGAGCCAAGTACGGGCAATCCCGTAGTTTTGTAGAACCGGGCGCTGTGAGTTAGTAACGTATCTTCCCCTTTTAATATATCAATGACCTAAGTATATATTTTTTTAATTATTTTGAGTTTTTAATTAACCTTAATAACTAAGTTCTAAAACTAATGTAAGTATACCTAAGTAATTTTGAGTCAAACAAGCAAATTAATTAATTATGTAAAGCGTGATGTGCGGCATTGTTAATTTGATTTGGTTATTTCTTTAAATTTAAGGTAATTTACTGGTCTTTGTTCATTGATTGTTTAGCGCCGACTCGAAATTACTTAGGTATACTTTCATTAGTTTTAGAACTTAGTTATTAAGAATAATTAAAAACTCAAAATAATTACAAAAATATATACTTAGGTATACTTAAATTAGTTTAAGAACTTCGTTATTAAGGTTAAATAAAAAGGTTTATTATTTTTTGCTTTTAAGTTTTTTCGGCGGTTTAATTTTTTTGTTAAAAAGTTTTTATTTTATAATTTTTCGTGGCTATAATCTACTAATTACTACATGCTTAATTTTTGAATACTTTCAAATTAGTTACCTACCTTACTATAGCTATTAACTGTTATATAATCCTACTACTTACTTTTACTATTATTTGTTGTAGAATATAAATACTTTAAAAAAAAAACAGGCTTTATATACCACCATGGGTAGGCCTCCAAAAATGCTGCTCGAATGAGAAAGAGATATTTAGAAGAATGTAATAATGAGAAAAAAAGGTGGGAAGCAAATAGAAAGAGAATTAGATTAAAACGTTAACAGGAGAGTTTAGATCATCGCGAGGAAAGACTGTAAGCATAAGAAGCAGACTAAAAGATAGCTATGGTTGTGTGAAGTGGTAGCAACTTTTCAAAGTACGAAGGGTTATGGTGATTCGGAGCGCATGATGTTGCCGATAATTTTATGCTGAGCCGTCACGGTTCACAAATTACAAGGTACGACCCTTGATAAAGCTGTAATCGACCTCGGAAAGAAAGTGTTTGCCAAAGGGCAAACACTGTATATGTGGCACAGGTATATGTGGCACTGAGTAGAGTACAAGAACTTGAGGGTATTGCTTTATCTAATCTAGAGCCAAATAAGGTACGAGGGTGGATTGAAAAGTACTCGGCCTAACCAAGAAAATAAACACATACTAAATCAGTTATATTTTTATTTTTCTACATAATCACCATCAAGCTCAATACACTTTTGCCACCTCCCCTTCCAAGCATTTAGACCTTTGAAAAAAAATGATTCTTCCTTAGAGTCAAAATATGCGTCTACAGCTGCTTTGACCTCGTCGTTTGTCGAAAATCTTTGACCTCCCAAGTGCTTTTTTAGGTTAGGGAACAGAAAGAAGTCTGATGGTGCCAGGTGAATACGGCGGATGCGGTAACAGTTCAAAGCCACAGTTGTGAATTTCAGCCATTGACTGTACTGACGTGTGAACACGGGCGTTATCTTGATGAAACAGGACTTTTCTTCTGAGCATTCCTCGACGTTTTTCTTTTATTTCCTCTCGTAAACGACGTAGTAAGGTGCAGTAGTAATCAGAGTTTATATTCTGACCCCTTTCAAGATAATCAATCATAATCACACCTTTCGAGTCCCAAAATACTGAAGCCATCACCTTATTTGCCGACAAAATCGACTTAGCCTTTTTAGGGGGTGGTGAACCAGGTCTTCTCCACTGTTTTGATTGTTGTTTTATTTCCGGTGTACAGTAATGAACCCATGTTTCGTCTATAGTAACAAAACGATTCAAAAAATCATCTGCATCGGCTTCAAATAACTCCAAACAGTCGCGTGAAATAGTCAATCGCGTCCTTTTTTGTTCAACTGAAAGCAGTCGCGGAACCCACCTCGCAGACACCTTGTGGAAACCCAACTCGTTGACAATGATGTTTTGAGTTCGTTCATAAGAGATGCCTATAATCTCGGCTATCTCTCTAATTTTTAATCTGCGGTCTCCCATTATTAAATCAAGTACTTTTTTAATATTTTCGTCAGTAGTTGACGTCGAAGGCCTTCCAGAGCGGGGTTCATCTTTCACACTCTCTCTACCACGCTGAAATTCTGCTATCCATTTTTGACGGATGAATATGACAGAGCACAATCGCCTAATGTACTGACCATGTCATCATGGATGGCTTTTGATGATAGCCCCTTCTTATGGAGGTACTTAATGACGGCACGCTGCTCGATTTGCTCCATTCGCGGAAATTATGTCCGATTACTTTGTTAATAAATTTATAAAATCACAACTAATTATCGCACACGTTTCGAACTTCACACAATGAACTAGTCTGAACTGAACTAAATAATGTGGGTAGATTTGATTTTTAGAATTGAATGGATCTGTGTTAAGCCGAGTACTTTTCAATCCACCCTCGTATTACACAAACCTCAGGATGAACGAGCTTTAGCAGAAATGCAGAGACTGAGATGACCTGACTGAGTGTAGACCACACACAAGAAACTGATAGGTCTAAAGCTCATTCATCGTGAGGTTTTTTGTAATGTAATGTAATGTAATTATTATGTAATGTAGTAATACACAACTCAGCATTAGAATATGTGAGTAAACAATAAATCACCCCTATTTTACCCCCCTGGGGGTAGACGTTTTGTTTTCAAATTTATATGGGACCAATTTCGGGGTATACCCTATCTAATAAAAAAAAATTATCAAAATCGGTCCACTATGGAAAAAGTTATACGTGGTCTAACATAAAAAAAATATACACGTCGACTTGAGAACCTCCGTTTTTTCGTCGGTTAAAAATACAATGTGAAATGGTAAGTAAGATATTTAGGTAAAATACCTATTCTGACAATGATCGACCATATTTCTGCTACTATGCGAGTTCTGTGATGCCCGACGCATACAACTTGCAAGGCCATTGGTCGAGAATCGCGATATTTGGCTCGGAAGAAACAACAGTAGAGTAAACAACAAATAAACCTGAAATACGATTCCTAACAGAAATGTGATAATATTCTACTTAGTTAAAAATCTTCTAAACAAAGTTTTACTTGCAGTATTTTGTGTTATTATAACTTAAAATATTTTAATTACAAAAGACAAATAGGTATGTAAGTAGGTATTTGGGTAGTGAAGTAAATTTCAACTAACTTTTGTAATAAAATACTTAGATATTACTTCTGTAATTATATTATTACTTTCGCTCTAACAAAAAAATATATATTCACCTTTCATTATCCTTCGGTAACTTAACAAATGATATATCTGAATCCTTTGTTTGCTCATTAAGCATCCATCCACGCAACAATTATAGAAGAAACAATGTTTTGCCATTATAATTTATCAAATAGATAGGTAAAATACATATATATTATTCTTAAACTACATTAAAACGTTTTCAACTATTTTATCCTACAATTAAATATACTAAACACTAAACAAAAACTATTTAGACAAGTATTTCAACAAATAATTTAAAATTACAAATTTTGTACAGCCGACTTCAATATAGGTTATTTAAGAATAACTCAATAACCATTGGTCTGACCTTGACCAAATTCATATGGGACCACACGAGAACTATCAGCTTTCATATAAAAAAAGAATCATCGAAATCAGTTGGCCCAGTACAAAGTTATGAGGTAACACACATAAAAAAAAAAAAGCATATACTCGAATTGAGTACCGTCTCCTTTTTGGAAGTCGGCAGAAAACTATTTAAGTAAACAGCGTTAAAAAACTTTAACATTCTATCACAGAATACCAGCGTGAAGTAGAGGTTTACCTCTGCGTTTCGCTTGGTGAGTGCAGGTGGCCAGAGGCCTTTTTTACTGGAAATGAGGCATTCCATCTTAGTCCTCACGGGTGACAACGTATCTGCATTTTGATTCGCAAAGGAGGATAGATGTAGATGTCTATGGGCCGCAGCAACCACTTACCATCAGGTAGACTGTGTGCTCGTTTGTTACCCTTATCCTATAAAAAAAAATAAAAAAAAATGCACCAGTCCTGACTGTGTTCTATCCCTGGGGCACCTTGCCTTTGTAGGTAATTATTTCACACAGGTAGCAAGAGTGACAGAAGCCTGATGGCAGTCTGATTTTTTTTAAGTATATACATATTATGTCACCATTCTCTGTATTACCCATATTTAAAATTATTAAGCTTAAAGGTTTCTTAATAAAATTATTTTAGTGACAATAAATATTATGAATAAAATAATAAAGGATAAAATAATTATGATATTTCATCTTTAGGCAATTAGCCCAGCTATCCATTAGCTATTTCTAGCACCAAGCAGCAATTCATCTACTACTAATTAGAGGCTTTCTATTTTCGGAAGGAATGTACAAAACCTATAATAGATTTTGAGGGGCTTTGGTGTGAACCTTGTCTCTAAAGGAAGGATATGTGTCCTTCCTTCAAAGATGAGGTACGAGGAGGTTCCACTCTGTAGATGTTGAGGAAAACATAAAATCTTTTTTTTATTTATTACACATTTGTGCTGCGCATGCTGCTGTGTGAAAGGGCGAGGAAAAGAGATAGGACAAGGTCATGGAGCTCAACCCCACCTGAGAAGGAATAGAGGCGTAAACCTGTATTTTCACATATTTTGTATTTTTTTTTTGGTTAAATTAAATATAGCCACCAACAAATACGTGCAGATGGTTGCGGTTCAATAAACTTAGGTGTGTTCAATTTAATATGTAATGCCAGAAGAAATAATAAACCTAGGCTAGTCTAGGATTACAGAAATTGCCCACACTTTTTAAGTATAAGTTCATACAATATATTACGACATATGATGTTCATATTATAATATAAATGTTCTCACCTCCAGAGTGAGAACATTCTAGCTCTGGTGGCTCCTTTCTGGTAAAGTTACATATACTTTTAAAACATTTAAAGACACTTCTACATCATACCTACACAATGGTATAAGTAATATGAAATAAACCTCAACTCATGTATTGTTTGTCTAACAGGTGACATATAAAATAGCATTGTTCAATGTTTACATGTTAGGTGCTACAATATATCTCAAGAGAACCCTAAAAGTATTGTTATATTAGATATAAAGAGCATTGTAGGCTTTTAGTGAATATGTGGTCCATAGGTAAAGAAATTTTGATAGAAAGCTTTAGCTAAGCTATCACTGTACACCTCATAAACCTATACACCAACATATTCACACACACATACTATACTCACCATTTCCTCACTATGTCTGTCACTCTGGAACCTAGATTTAACATTCTAGAGCCATACAGCAGCTATATTATAGTTGTAGCATGAATGGGTTGGCTCGAAAGGGGAAGAACCACACTTTCACAGAATACCACCGTAACATAGCATCTAAATATCTGCATCTTGATTTATAATTGAGGATAAAATTAATGTTTACGGACCATCAGGTATACTGTGTGCTCGTCTGTCACCTATATTCTATATAAAACATAGATACTTAACCATAATAAGACACGAGCAAGAGGTATACTACTGTAAAAACTAACTAGGACCACTCATAGTATGATGTAGTACATAAACACCAAGTAGTTTCCTTAATTCTTCCTTCGATGTTCTCAGAAGCAACATGTCATTAGCATAGCTTAGATAATTTAAGAATGATGAGCTCATATAAAAAGCGACCGTAAGAACAATTTTCGTAGATACTAAAATACTAAATACTATAATGAAGTACAGCTGCCTAACGTCAATTTTTCGCGCCAAAACTTACTTCTCAAGTTTTATTTTCTTCAAGGCAATTTCTTTTCCAGTCATTCTATCTTTTGCTTTATATACCACTCCATAAGTCCCTTCACCAATTTTTTCTACCTTTGAGAAGTTTTCCATTACAATGGGAAACCAATTTTTAGCAAATAGATGTTTATTTAAAATGTGATCGACGATTAGAACAAGTGAACAAGAAGAAAACAAGAATATCATATTGTCATTGTCACTGTCAGTGTCACTAGTCTTTTTTTTGGAGCTTATGGCCTGGTATCTAGACCTTTAGGCCAAGTCTTGAGTATTTTTATTCGGTTTATTATAATTTCCCCAAGCCTTGTCTTTATGTATTATTATCCTTCATAGTTCACTGCTTCACAATATGTTCATGCGTCACATTGTGCTGCTCTTGGGAGATTTTGACGGCAACTTGAGCTAGCAGGCAGCTGACAGTTGGCGATGGTATCTAAAGGCGCCTATGCAAACAGCTTATCTTGAGAATCCATCACCATCAGAGCACTTGTTTCACCGTTTCCATCGCATCACTTTTATATATCAAAATCCACTTCAAACTATTATTTAAACTATAATACAGGAGCAGCAAACCGCCGCCGATCAAGTTCCCGCCAAAACTCCAGTGTCACTAGTCATCAATCTCAGAGTGTTACTAACGTAGAGAGAGTTCTAAAATAAGAACAAAATTCTTATGGGCTTTATGGCTAATTTACACAGGGTCAGTAACTCACTCTCAATTCCAGGCAAGTCAGTACTGAGCCGATACTAACGTTGTGTAATTTGATTGGGAGTCAGTACAGCGCTGTCGCGCCAGTGCTAACTTCAATATTCCTGCTTGAATATTTTGAAAGGGTAGGAAAGTGTGAGAGTGATATCGAAAGAAGAGTGAATGCAGGAAACATGGTGAATGGAGCTTTGCACTCCTTTATGAGGAGTCGGAAGGTGTTAACAAGACTCGTTTGGCTGTGCATGAGGGGGTGTTGGCTCCGAATTTCATGTACGGAAGTGAAAGTTTGGTATGGCAGAAGAAACATGAAAGCAGAATAAATGCAGTTGAGATGAGAGCGTTAAGAAGTATGATAGGAGTTAAACTGAGTGACAGGATAAGAAATAGTGAGATAAGGAAACGTTGTGGTCTGAAGAAGAAGAAGATGTAGTGACAAAAATTGAGAAAGGTATGCTGAGATGGTTTGGCCATGTCGAGAGAATGAATGAAGAACGTTTGACGAAAAAGGTGTATAAGGCGAGTGTGAATGAAAGTGTTGAAAGGGGTAGACCTAGGCGGACGTTTCTAGATCAAATCAAAAACGTCTTGTAAAAAGGCCAAGTCAAGAGTACCCTAAACCGAAGAGCATGTATGAAGGGAATAATGAAAGTGGACGAAACGAAACAAGTATATAAAGATCGTAGCAAGTGGAAAGAAGTGGTCTCTGCCTACCCCTACGGGAAAGAGGCGTGGTTATATGTATGTATGTGTGTATGAATATTTTGTAGTCAGTCCACTCCCCCTGCCACCCGCACCAGTGGTATTAACCTTGTCTAAACAACCAAGTCAGTACTTGATCAAACGCTGGCACCGCATTGTAGGGTGATGTCGCGTCATCAACAAAGCAGAACTTCCTGTTCTTTTTCTTCCGTCTATCCATTTTCTTATCCACAGTCGTTTCTTTTTAAATGTCTCTTCTTCTAACATTTCCGTCAACTCTTTCAACAGCAGATAAGAACACTTTCTCAACAATTATTTCAATCGTTGTAAATTCTGCCATTTCCATGAATTCATTTTTACCCACTGACTTCAATAACGAGTGTACACCCTCACGAAGTTATCACGACTACTGACTACATATAAATAGTGCGAGTCAGTCCTCGATGTCAGCACTGGCGCCTGTTACTAACCCTGTGTAAACCAACCTTCATAGACATCACAATTTCATTCGCAAACTGACAGCCGACGCCGACAAATTGCCTTGTCTATAGTCAAGTTGGCCGACATTATTATTAATAATCACCAACATTTTCGGTCGGTTGGGAACATAAGAGATATATACCTATGGAGAAGGCATATTCCACTATAGATATAATAGTTATACATATATCTATCTATAAATGACAAGCTCGTGGAAACTGTCCATGCGGTCGGAGCTAAGTTCTGCAAGACCCGCCGCAGAAGAACACAAAAACTCTCCGATCACACTCTAAATCTCATGGCTGTTAGACGGGAGATGAAGCTACATTCTTTAACAGATTTGACAGCATACAGGCAACTGAACAGACAGATCTGCAAATGCATGCGGCGGGACTTACGCAACTTCAATACAGCTCGTATTGAAGAAGCGATCGAGCGGAACCAAGGCTCCAAAGTCTTTGTCAGAGATCTATCTGTCAGAAAGAGCCAAATGTCAAAGCTGAAGACCGAATGTGGCAGCATCGTTTCCGGGGTACCTGAGATTTTGAGTGAGATTGAGAGGTTCTATGGGCAGCTGTACACGTCATCGTTGAAGCCACACGCAAGTGTGAGTAACGATCCAAGAGCGAGTCTTATCCGACATTATTCCGATGATATCCCAGACGTCAGTCTGAGCGAGATTAGAATGGCTCTCCAGCACTTTAAAAACGGCAAAGCCCCAGGCGAGGATGGAATTACAGCGGAGCTTCTGAAAGCGGGTGGAAAACCGGTACTTGAAGTCCTTCAGAAGCTCTTTAATTCCGTCCTTCATGGTGGCATTACACCGGAGGCGTGGAGCAGAAGTGCGGTGGTCTTGTTCTTCAAGAAAGGCGACAACGCTCTCTTGAAGAACTACAGACCGATTTCCCTTCTGAGCCGCGTCTACGTGCTGTTTTTGAGAGTCGTTACGAATCGTCTCGCGCGCAGACTTGACGACTTCCAACCTCCCGAACAAGCCGGTTTCCGAAAAGACTTTAGTACCATAGACCACATACATACCTTTCGACAAATTGTACAGAAGTCAGAGGAGTATAATTTACCACTATGTCTGGCGTATGTGGTCTATGAGAAAGCCTTTGATTCCATCGAAATTTGGGCGGTGCTGCAGTCCCTTCAGCGGGGCCAAGTTGACTGTCGGTATATCGAAGTGCTGAAATGCTTGTACAGTAGGGCTACGATGGCTATCCGAGTACAGAACCAGAGTACGAAACCTATCCAATTGCAGAGAGGTGTAAGACAGGGTGACGTCATATCCCCGAAACTCTTCACCGCTGCATTGGAAGACGTTTTCAAGCTTCTGGACTGGAAAAGATACGGTATCAACATCAATGGCGAGTACATCACTCACTTTCGATTCGCCGACGATATAGTCCTTATGGCAGAATCACTGGAGGACCTAAGCACCATGCTTAATGACCTCAATAGTGCTTCCCAACGGATAGGTCTTAAGATGAACATGGAAAAAACAAAGATCATGTTTAATGTCCATGTCACACCTATGCCGGTAGTTGTTGGCGTTGAAGTTGTTGACGAGTCTGTTTATCTGGGACAAATAGTCCGACTAGGTAAGTCCAACTTCAACCGAGAGGTCAATCAACGGATTCAACTCGGTTGAGCAGCGTTCGGGAAATTACGGCACATCTTCTCGTCAGTTATACCTCAAAACTTGAAAACGAGACTGTACGACCAGTGCATGTTGCCAGTGATGACATACGGAACTGAGACGTGGTCCTTCACTGCTGGCCGGATGAGAAATCTCAAGGTCGCTCAGCGAGCTATGGAGAGGGCTATGCTCGGAGTTTCTCTGCGTGATAATCTCAGAAATGAGGATATCCGCAGTAGAACCAGAGTGACCGACTTAGCCCAACAGATTAGTAAGCTGAAGTGGCAATGGGCCGGCCATATAGCTCGAAGAACCGACAACCGATGGGGAAGAAAGGTTCTCGAGTGGCAGCCTCGTGCCGGCAGGCGAAGTTTTGGGCGTATCCCCACTAGATGGAGTGACGACCTGGTAAGATATGCAGGAAATCGATGGATGCAGGTGGCTCAGGACCGTGCTTTGTGGAATTCCTTGGGGGAGGCCTATGTTCAGCAGTGCACTTGTGAAGGGCTGTAATGATGATGATGATGATGATGATGATATATCTATAATATCAACACACACTTGTCAAAAACAATTTTGTCTCTTTTTAACAAAGCAGTAGCTGCTTTGGTATGCTTTGGTAATATTTATACTTTTGTGTGACGTCATTAGATCATTCTAGCGTGACTGCATCACCATGTTAAGCGCCAAGTTTTGTGATAGATCTGCTGTCAAACTGTCAAAAAGTGTCGTACACTCTTATCTTGGGTGTCGTATAGAAATTATTTTAATAAATTAATTTTGTTCAAAAATGATATGTAATGATAATAATAGTTTATAAATCCTGGGTATCATATTTCATCCATCGTTTCATGATCATGCCAGATTTTCGAATTTTAAATGGACAAAATTAATGTACCTGTGTAAAATAATAATATTTTCATTAAAAATATGAATAAAAAAATTAAATTTGATATCCAGCAGGACCGAACATGGTATAAATATGGTATATATAATGTTCAGAATGGTATTATCGTTATTAGTAATAATATTTATTGTCACTAAAATAATTTTATTAAGAAACCTTTAAGCTTAATAATTTTAAATATGGGTAATACAGAGAATGGTGACATAATATGTATATACTTAAAAAAAATCAGACTGCCATCAGGCTTCTGTCACTCTTGCTACCTGTGTGAAATAATTACCTACAAAGGCAAGGTGCCCCAGGGATAGAACACAGTCAGGACTGGTGCTTTTTTTTATTTTTTTTTATAGGATAAGGGTAACAAACGAGCACACAGTCTACCTGATGGTAAGTGGTTGCTGCGGCCCATAGACATCTACATCTATCCTCCTTTGCGAATCAAAATGCAGATACGTTGTCACCCGTGAGGACTAAGATGGAATGCCTCATTTCCAGTAAAAAAGGCCTCTGGCCACCTGCACTCACCAAGCGAAACGCAGAGGTAAACCTCTACTTCACGCTGGTATTCTGTGATAGAATGTTAAAGTTTTTTAACGCTGTTTACTTAAATAGTTTTCTGCCGACTTCCAAAAAGGAGACGGTACTCAATTCGAGTATATGCTTTTTTTTTATGTGTGTTACCTCATAACTTTGTACTGGGCCAACCGATTTCGATGATTCTTTTTTTATATGAAAGCTGATAGTTCTCGTGTGGTCCCATATGAATTTGGTCAAGGTCAGACCAATGGTTATTGAGTTATTCTTAAATAACCTATATTGAAGTCACTTATATTGAAGTCGGCTGTACAAAATTTTTAATTTTAAATTATATGCACCAGATTTTTTTAGGTACTCACGTTAATTCTGTAGGTATGTCCAGTCCATATACTCCTATGTAAGTGGTTGGGAAGAACATCCAACTACATCCGACAGCCAACTTATTGTAGTGTCTATAGCTCTCGGTAGAGAGTAAAGAGTAACTGTGTTCTGTGGTCTATAGCGTGTTTGGACAAGGACAGCCGAACGGCATCAATCAGTCACGTGCGCGGTGACAGCCACGGGCAGTAATCTTCATAGAGTAAATACTAGACATGGGAAATGTCATAGCAAGATGATATATGACAGCTAACACCCGCCCTCGCCTCTCAGCATCCCGTTTAAGCATGGAGTATAGAGTAAACGACTCTATACTCCATGCTTCTGCAAGCTATCGCGGCCTTATTGTTTTTGTTTGTTTTATTTTGTCCCAATTTTTAACAAAAAATGTACAATACCAAGAATAGATTTCTACATGGACAGATAAGAAAGACTGTGAACATACAGAAACACGGTTATTACACAAACTTAACGACGAAAATGTTATTCCTGGAAAAAAATTAAGGTATAAAATAATTGTAATTATATTTCAATTACATGTAATTTAATTTTGTATGTGTAATACACGTTTTCCTATTTCAAATTGTTATAAATTATTTACAGGTTAAGAATTATGTTCCTGTATTTAGTAAAACCGTGGAAGGACCCTTTAATTATACCTCTGCATTTTGTAAGTTATCATATTAATTATTTTATTAAATATATTATTACATAGCACCATAAAACTGAAGTGTTTTACATGGCTAGTGGTGAGAACCAGATACCTTTTTTACTGGTAATAAGGCATTCTTTTATCTTCAAGTATGACAGTGCATTTTGATACTTAATTGAGGATTAATGTAGGTATCTGTTGACCACAGCACAGCAGTAACTTAAAAATACTGTATAGAGTACTTTATTTAATATTTTATTTAATAATATTTTAAATATATCTTACAGTTCATTATTCAGATGTGCGGCCAGTGAGCAAAACTACTAAAATACTGCAGAAATATTATTTTTCATGGATGAAGTACTTGATAATGAGAATGGAAGTGCGGTAATAAATGATAAAAGAAGTGGAAAAGATTTAACAAATTTGGCATTCTGGCAGTAAGCTTTATTGAAACTACAAAATTTAAAATGTGTTAATAAAAATTGACATGATTGTACATGTGTAAAGGACTGTAGGAGTACCATAAAAAGTTTTATAAAATTGTGGCAGTGTTTTTCCAAGAAAAACATAAAAATTATGACCCCACTATATAAATTCTGATGCAATCAAAAACTTTTTCGGTGAAATAAGATCATACAATTTTAGGATCCATAACCCGACTTCCCACTATTTCATAAATGCTTTTAAATCTTTTTTAATAACAGGATTCATTAAGTTTTACCGCTCATCTTTTAAGTGTGAAGATGATGTTAGTGCACAATTATTAAAAATAATGAACCTGTTTAAAGGGCATGAAAGGGAAGTGAGCAATGAAAGTGGTGAAAATGGTGAATTTTATATTGAATATGAATCCATTAATTCTAAATTTGTAAAAGTTAAAATGAGGACTGTATGAGAATTATTAGTTTTAGTTGGTTTAATTATAGCTTTTAAATAATGTATATATTAATAAGTTAATTATTAAATTTGTACACAAAATTATTGTAAAGTAAATATTAATAACTAATAAAAAAATAGTAAATTTCAACATTGTTTCATTTGTATTTACCTCGTTTTATTTTCAATACAATAAAATTAATTTTTCAAGTGTCTATTATTTGGGGCGACCTTTGGCTGGTATAGCAGCTTGAAATTAAAAAAAAGAACTGTCATATATCATTTTGCTACAACCGATAAGGACGCAGAAGCTAAGCTAAGCTAAATCGAGTAAGTTTAGTTCGTGAGATTTCCGTCTGATTCCGGCTTTGAGCATATTTTCTATGCTCAAAGTATTTGGGTAGAATCTACTAGTTAGTCTGTGGTGACAGCGTTCGTTTCCGTTCATTCGTGTTTTATTTAGTCTATGGTTTAAGTCTTTATTATATTTGTTTGGATCACACTGTATTACTAATTTTTGTATCTAAGAAAAACATTATTTGAAAAGCTTTTATGATTATATATATATATATATATATATATATATATTCTATTGTTTTATATTTTATGCTATTTACAATTTGTAAGCGTCATTCCTACTTGCCATCTGAGCTAATGACAATGATCGTGGTTCCGATAGTAAAGAATAAGACAGGGGATGTTTCCGGTAAAGCCAATGCCATCAAAAACATAAGTTGTAAAAAAAGCCAAGTCTCGCAACTCAGTTCTTCTACCGTAAAATGTTGTGAGATCCATGTAATACCAAGTCGGTTAATTTATTCAGTCCATAGATTGATACATAGATTGACTTGGCAACCGCATGAAAACACAATATATCTCACAAGTAATACATATTATATTAAATTAGATTGATTAGTGCGATTGCCAAGTCAATCTATGTATCAATCTATGGACTGAATAAATTAACCGACTTGGTATTACATGGATCTCACAACATTTTACGGTAGAAGAACTGAGTTGCGAGACTTGGCTTTTTTTACAACTTATGTTTTTGATGGCATCTCATTTCTTTTTGTAGATAGTTATATCTAGGTAGCTATTTACACCTATTATTCCATTATACATATATAGATACACTGATTCATTCACTGCAAATGTAACATTGTAATACTATATGTTTATATAGGATTACAAAGTTATTTATGCGGTTGGTGTATCTCGAAATCTGGACCGAAATTATACAATATTTTAATTTTTCCTTAATTTATATATTAAACAATAATTGTATTCCAAATTTGAAGTTTCTATGTCTGCTAGAAGTGCCCTAGAGTTTTGATGATCGGTCAGTCAGTGAGTGACAAAATTAAGAAACTTTGACTAGTTATAATTCTTAAACTACTAAATCAAATTCAATGAAATTTGAAATATACTGAGTTTATACAATGCCTACTTGGTTAATAAAAATTCAGGCTTCTAGTTTTATCCATAACGAAGTTATAGGGTTTCGGAAATGGCCTAAACTGCTTCGAGAAAAGGATGGTACGGCCGTGACGCTTTTTTGCTCGACTTGGCGGGGGCACTGCCGTGCCCCCAGATTACCAACCGATCTCGTTGACTACGGTGATTGCTAAGGTGCTTGATGGTTTGCTTGAGAGACAGCTCAAAAACATCTAGAATCACATGATGCTCAATTTGGTTTTAGACCTGGCCTATCAACTCAATGTACAATTTTGTCACTCAAGCACATTATTAAGTACTACACAAGTAGGAAAACATGTGTATATGCTGCTTTTCTTGATCTGTCGTAGGCATTTGACCTGGTTAGATATGAAATACTCGGAAATAAGCTAACTGCCACTGGTGTGCCTACCAATGTGGTAAATATCTTTTAAGTACTGGTATGGTTATCAGACTAACTAACTAAGTGGCTTGGACAATTTTCTGGTGAGTACAGGTTGGGATGTAGGGTTAGACAGGGTGGTTTGACTTCTCCTTTACTTTTCAACCTGTACATTAACCAGCTGATAGTGGAACTCAGCAGCACACAGGTCGGGTGCTCTCTTGACGGACAATGTGTCAATAGCATCAGTTACGCTGGTGACATGGTGCTTCTGAGTCCCTCAATCGCTGCTCTCAGAAAATTAATCTTAGTTTGTGGGCAGTTTGCGGAATCACATTGCCTTATTTTTAATTTAAGGAAGAGCGAGGTTATAGTGTTTCAAGCGAAGGAACCTAAAGTGGCTTGCGTTCCACCAGTAAATTTAACACGTTCACTGTCCGGTTTACAGACACAATAGTAAGACAATAGCAATGTATATGTAGTGCACGGGACAGTGAAAGGTTTAAACCGGGGGGCTCTTACGAGAGTATCATTCTTCAAGTACCTTGGCCATGTAGTTACCGAAAACTTAAAGAATGACAGTGATATTGAAAGAGAAAAGAGGGCGATGGCAGTGCGCTGCAAAATGTTGTCCCGCAGATTTTGTAACGCAGAAGTTAAAATTTCACTGTTTAAAGCCTTCTGCCAAACAATGTACACGTGTAATCTGCGGGTTAATTATACGTAGCGGGTTATCAATGCTCTCCGAGTTCAATATAATAATGCCTTCAGAGTGATGTTGGGACCCCCGCGATTTTTCAGTGCATCAAAGGTGCTTGTGCTAGTGCATACTGACGGTTTTTACGCTGTAATACGCCAACGTATCGAGTCTCTTATGCGCAGATTGCGAGGGAGTTCCAACACTATTCTGAAGGTTATTAGTGATAAGCCAGACTGCCAAGTTATGAGGCACTGGGTATATACACATACGTGTATAACAGATGTCACAAACCAGCCCGGAAAATATTTAAATTAATGTCATAGGGTAGTTTTTATCTGGGGGCACGGCAGTGCCCCCGCCAAGTCGAGTAGAAAACGGCACGGCCGTACCCTCCTTTTCTAGAAGCAGTTCAGGCCATTTTTGAAACCCTATAACTTCGTTATGGATAAAACTAGAAGCCTGAATTTTCATTAACCAATTAGGGATTGTATATACACGGTATATTTCAAATTTCATTAAATTTAAACCAGTAGTTTAAAAATTATAACTAATCAAAGTTTCTTAATTTTGTCACTCACTGACTGACCGATCATCAAAACTCTAAGGCACTTCTAGCAGACAAAAAAGCTTCAAATTTGGAATACAATTATTGTTTATTATACAAACTAAGAAAAAATTAAAACATTTTGCAATTTCGGTTCAGTTTTCAAGATACACCAACTGCATAAATGACTTTGAAATCCCATATAAACATATAAGATTACAAAGTTACATTTGCAGTGAATGAATCAGTGTACCCTCTTGAAATCCCATATAAACATATAGGATTACAAAGTTACATTTGCAGTGAATGAATCAGTGTACCCTCTTGATAAAGAGTAATTGTGTTCTGTGAGTGTACTTATATATGTATAATAAATAATACAATAAAATAAAACATTTTGCAATTTCGGTTCAGTTTTCGAGATACACCAACTGCATAAATGACTTTGAAATCCCATATAAACATATAGGATTACAAAGTTACATTTGCAGTGAATGAATCAGTGTACCCTCTTGAAATCCCATATAAACATATAGGATTACAAAGTTACATTTGCAGTGAATGAATCAGTGTACCCTCTTGATAAAGAGTAATTGTGTTCTGTGAGTGTACTTATATATGTATAATATAATGGAACAATAGGTGTAGATAGGTACCTAGATATAACTATCAACAAAAAGGAATGAGATGCCATCAAAAACATAACTTGAAAAAAAGCCAAGTCTCGCAACTCAGTTCTTCTATCGTAAAAAGCCAAGTCAATCTATTTATTTAAAACATAAAAGATTTTTGATATTGATATGGTCACTATAAGATTTTGTTAGGTTAGCTAATTACGTAATAATTTAAGACAGAAGAACCCTTAACTAGGGACTGAATAAATTAATTGACTTGGTATTACTTGTTATTTTTACGATAGAAGAACTGAGTTGCGAGACTTGGTTTTATTACAAGTTATGTTTTTGATGGCATTCTGTTTTTCTAACATAATTTGCAAGTTCATATTTTGTACTAACCCTGTTATGGACCAAAAGTCTGAAATAAATTCATTTTATTTTATTTGTTTTATCCAATCTAATAAAAATAAATAAACCTGCGACACTTGATACTTTAAAATCTAAATTAGAAAATATGAGGACTGCCTACAAAAGGTAGTTGAAAAAGGGATGTAGCACTGATAAATGATGATACTACAACACTGGCTATGGTGGTGATTGATGAAGATACAATGCTATTTGGAAATTATATATTTTGTCTCTTTTAACTCAGTTTATACCATTCGTGTATTATTCATATTCTTCATTGCAGTACGAGTACCTCCAAGGACGCAACTAGGAGATTTTCTAAAAATTCTGAATGGGTTAACTAGCACCGTCAATATAGTCAGATCTGATCTAAACTTCCAACCAAATAATAGGTACTATTTTTTCTAGGTGAAAGATTCTTTGACAACGGGGGCTGCATCTAATGACATACATATATCACGGCTATGGTGCTATGAATATATGACATTTCTAGATGAAAGAAATACTTTTAGTAGGCCTGGCACTGATAACTGGAATAAAAGCCAATATGAGTAAGTAAAAGTTAAACACAGCTTTCATAAAATCATAATTTATTCTGGTACAATGGATAAAAATGGATAACTCCGTGTAGTGACGGGAAAGAATACTCACTACCCCATATCTTCCCGTGGGTGTCGTAAGAGGCGACAGAGGGAAACTGAAGCAAAGGGTGGGCAGCAGCATCATTCTGATAATAGCAAAACAACAATAAAAAAAAACTGCGGTTGCCAACCCGCTCACCAAGCGTGGCAACTATGGCAATATACCTCCCATGAGAGTAACGAAGAGACGGCCAGTCCCCGGCGGCCCCGCTATTCCTGGCTACGGTGGCGACCATGGTAACGGCGGGGCAAGGGGTGCTAAGAATTTCCGGTAGAGGTTCGGTTGCCACCTACGACGACTCGACCTGGCAACTAATAACGCACGCACACTGAGGACTGACGAGAAGATCCTGGAGCTGGAAGAAGAGATAGACAAGTTGCGCTGGAATATCATAGGATTATCCGAGGTCCGAAGAGAGGGGGAGGACACGGTAATTTTCGAATCAGACAACGTGTTCTATCACCGGGAGGGCGACCATCTGTCTCAAGGAGGTGTCGGATTCATCGTCCACAAGTCTCTCGTTAACAACGTTGTAAAGGTTGGGAGTGTGTCGACGAGGGTTGCGTACCTTATACTCAGAATCACCAAACGGTATTCGCTGAAGGTCATACAGGTTTACGCACCAACCTCGGCATACGGAGGTGGAGGCAATGTATGAGGATATCTCGAGAGCCATGCATTCCTCCAAAACCCACTATACGGTGTTAATAGGAGACTTCAACGCAAAACTAGGCACAAGAGAGAACGGTGAGCTGAAAGTAGTTAAATTCGGAATAGGGCAACGGAACCCATGGGGCCAGCAGCTGGCCGACTTCAATGAGAAAGAGGAACTCTTTATGATGAACTCTTTCTTCCAGAAGCGGCCCCACAGGAAGTGGACCTGGTCGAGCCCCGACGGTTCGACAAAAAATGAGATTGACTTCATTATTACGACTAGACGACAACTGTTCAGTGACGTCTCAGTGATCGCGAGGGTGAAAACCGGCAGCGATCATCGAATGGTGAGAAGCATACTGAACCTAAACGTTAAGTTGGAGAGGTCTCGTCTAATGAAGTCAACGCTCCGTCCCCCTCGTGCTCTAATCCAAATTCCCGAAACCTTTCAGCTCGAGCTACGAAACTGTTTTCAGTGCCTAGAAGATTGCAATGCAGTGGACGATATGAATGACAAGCTCGTGGAAACTGTTCATGCGGTCGGAGCTAAGTTTTACAAGACCCGCCGCAGAAGAACACAAAAACTCTCCGATCACACTCTTAATCTCATGGCTGTTAGACGGGATATGAAGCTGCAGTCTTCAGTAGATTTGAAAGCATACAGGCAACTGAACAGACAGATCTCCAAATGCATGCGGCGGCACTTATGCAACTTTAATACTGCTCGTATTGAAGAAACGATCGAGCGGAACCAGGGCTCCAAAGTCTTTGCTAGAGATTTGTCTGCCGGAAAGAGCCAACTGTCGAAGCTGAAGACCGAGTGTGGCAGCGTCGTCTCCGGGACACCTGAGAATTTGAGTGAAATTGAGAGGTCCTATGGGCAGCTGTACACATCATCGTTGGAGCCACACGCAAGTGTGAGTAACGATCCAAGAGAGAGTCTTATCCGACACTATTCCGATGATATCCTGGACGTCAGTCTGAGCGAGATTAGAATGGCTCTCCAGCACCTTATAAACGGCAAGGCCCCAGGCGAGGATGGAATTACAGCGGAGCTTCTGAAAGCGGGTGGAAAACCGGTACTTGAAGTATTGAAGTTGTTTTAAGCTAATTAAAATCTTAAGTAAATTAATGATAATATATTTTACCGAATTAACCGTAATTAGTTGGTAAGTTAATCATTTTATATAAGAAACAGAAAATATTTGTAGATGTATCTATTAGCACATACACCTGAGATACAGGTTTATCCTAGTTCAGGTGCCTATTATTGTAGACTATTTTAAATTAAGACATTATTTGAATTAATTGTACAGTTTCTTGAAATAAATTATTATTATTATATCCCGGAAACTCTTCACCGCTGCATTGGAAGATGTTTTCAAGCTACTGGACTGGAAAGGATAGGGTATCAACATCAATGGCGAGTACATCACTCATCTTCGATTTGCCGACGATATAGTCCTTATGGCAGAATCGCTGGAGGACCTAAACACTATGCTCAATGACCTCAATAGTGTTTCCCAACTGATAGGTCTTAAGATGAACATGGACAAAACAAAGGCAATGTTTAATGTCCATGTCACATCTATGCCGGTAGTTGTTGAGAGCACTAAGTTCGAAGTTGTTGACGAGTCTGTTTACCTGGGACAAGTAGTCCGACTAGGTAAGTCCAATTTCGACTGAGAGGTCAATCGACGAATTCAACTCGGTTGGGCAGCGTTCGGAAAATTACGGTACATCTTCTCGTCAGGTATACCTCAAAACTTGAAAACGAGACTGTACAACCAGTGCGTGTTGCCAGTGATGACATATGGAACTGAGACGTGGTCCTTCACTGCTGGCCATGTGAGGAAGCTCAAGGTTGCTCAGCGAGCTATGGAGAGGGCTATGCTCGGAGTTTCTCTACGTGATAAACTTAGAAATGAGGATATCCGTAGTAGAACCAGAGTGACTGACATAGCCCAACGGATTAGTCAGCTGAAGTGGCAATGGGCCGGCCATATAGCTCAAAGACCCGATAACCGATGGGGAAAAAAGGTCCTCGAGTGGCAGCTTCGTACCGGCAGGCGAAGTGTAGGGCGTCTCCCCACTAGATGGAGTGACGATCTGGTAAGATATGCAGGAAGTCGATGGATGCAGGTGGCTCAGGACCGTGCTGTGGCATTCCTTGGGGGAGGTGTATGTTCAACAGTAGACATGTGAAGGGCTGTAATGATGATGATGATGATGAATGGATAACATTAAATGTTATCCATTGTGCCAGAATAAATTGGTACACATTGGTAGGCACACCAGTGGCAATCAGCTTATATCCGAGTATATCATATCTAACCAGGTCAAATGCATACGACAGATCAAGAAAAACAGCATATACACATGTTTTCCTACTTGTGTAGTACTTGACAATGTGCTTGAGTGACATAATTGTATATTGAATTGATAGGCCAGGTCTAAATCCAAATTGGGCATCATGTGATACTAGATGTTTTTTGAGCTGTCTCTCATGCAAACCATCAAGCACCTTAGCAATCTCTGTAGCCAATGAGATCGGTCGGTAATTGGCTTTACCGGAAACATCCCTTCTCAGCTCCGAGGTAGAAGTTTTTCCTCTGGCTGTTTTGATGGATTTCCAGAAAAACTTAATGTTTGACTGGAAATCTTCAGTGAGCCTCCTATCGATTCATCCTTTCGTTCTTCTTTCTTTCTATACACAACTTCTTTCGCTGCTGATTTCAATTTTTTATACTTCGTTCTTGCTTTCTTTGTCTCGTCATCCGTTGCCTTTTGAACTTTTTGGTTAGCTTTTGTTATTAACCAAACCAACCACGCGTTCTTCTTTTCTTGCACAAACCTTTATACATCTTTACTCATCCACACATTATATTTATTTCTTCCTTTCCTTCTTTTAGCTACCCCGCATACCTCAATAGCAATATTCCCGACACCTTTCTTAAATGTCTCCCACAAATCTTTAATCACACCTATCTCTTCTATAACTTTCTTTCAGTTTCTCTACATACTCGTCTTTCTTTTCTATTTCTTGTAGATTTTCCACTTCTACTCTGTTCAAAACACTCGTAGGATCGGCCCCTCGATTTCGCCACCGTTTAAGGAGACCACGCATTCGGGCTATGACCAGGATGTGGACGTAGGAGTGGTCTGTATCGAGGCCTACACCGCGGTATGCCCGAGCACTTTATTCCTCAGTCTTTCATCCACAATTACAAAATCAATCATACTTCTAGACAGCCTCATCTCTTGTATACAAATGGATCACTGTGGTCAAACATTGTGTTGGCCACGTAGAGATTCAATTCCAAGCATACTTCAAGCAGGCTTTTGCCATTATCATTCAGTCTCTCGTCCCCAAACGTACCCAGAACTCCTTCTTTAACGCTTTACTCCAACCCATCCATTAAAGTCCCCTAACATCCCGATCCGTTCATTTTCTCCGCATTTATTCAAGACCTATCTCATGCTATCCCAAAATTCCTCTCTCTCTTTTTGGGCTTTTAATGACCCACCTCCGCGCATAGACCCCAAGGATAAACAATTGAGTGAGTCGAGTGAGTGATAAATCATATAATTATTACGCATAGAATACTAGTACGCGCACCGAAAGTGAAGCAAGTAAAACTAACGCGAAACCGGTTAAGTTGCCTGAGCTCAGCGACGCTTCAGTGCGTAACGTCACGTCTTACGGAGAAGAACTCGCGAAAAATTGTAAAAATTACCGTTTTTGTTGTAAAATACTGTCACAACGGTGATAATAAGCATAAAAGAAGTGATGGTTTCACATATAGGTTTATTTATGCATTTAATTCATTATAAGTACGTAAAACTAAAAAAAATACTTACCTAAGCTCTCATAATACAAACTATCTCGCGCGGTAGCGCGTGCGATAGACGTAACACACGAAAATACATTACGTCCAACGAATTTTTTTTCAGACTTTATTATAGTAATTCGGTATAAGCTAGCCTGCACACCCGACCTACTTACTTACTTACTTGATATTGCTATTGGTTTGAGATCGCATTCGAGTTTTGTTTTTCTCGATTGTAAATCTGCCATTTTTACATCCTAATAATTTTTATTTTAATAAATCTACTGTACTACTAAGGCAAAATCATTTTACTTCGGGAAAACAACCATTAAAATTTCAGCGTGTATATTGGATCAATCTATGTGTATATCCTTTCAAATAAAAAAATCTAAATCGGTTTAGAAATTGTAGAATTCTGAGGTAAAAAACATTAAAAAATACACCGAATTGATAACCTCCTCCCTTTTTGAAGTCGGTTTAAATTAAACATTACACGATGTGCTTATTGTATTCGAGCAAATTAATTGTGTTTAATAATATTCTTAAACGTCTGCATTTTTGTACCATTAATATACAGGGTATTTTTGGAACGCTCCTGAAAACTAAGACAGGCGACAGCACCATGTATACCTTTGATCATGGGTCACAAATAAATTCGATCCTGATGAAAAAAAAAATCTTTTTACAACGTTTTATTAGCTTTATTCACGTGCCATCATGTTAGCACAGCTAAATTAAATGATAATTTCATAAAAAAATCATGAAAGTACTGAAACATAAAACCAGCAGTGGAATTACTGAATTCATATCAGCTGATTAAAGTTCAATTTACGCGAGTACGCTGAAAAAAGAACGCTGGCCTTGAACCTGGGCACTGAGCGATTTATGAGTTAGGGGTACGAAGGGAGCGCGACGGGGAACAATCCGCCAGTATTACTGTGGCCGCACGCTATTGGTTCCCGCGCTTTGTTCGCTCCCAAAATACAGTCGCATACACAGCTTACTTTGCGACTCGCGACGATGGTTTTAAAAAGGAAGGAAAGAAAAATTATTTATATCTATTGTTTTATGACTGAACTAGTGAACGAAAAGGTAAATATGATAGGAGGAGGTGAATGGGGAAAATTGTGCAGTAAAGTTAAAAGTGTTGAGGAAGAATACCGAAAAAATTACCATGTGATCGACCTGATGACGGAAGCTCAAGCGAAGATGAAATTGATGATGAAGTAGCATCCAGTAACACCAACACACCATCAAAATCTGGCTTCCATGTGACCCAAGACAACATAATGGACGGCGTGTCACCCTTAGCTTAAGTTTTCTTGTTATAAACTACTTTATATTTTACGATAGAAATAACAAATAATGCTCAAGTAAACATTATCCATTTTTAATTCCAACCTCTTCCAAAGTTCTAAGTAGCTAGTAAAACACCTATTATGATTCTACAATAAAACAATTAATTACTATAATATTATAAAACAATAGCCCAATACCATGTAGTACTTTAGAACGCGACTGTACCCACACTCCCTCCTCTATCGACCTGTATCTAGCTCGGTGCGAAACAATACAATTTTCGAATAAATGAGTTAAATATACCATTCGACTCATGATAAAAAGGCGCATCTACTAAATTTTTTTAATATTCATAAATATCAATATTTTAGAAAATATCGTAAGAACTTTAGACGTAACTGTTGATCACACATGACATTTTTTTAGTAGAAAAGACTTATACAAATTCAACATAAAAGAAAAGACTTATTTAACCAGTTGCTACGTGATCTTTAACAATATTTGCATCGATTACTTAAATTTCGATTATTCTTGTCTTATTATTCTATATCTTATTATTAAGAGCTGGTGTTTCATATGTGATCCCATATAAATTTGATCGAGGTCAGACCAATAATAATAATAATAATATATTTTTTTGCGGATTTTCCAGTTGTAGTTGATTCAGACGATGATGGAATGGTCACCCAAGAACTAGAGCAGACGAGGAGGAAATTGGAGGAGGCGATTGTGGAAACGCGCAGTAGGCCTCTCGAAAATTGACCGCGACTACCGCGCATACACCTAAGCAAACGGAATCGGGCTGTCGTGAGGGATCTTAACCCAATGCTGGTGACCTATTTGGAAGCCAGCCGGGACCTTTGCGAGACGGACTCATTTCTTTTTGGCGCCGCACTGGCAGTTTGCCGTATTATTGGCGGAAAACTTCCCACGGCTGGTCGCGCTACTAGACAAAGTAGCGCCATCCCAGCCTAGAGAAGAAGGTTTGAGGACCGTATCGCAAAGGCAAGGGTCCTCATCGGCAGACTGATAAGCTTCAGGTCGGGCAATAATAGGCCAAAAATTGTGTGCACCGTCAGGATGGCGTTTGCTGGGACAAATATCAGTTTGTCCCAGCCAGATATAACGCAAAAACTGACGGAGCGCATAGACGACCTGAAGCAGAGAATCGCTGCTTGGGGGAAGCGGATTCGGCGATATACCGAGAGGTCGACACGGTTCAACCAGAATCGTCTCTTCCAGAGTGATCAGAAGAGGCTCTATGAATCATTGGAGCGACCAATGGTACGTGGAACGGGCCCAGCTCCGAAACAGGCCGACACTATCGCATTCTGGCGCGGCCTGTGGTCAGAGCCCGTAAACCACAGCGAGGACCCTTGGACGGAAGTTGTGGCGAGTCGGTGTGCGAATATTACGCCCATGGACCCCGTCATCATAACGCCGGATGACGTAGCTGAGGCGGTCCGTAGGGCCCCGAACTGGAAAAGTGCGGGACTCGACGGACTGCAACACTACTGGCTGAAGCGGTTCGTGGTGTGTCACGCTGTGCTCGCCCGACAGTTTCAAGAGGCTCTCGACCAAAAGTCGCTCCCGATCCTCTTCACTACTGGGATCACTCATTTGGTTCCTAAAGACCGGGATTCCACAGATCCGAGCAAGTACCGCCCCATAACGTGTCTACCTACCATATACAAGACACTAACATCCACTTTGAGCGCGAGAATCACTCGTCACCTGAACTCAAATCAGGTGATGTCGCGCGCTCAAAACGGATGCCGGGGCGGTGGTCGTGGAACCAAGGAACCACTCCTCATTGACGCGGTCATTGGCAAGGTGGTTAAACGCAACCGTCGGAACCTCTCCGCTGCCTGGATAGACTACAAAAAGGAATTTGACTCGGTGCCTCATACATGGCTTAAGAGGGTCCTCGAGCTGTACAAGGTTGACTGTACGGTTCGAGACTTCCTCGGGCAGTGTATGGGGCAGTGGAGTACGATCCTTTGTCATTTAGGCCAGCGGATGACGGCTGCGGAGAAACACATAAGGATAAGAAGGGGTATCTTCCAGGGCGATTGTTTGAGTCCAATCTGGTTCTGCCTCTCTCTGAATCCTCTCAGTACCTTACTGGAGGGTTCCAGGGGGGGATTTCAGCTTCGAAAAGGAGGTACAAAAGTGACCCACCTTTTCAATATGGATGATCTCAAGTTATTCGCCTCCAGTCGCTCCCATCTTGTGGAATTGCTAAATACGAGTATCACTTGTGATTTTAGCAATTCTATTGGAATGGAGCTGGGGACGGATAAGTGTGCGATCTTCCATGTCGAAAGAGGAAGGGTTGCTAACTCTGAGGGCATGGACTTATCTATGCCCATCAGCATAAGGACCCTTTCCGAGGCTGAAACATACCGATACCTGGGTATGTCACAGAACATCGGTGTCGATGAGGCGGGTATGAAGCAGTCAGTTTGCGATGTGTTTTATGCACGATTGACAAAAATGCTTAACAGTCTTTTGTCGGGCGTTAATAGGACACACGCTTATAACGGTTGGATCATGTCTGTTCTCATGTACACCTTTGGCATACTCAGGTGGACTCAGACCGAACTGAACGCTCTGGACAGAAAAGTCCGCACTATAATGACGTCCCACAGAATGCATCATCCGAGATCGTCGGTAATGAGGCTGTACTTGCCGCGGAAGCATGGTGGGCGCGGCTTTTTAAGCGCGCTTACCCTGCATAATCGCGAAGTGTATAGCCTCCGTAATTATTTTCTGGCGAGAGCGGATGATCCATTCTATAGGGACGTTATTTTTTGTGATAAAGGACTTACCCCTCTATGCTTAGCCAACGAGCAATGGCAAGACCCGGCAGTACAGAGCATTTCCGACCGGGAGACCGTATGAAAGGAGAAGGAGCTCCACGGGAGGTTCTACAAGGCTCTACATGAGCCTTTCGTAGATACAGTTGCCTCCCTCCACTGGCTACGTTTTGGTGACCTCTTCGGGGAAACCGAGGGTTTTGTCTGTGCAATACAGAATCAGGTTATTAAGACCAACAACTATCGGAGATACATCCTAAGGTTTGGCACCGTCGACATTTGTCGAGCTTGTCGCCATCCCGGTGAATCACTTAGGCATGTCATCTCCGGTTGTTCGGCGCTTTCTAACTCTGAGTACTTGCATAGGCACAACCTAGTAGCCAGGATTCTACACCAGGAGCTCACTCTGAAATACGGTCTCGTGGATCGGAAACTGCCTTATTATAAGTACATGCCGGAAGCCGTGCTCGAAAATGACCGCGCCAGGCTCTACTGGGATTGGGCCATCATCACAGACAGGACCATTCTTGCGAATAAGCCTGATATTGTGCTGGTGGACCGGGCACAGTCAAGGATATTTTTGGTCGACATTACCATTCCGTATGACGAGAACCTCGTGAAAGCCGAAACAGATAAGCGAACAAAATATCTGGACCTGGCTCACGAGGTGACCGACATGTGGGGTAGACTGCCGACCGAAATTATACCTGTAGTCGTTTCTGCGAACGGGTTAATCCCAGTCAGCCTCTCGGGTCATCTGAGGCGACTGGGACTCCGTGACGGACCGCTCCAAGCTCAAATGCAGAAGGCGGTGCTCCTCGATACCGCCCGCATCGTCCGCCGGTTTCTTTCCCTTTCCCCCTAACCCTCGGCCGTTTGGTCTCCCCTGCCGAGGGCTTCCATCTGGTTGGGTTTTTATTTATTTGTGTATTTTTATGCATTTATTTTATTTTGTTGATATTTATGTATGTTTAGCATTTTCATTTACAATTATATATTTATACAGCCCAACCAGATGAGTAAACTATATAGATGCCCCAAATAATAATAATAATTTATTTTATTTTCTCACCACAATACAGACTTATTGTACATAATATTATAGTATAGCCTCAATAATATACTGTGGGAGACTGGTGCCTAAGCTAGGCTTTACGCCTGTATTTCAGGACGCCAGGTCTCCGCCCTATGGTTGTAATTACAATACTTTTAATATGCACTCGTACATGTACCATATTTATAATTTACATAATATCTCCTTTCATTTAATTAGGATTCTAGATATATTAAAAAGTGTGTGTGTGTGTGTGTGTGTGTGTGTGTGTGTGTGTGTGTGTGTGTGTGTGTGTGTGCGTGTGCGTGCGTGCGTGTGTGTGTGTGTGTGTGTGTGTGCGTGTGTGTGTGTGTGTGTGTGTGTGTGCGTGCTTTTGTTTGTTAGTTTGTGACTGGGTTAGTAATTAACTTTGATTTGATTAGTAATTAGATAGAATTAGTAAGTAGTTGTTCAGTGTCATAATAATTTAGTTCTTGGAGCCAGATAGTAATTTTCTTTTTGCGTATAGTTTTGTTAACGTTAAATATAGGGATAATTTTATTGACTTTATTGTATAAGAAACCTCCAAGGTGACAAAAGAAACGTTTAGATAATTTGGTGGATAGAGTTATATGACAGCGGTTCACGGAGTTAAAACGCCTTTTATCTCGGGAGAGTGAAGAGTTGTATTTTAATAAAGCAGGCTGTTTTAGTAAGGTACTTTGTATAAACAGTTGCCGCACAGTTAAAATTTTCAATTATTTATATAGAATAGTTTTTGAGTTATCCTTAATTATTTATATTGAAGTCGGTTGTACAAAATTTTTAATTTTTAATTATTATCGTAGTAAGTCTTGTATGATATCCTCTTTAAAATCATTACTCAAGAGTTGCGGGTTGTTATTTTTTGTGTCTCATTACCAATGCTTTTCTAATATTTACTAAGAAAAAAGTAGTAAATTACTATTAGCGTCCTTTCAACTTCAAATTACCTTTCCAAAATATGTAAAAATGTTAAATGAATGGCAGTTTTTTTATTTATTTTGGTTGGAAAGACGCAAATGGTTATATGCGTCTTTCCTTCGATGTTTTTGCGTTGCCAGGTGTATTTTTTAAGCTAAGATGAAAAGGAAAATTCGGTTTATTTAAATAAATAAACAAATTATCAAAAAAATAATTTCGTCCTTAAAATCTTCATGTCTCTACGTATGTATATATTTCAATTTTCATATTAGGTACCTTTTAATATACTTTAGACACAGGGTCTGAAAGAAAAATTCATCTATTTATTTTTTATTTCCATTTTACGTTTTTGTTAGTTGCGTCCTTCTTTATTATGACGGCAGAATGTAACCCAGCCGGCTGGTGTCGCCTCAGTGACGCAGTAGGTTTGAGTTTTGTCGGGGTTCGTTATTAATTGTAGTTTTTGAAACAGTTCCGTGTTGATTTTGTACACGCGTGCGCGAGCGACAGTTCAATCGTTTTGTTTATTAAATTGTTATTGTTATTACTTGTGATTACGTGTTGGTATTATTCTTGTTGTTACGTTTTTGTTTCTTTTTTGTTTTAATGATGCCTAACGCGTACGTTTATAGTGCTCGTGAATACGGCAACATGTTAGGTATCCGAATCTAGGTACATGAAGTATCGCTAAATAAATTGTTAAGACAAGAAATTTTTAACAGTGGTAGAGCCAAGCGGTAGCTTTTGCTGTCGCACGGATGGGCCAGCTCGAACCGGGGTGGTACCACGACCTCACAGAATACCAGCGTGAAGTAGAGGTTTACCTCTGCGTTGCGCTTGGTGAGTGCAGGTGGCCGGAGGCCCAATCCCCCCCCCCCCCATCAACATGGTTAGTGGAATTAAATAAGAGACTACCCCAGGAGGGTACCAGCACCCCTGGAGAATCCCTCGCTGAGCATCCACGACCAAACTACTTCACTCCTGAGCGTGGGTGCTCAGGCTGCCCCGCGTATTCGGGGGGGGGGGGGGGGGGGGGGCAAAATTCCGCTCGCGACCAATGCTGCTCAGGGCAAGCGGAGCAATACAACCAAGGCGACCCCTGTCACGCTATCCGTGAATTTTTGCAACATCAGGGGACTTCATTCCAACCTTAACGCTGTCCATTACCATCTGGAGACGGCGAAGCCGGCCTTGCTCTTTTTAACCGAGACTCAGGTGTCCTCTCCGGCTGATACTTCATATCTCTCCTACCCGGGGTACAAATTGGAACACTCCTTTGTGCCCCGGGCTGGGGTTTGCGTATACGTCCGAGAGGACATCTGTTTTCGACGCCTCGGCAGTCTTGAAGGTACGGACCTGTCCATCCTATGGCTGCGCGTAGACAGCGACAACCATCCCCGCGTCTACGGGTACCTCTATAGGTCGCATAGCGGTAATGCCGACACAGACCGACTCATCGACCATGTCCAAATGGCTGCAGACTCCGTGCTACAACAAGTCCCATCCGCAGAGATCGTGATACTCGGTGATTTCAACGCCCACCACGCTGAATTGCTTGGTTCTCGTTTAACCGATCATGCGGGTAAATCTGTCTATGACTTTGCTTTGGCATATGGTCTAACACAACTGGTTATTTCGCCTACGCGGATCCCAGATGTGGAAGACCATGTACCTTCCCTGTTGGACCTTCTGCTAACTTCTCATCCGGACGGATATCAGGTCTCCGTCGATGCCCCTCTGGGCTCTTTGGACCATTGTCTGATCCGGAGTACGGTGCCACTCACGCTCCAATCGCAGTTGCGATCTGCAGCTTGCCGCCGTGTTTGGCACTATAGGTCAGCTGATTGGGATGGGATGCGGTTTTTTTTTGCATCCTACCCTTGGGGGCGGATTTGCTTCTCACCGGAAGATCCCAGCGTTGTTGCCGTTTCTGTTGCTGATGTGGTACTTCAGGATATGTAACTTTCTATTCCATCTTCTGTGGTGCCCATCGGAGGCAGATCCCAGCCATGGTTTGGTCGCTCCTGTAAAATAGCATCACGCTATAAGCAGGAGTGCTACCGGGCCTGGGAAGACGCATCAACGTCTCGGGATGTAAATACCAGCTCACTTAAAAAGAAGTATAATTCCGCCTCCAGGCCAAGGCAAGGTTTGAGCACATCGGCAGAATTGGCGAGAAGCTAGTTCGCCTTCCTTCGGGAACCCGTGCATTCTGGTCTCTCGCCAAGGCTGTCCCAGGGAACTTCTGTCAGCCATCTATACCATCTCTGCACAGAGAGGACGACTCACTGGCTCATGCCGCAAAGGAGAAAGCCGGTCTGTTGAGCTCTCTTTTTGCGTCCAACTCGACTCTAGATGACGGGGGGAACACACTGCCGACCATCCCGCGATGTGTGTGCTCCATGCCGGATGTGCAATTTACACAGCGCTCGGTTCGCAAAGCACTCTTCTCTCTGGACGTCAGCAAGTCGAGTGGGCCCGATGGAGTCCCTCCTATTGTGCTGACGACGTGTGCTCCGGAGTTGGCACCGGTTTTAACGCGTATTTTCCGGTACTCCTACTCCCAAGGCGTAGTCCCGAATTCATGGAAGACAGCTTTGGTCCACCCGATCCCTAAAAAAGGCGATCGCTCAGACCCGTCCAACTACAGGCCTATCGCCATCACCTCCTTGTTCTCCAAAATAATGGAATCCATTATAAACTGCCAGCTCATGAGGTACCTTGAGGATCACCAGCTGATTAGTGACCGCCAGTACGGTTTTCGTCAGGGTCGATCAGCTGGTGATCTTCTAGTCTACTTAACTCATAGATGGGCGGAGGCAGTAGAGTCCAAGGGGGAGGCATTGGCCGTTAGTTTGGACATAGCGAAGGCTTTCGATCGGGTTTGGCACAAAGCGCTTCTTTCGAAGCTTCCTTCCTATGGGCTTCCCGAGAAATTGTGCAAATGGATCACCAGTTTCCTTGCTGATCGGAGCATCAAAGTCGTAGTAGACGGTGCATGCTCTGAATTTAAGCCTATCAACGCTGGTGTTCCACAAGGCTGCGTGCTATCACCAACGTTGTTTCTCATGCATATCAATGATATGTTGCTAACTGGTAGCATTCATTGCTATGCAGACGACAGCACTGGTGATGCCTTATATACCGGCCGTGCCAATATTTCTTGGGAAAACTTCGCCGAGTACCGGGACAAACTTGTGTCTGAAGTCGAGTCTTTGCTTAACAAAGTCTCGGATTGGGGCCGACTAAATCTAGTCCAGTTCAATCCCCAGAAGACACAAGTTTGCGCGTTTACCGCTAAAAAGACCCCTTTGTTGTATCTTCTCAGTTTCAAGGCACTCCCCTTGCTGCCTCAGCCAGTATCGGAATCCTTGGCGTCGCCATATCGAATAGTGTGCAGTTTCGTGGTCACTTGGAAGGGAAGGCCAAATTGGCCTCTAAAAAGCTTGACGTGCTCAGCAGAGCGAGACAGTATTTCATGCCGGCACATCGCTTGCAACTTTACAAAGCACAAGTTCGGCCCCACATGGAATACTGTTCTCATCTCTGGGCCGGGGCACCCCAGTGCCAGCTCCTTCCACTTGACTGCATCCAGCGCAGAGTGGTTCGAATCGTTGACGACCGAGTTCTTTCTGATCGGCTCGATACACTGGCACTGCGTAGAGATGTTGCATCTCTTTGCGTATTTTATCGCATCTATCACGGGGAGTGCTCTGAGGAATTGTTCGGACTAATTCCAGCCGCTCGATTTCACCATCGCACATCACGACAAAACTCGCGTTACCATCCATACCATCTGGATGATTGGCGGTCCACCACTGTGCGATTTAGAAGAAGTTTTCTCCTTCGCACAACTTCCTTGTGGTATCAATTACCACCAGCGAATTTTCCGGACCGATACGACTTAGGAACCTTCAAGAAAAGAGCTTACACCTTTCTAAAAGGCCGGCAACGCATCTGCAATTCCCCTGGTGTTGCGGTTGTTCATGGGCGGCGGTAGTCACTTACCATTATGTGAGCCGCATGCTCGTTTGCCCCCTATTCTATAAAAAAAAAGACGTCGGGATGGAACAAGTGTGTCATACTGTGCAGTGCACAAAGTGTTGAAGCGTAACCGAATGCGCTCATACAAATTGCACAAAGTGCAAGCTTTAGTTCCCGGCGATCACGACCGCCGGCGAGTTTTCTGCCGTTGGTTAATAGACCAGCAACAACGTGTGCCTGGTTTCATTGAGCACATTATCTGGACGGATGAGTCGACATTTACCAGAAACGGCCTGTGGAACCGAAGAAATACACACGTGTATTCAGAGGTTAACCCGCACGCTGTTCGATAAACCGAGCACCAAACCCGATGGTCGGTTAACGTATGAGCAGGTTTATTTAAGGATCGCATACTGGGACCAGTGTTTCTGCCACAGCGACTGAACGGACAGCGATACCTAAACTTTATAAATGAACAGTTGGTTGACATTTTAGACGACCTATCGTTGATTGAATATCCGTTCCGGTTCCGGCATGATGGTGCACCTCCACATGTCGTGAGGTTCGTCCGTGAGCGCCTCACCAAATTATTTAATGATCGCTGGATTTGGCGGACTGGGACCACACGCTTGGCCACCTCGCTCACCAGATCTCACCCCGTTAGACTTCTTTCTGTGGGGTATGTGAAAGAAAGGGTTTTTAATCGTGAGTGTGATAGTGCTGACGAAATGCGCCAAAGGATCGTGGATACTTTCCAGAAACTACGTACGGACTGTGTCGAAGACCACACGATGATGCCCCGCCTGTATGAGAAGACGCAGCATCGAGCCCAAATCTGCCTTGAAATGAATGACCACGGAGGATTTAGAGCGGTAAGCTGTGATTTTTTAGATTAATTAACTGTCGATCATAATTGTAATTGATTTTAACAATTGCAATTATGATCGACAACAAAAATTTTAACAATTGCTATTGTTTGGCTTCCGCGCAGATATTGATACTAGTCAGCTGATTTTATGATTTATTTATTTTAAATTCCACTGCTGGTTGAATGTTTAAGTATTGTCATGACTTTTTTTAACGAAATCATTGTTTTATTTATCTAACGCCGAATGCGCCCAAGCTGAAAAGCGCAAGCATTTAGCTTACCTATCCTGGGTTGATTGCTGGCACACTGGCTCATACGGCTAAGGAGAAAGCGGACTTGTTCGCGTCTCTCTTTGCCTACAGTTCACGTCTGGACAGTGGCAACAACGTTCCACCAAAATTACCTCACTGCGGGACCTCTATGTCGGAGATTGGTATAACGAATAAGGAGGTTCTTAAAACCTTGCAGTGTCTAGACGTGAATAAAGCTAGTGGATCAGATGGTATACCAGCCATAGTCCTAAAGGCTTATGCACCTGAGTTGTCTCCTGTGTTGACACGCTTGTTCCGCCTCTCATTTAGTACTGGAATAGTGCCAAAATCCTGGAAGCTGGCCAACGTGCAGCCTGTTCCAAAAAAAGGCAGCCGTGCCGACCCTGCCAATTATCGTCCAATCTCAATTACCTCCATACTCTGCAAGATTATGGAGCGTATATTGAATGCCCGCTTAATGGCATACCTAGAACAGAATGACCTCCTTAGTGACCGGCAATATGGGTTTCGTCGAAATCGGTCAGCTGGGGACCTTCTAGCGTATGCCACACGCGTATGGGGCGAGGCACTCGAGAACAGTGGGGAAGCACTTGCTGTTTCTCTTGATGTCTCGAAGGCCTTTGACAGAGTTTGGCACAATAGCCTTTTGGGTAAGCTTCCAGCGTACGGCTTATCCTGTGGTCTGATTGAATGGGTAAAGGACTTTATGAGTGAACGGTCTCTCCGGGTCGTCGTCGATGGCTGCTCATCCGATCCTATGGCGACTAACGCCGGTGTTCCTCAGGGGTCCGTTCTCTCCGCAACTCTCTTCCTGCTGCATATAAATGATTTGCTTTTGCCCGGTATCTATAGCTATGCAGACGATAGCACAGTTGTTGAGAGATACCAACCAAGTCCTCGGGCCAGTCGGGATCAAATCCAGTCTGAAAGAGAAGCAATGGTAGAGCGTGTGAATCTCACATTACAGGCAGTCTCCGAGTGGGCCGATGCCAATCTTGTGAAGTTCAACGCCTCCAAAACACAAGCGTGTCTCTTCACTGCAAAAAGGAGCCAGCTCACCTTGGCTCCTTCTTTCCGAAATGTATCACTGAAGTATACCGATCGCCTTCAGTTGTTAGGGTTAAAATATCCTCAAATTTGAACTTCGGGCGGTTCATTGAGTCCAAGGCCAAAGCAGCTGCAAGGAAGCTGGGAGTCCTTGCAAAGGTGCGGTGATACTTCACGCCGGGACAGCTGCTTACTTTATATGCATGGAGTATTGCTGCCATATATAGGCTGGTGCTGCAAAATGCCAGCTAGGAGCTTTGGACTCAATGGAAAGACGTGCTAAGAGGCTTATTGGTGACCCAAATTTGGTTAAAACCAATCTTACCAGCCTCGAACACAGACGTAAAGTAGCCAGCATTTCGGTTTTTTACAGGATGCATTTCGGAGAGTGTGCGCAGGAATTGCATAATTCAATTCCTCCGTCTCCCTTCCACCATCGGACAACCAGACGTTCGGCCAGTCTCCACCCTTTCGTTGTGTACTTACCACGCATTCGAACCAAACGGTTCACCTCGTCGTTCATCATGCGTACAGCAAAGGAGTGGAATAAGTTGCCAGCATCTGTCTTTCCATCCGATTACAGTGTGGGTGTCTTCAAGGCAAGAGTGAACAGGCTTTTGTTAAGTCAGTGCACTTCACCATCTTAGGCTACATCACCACTTACCATCAGGTGGGATCGTAGATAAGCGCTGGCTTAGTAGAATATAAAAAAAAATATTTAGCTGTACCAACATGATGGAGCTTGAATAAAGCTAATAAAACGTTGCGAAAAGATGATATTTTTTCCTCAGGATCGAATTTCTTCCTCACGCATTATCAACGGTATAGTTAGTACTATAGTCTGTCTTCGTTTTCGGGAGCGTTTCACAAACACCCGTTGTATATATATATATATATATATATATATATATATATATATATATATATATATATATATATATTGCCGTATAGTAGAATAGAATAGAATAGAATAGAATAATTTTTTATTCAATATAGATCACATTTGTAATACTTATTGAAAGTCATTTTTTACTTTACCACTGGTTCGAAAAAAAAAACCTCTGTCCTGGGAAGAACCAGCAAGAAACCCAGCGGGACTTTTTTTTTAAAGCAAATTTTACAATAATGGTTGTACTAACTATATAAGTATAGTGGCGGTCAAGAATATCCACTACCCCATATCCTCCCGTGGGTGTCGTAAAAGGCGACAAAGGGAAACAGGCGGGAGATGGGCAGCAGCATCTTCCTGATAATAGCCAAAATTACAATAAAAAAACTGCGGTTGCGAACCCGCTCGCCAAGCGTGGCAACTATGGCAAATACCCCCCAATGATCAAAACAACACACAGACGGCCCCCAGTCCCCGGCGGCCCCGCTATTCCTGGCTACGGTGGCGACCATGGTAACGGCGGGGCAGGGGGTGCTAAGAATCTCCGGTGGAGGTTCGGTTGCCACCTACGACGACTCGACCTGGCAACATACAACGCACGCACCCTGAGGACTGACGAGAAGATCGTGGAGCTGGAAGAAGAGATAGACAAGTTGCGCTGGCATATTATAGGATTATCCGAAGTCCGAAGAGAGGGGGAGGACACGGTAATCCTCGAATCCGGCAACTTGCTCTATCACCGGGAGGGCGACCATCTGTCCCAAGGGGGTGTCGGATTTATCGTCCACAAGTCTCTCGTTAACAACGTTGTAAAGATCGGGAGTGTGTCGACGAGGGTTGCGTACCTTATACTCAGAATCACCAAACGGTATTCGCTGAAGGTCATACAGGTTTACGCACCAACCTCGGCACACCCCGATGAGGAGGTGGAGGAAATGTATGAGGATATCTCTAGAGCCATGCATTCCTCCAAAACCCAATATACGGTGTTAATGGTAGACTTCAATGCAAAACTAGGCACAAGAGAGAACGGTGAGCTGAAAGTAGTTGAATTCGGAATAGGGCAACGGAACCCAAGGGGCCAGCAGCTGGCCGACTTCATGGAGAAAGAGGGAGTCTTTATGATGAACTCTTTCTTCAAGAAGCGGCCCCACAGGAAGTGGACCTGGTCGAGCCCCGACGGTTCGACGAAAAATGAGATTGACTTCATTATGACGACCAGACGACAACTGTTCAGTGACGTCTCCGTGATCGCGAGGGTGAAAACTGGTAGCGATCACGGGATGGTTAGAGGCACACTGAACCTAAATGTTAAGTTGGAGAGGTCTCGTCTGATGAAGTCAACGCTCCGTCCCCCTCGTGCTCTAATCCAAAGTCCCGAAACCTTTCAGCTCGAGTTACAAAACCGTTTTCAGTGCCTAGAAGACTGCAATGAAGTGGACGATATGAATGACAAGCTCGTGGAAACTGTCTATGCGGTCGGAGCTAAGTTCTGCAAGACCCACCGCAGAAGAACACAAAAACTCTCCGATCACACTCTTAATCTCATGGCTGTTAGACGGGAGATGAGGCTACATTCTTCAACAGATTTGACAGCATACAGGCAACTGAACAGACAGATCTCCAAATGCATGCGGCGAGACTTACGCAAATTCAATACAGCTCGTATTGAAGAAGCGATCCAGCGGAACCAAGGCTCCAAAGTCTTTGCCAGAGATCTGTCTGCCAGAAAGAGCCAACTGTCAAAGCTGAAGACCGAATGTGGCAGCATCGTTTCCGGGGCACCTGAGATTTTGAGTGAGATTGAGAGGTTCTATGGGTAGCTGTACACGTCATCGTTGGAGCCACACGCAAGTGTGAGTAACGATCCAAGAGCGAGTCTTATTCGACACTATTCCGAAGATATCCCGGACGTCAGTCTGAGCGAGATTATAATGGCTCTCCAGCATCTTAAAAACGGCAAGGCCCCAGGCGAGGATGGAATTACAGCGGAGCTTCTGAAAGCGGGTGGAAGACCGGTACTTGAAGTCCTTCAGAAGCTCTTTAATTCCGTCCTCTATGGTGGCATTACACCGGAGACGTGGAGCAGAAGTGCGGTGGTCTTGTTCTTCAAAAAAGGTGACAACGCTCTCTTGAAGAACTACAGACCGATTTCCCTTCTGAGCCGCGTCTACGTGCTGTTTTTGAGAGTCGTTACGAATCGTCTCGCGCGCAGACTTGACGACTTCCAACCTCCCGAACAAGCCGGTTTCCGAAAAGACTTTAGTACCATAGACCACATACATACCTTTCGACAAATTGTACAGAAGTCAGAGGAGTACAATTTACCACTATGTCTGGCGTATGTGGTCTATGAGAAAGCCTTTGATTCCATCGAAATTTGGGCGGTGCTGCAGTCCCTTCAGCGGGGCCAAGTTGACTGTCGGTATATCGAAGTGCTGAAGTGTTTGTACAGTAGAGCTACGATGGCTATCCGAGTACAGAACCAGAGTACGAAACCTATCCAATTGCAGAGAGGTGTAAGACAGGGTGACGTTATATCCCCGAAACTCTTCACCGCTGCATTGGAAGACGTTTTCAAGCTTCTGGACTGGAAAGGATACGGAATTAACATCAATGGCGAGTACATCACTCACCTTCGATTTGCCGACGATATAGTCCTCATGGCACAATCGCTGGAGGAACTAAGCACTATGCTCAATGACCTCAATAGTGTCTCCCAACGGATAGGTCTTAAGATGAACATGGACAAAACAAAGATTATGTTTAATGTCCATGTCACACCTATGCCGGTAGTTGTTGGGAGCACTAAGCTCGAAGTTGTTGACGAGTATGTTTACCTGGGACAAATAGTCCGACTAGGTAAGTCCAACTTCGACCGAGAGGTCAATCGACGGATTCAACTCGGCTGGGCAGCGTTCGGGAAGCTACGACACATCTTCTCGTCAGAAATACCTCAAAACTTTAAAACAAAATTGTACAACCAGTGCGTGTTGCCAGTGATGACTTACGGAACTGAGACGTGGTCCTTCACTGCTGGCCGTATGAGGAAGCTCAAGGTCGCTCAGCGAGCTATGGAGAGGGCTATGCTCGGAGTTTCTCTGCGTGATAAACTTAGGAATGAGGATATCCGCAGTAGAACCAGAGTGACCGACATAGCCCAACGGATTAGTAAGCTGAAGTGGCAGTGGGCCGGCCGTATAGCTCGAAGAACCGACAACCGATGGGGAAGAAAGGTTCTCGAGTGGCAGCCTCGTACCGGTATGCGAAGTGTAGGGCGTCCCCCCACAAGATGGAGTGACGACCTGGTAAGACATGCAGGACGTCGATGGATGCAGGTGGCTCGGGACCGTGCTTTGTGGCATTCCTTTGGGGAGGCCTATTTTCAGCAGTGGACTTGTGAAGGGCTGTAATGATGATGATGATATATATATATATATATATATATATATATATATGATGATGATATTTCATGTAAATACGTTTTGATTCCTTATTAAAATATCAAAATGAATATCAGCACACAATGCCAGGTTCTTTAGGGACAGTGTGTGTTAATAATATGACAAGCAGTAATACTTCATTTTCTTTACCTGCACTCTATGATAGTACTAGTACTAGTTAAATTTAATGATGCATAATTCGACATGTAATAATAACTTAAATTTGACATTTAATTGTAAGAATAATAATGATAAATTTCATATAGTGGATATTAATAATTTAATTAAGAAGTTTTTGACAAGAGATAGGTATTACCTATCAAAGTTTAGTTTGAGACTGGTAGCAAATACGCTATCTCATTATTTATATTTTAACCCAGCCAAATTATTGGCTACCTTAACACCTGCTTTTATTGAGCAGAAAAATAATTTCACAATTGATTTGGAATTAGTTCCAAGTAATTTAAATTAGATAATAAGACAATAGAGGTAATCTCTAGCAAAGATAACTTAAATACCTTAGAATACAATTCAACTATACTTCATTGTGTAATTTCACAAAATAGCAATAATAAAAACTGTATTAAACCTGGTGCATCAAAATATACAAGGTATGTTAGGCAAAGAACTAGAAATTGAATTATTTTTAAATAGTAACCTTATTCATATTTTATGTATTACTGAACATTGGTTAAAAAGTTACAACTCCATATTTAATTTCAGTAATCACCAGGTGGTCAGTTCGTTCAATAGAGATACTAAATTACGTGGTGGCTCCTTAATATTAGCTAATAAATCCTTATCATGTAAAGAACGTAAAGACATTGTGAGCCTCTCTGTTGAGCGTACTGTAGAAATGGCATGTGTTGAGCTTGAGCACCTTATTGTTGTCAGTGTTTACAGACCCCCATGTTCAAATTACGATACCTTTGAAAAAATTATGGAAAAAGTTTTAGTTAAGCTTAATAAACAGAATAAATCTCTTGTAGTGTGTGGAGACTTCAATATCAATCTCCTGGAAACTTCTTCCATCAGTATTAAATTTTGCTCTTTGTTCAAATCCTATAATCTTGATAATTTATTCTTTGAAGCTACACGAATTGCAGGGTGTAGTGCAACTTGTATTGATAATATTTTTACAGGAGTTGTACCAATCAACAAATCAATAATTCAAAAACTTAGTTCAGATCACTGTGGACAACTGGTTTCATTACCTTATATGCAAAAAAAAACAGGAAATTGAGAAAATTGTGTTTGTTCCTATTAATGCAAAACGCCTGGAGAGATTTAGAAGTAATATGGTAAAAACCCTTCCATCGCTTTCTTATAAGAACAATGCAGACTTTTTATATGGAGAATTATTTACCCTTATAAGCAATGAATTTAAAAAAACATTTACTTCTAAAACATTCTCCGGAAACAGTCGCAAGGTATTTAATGAGTGGGCGACAGTGGGAATTCATAAAAGCAGACGAAGGTTATATGACCTTTACCATGAAAGATCATATAATCCTTCTGATGCTTTTAAAGAATATGTCAAAAATTATTCTAAAATGTTTAAAAAAGTTTGCTCCACAGCCAAATCGTTACATATTAGCAACAAAATTAAGATGGCTAAGAATAAAATTAAAATGACGTGGAGTATAATTAACAGCGAAACCGGTAATGAAAAACCTCGTAACGCAAACTATCAATTAAAAATTAACAATGAATTGACTAAATCAAATCAAGAAGTCGCAGCGGTGTTTGAGAAATACTTCACTGATATTCCTATCTTGACAACAGAGTCATTGAATACTTCGCCAACTGTCGTCGAGTCATTACTCAAACAGAATGTTAACACCTGTTTAAAAGAATTTAGATTTGAAAAATTACTATCGCAAGATGTTGTAAAATACTTCAAAACCATTGATGTAAAGAAGACCGCAGATTTGTGGGGGATTTCCGTTACAGTTATTGCGTTCATAATAGATTTAATTGCACCTCATCTTGCTATTATTTTTAATACTTGTATCGATTCTGGTGTGTTTCCTGATTTCATTAAATCAGGAAGTATAGTAAAGTAATACCTTTATTTAAATCTGGTAGTACATTGGACCCCGCTAATTTTAGAGACCTATTTCTGTACTACCAACTCTTAGTAAAATTTTTGAAAAAATTATTTTGGATCAATTGTTAATTTTTTTTAATACAAATAAATTACTTCATAAAAACCAATTTGGATTTACAAGGAGTCGCTCGACGTCTGACGCCGGCGTTGAGCTTATGAAATATATTTTTAATGCCTGGGAGAATTCACAGGATGCCTTAGGTGTTTTCTGTGATCTTTCCAAGGCTTTCAATTGTGTTCATCATGAAACATTAATCAGGAAACTACAACATTACGGTGTAAAAAATTTGGCGCTTAGACTTATTACTTCATATTTAAGTAACAGAACTCAAAAAGTCGTGATAAATGGTAAAGGTTCCTCCGGATCGGTAGTATCAATGGGCGTTCCTCAGGGCTCGATTCTAGGCCCATTCCTGTTTTTAATCTATATTAATGACTTACCTTATCTTGTAGGGGACAATCACGATATAGTATTATTTGCTGACGATACCTCTTTAATTTTCAAACTCAAACGGCAGTTAATTAATTATGACGACGTAAATAATGCTCTATCGAAATTAGTACATTGGTTTAACGCCAACAATATGCTCTTGAACGGCAATAAGACAAAGTGTATTAAATTTACAATACCTAATGTAAAACATTCGAATACCAATGTGCTATTAAATGGGGAGGAGTTGAGTCTTGTGGATACCACTGTTTTTCTCGGTATTACTATTGACGCGAAACTTCAATGGGGCCCCCATATATCTAAATTAGCAAGCAGACTTAGTTCTGCAGCATATGCTGTAAGAAAGATTAGAAGTCTCACAGATGTTGAGACAGCTAGATTAGTGTATTTTAGTTACTTTCATAGCGTAATGTCTTATGGAATTTTGCTATGGGGTAATGCGACTGATATTGAAGCTATATTTGTTTTGCAAAAGAGAGCCGTTCGGGCGATTTATAACCTAAATTGTAAAGAGGGAAAAATTTAAAGAAATAAACATATTAACTTTGGCATCGCAATATATTTATGAAAATCTAATGTATGTAAATAAAAACATAAATAGCTTTAATAAGAATAAGGATGTGCATTCTTTAAACACTAGGAACAAACATAAGCTTGTAATACCAGTTACTAGACTCCACAGAATCAGTAATTCATTTATGGGGCAATGTATACGCTTTTACAACAAAATCCCAGAACATATTCAAAGTTTATCAATAAACAAGTTTAAAAGTTTTATTAAAGAAAAACTGTACAAAAAGGGTTATTATAATATCAAGGAATACATGAATGAAAATAACCCCTGGGAATAAGGTGATCGCCACCATGCTGATTCTATTAAAAATCATTTAAAAATTGTATAAATGAAATTATTGTTAAGTGAAATATGTCCCGCTGGGTTTCTTGCTAGTTCTTCCCAGGACAGAGGTATTTTCCGAACCAGTGGTAAATAAAAAATGACTTTCAATAAGAATTATGTAATAATCAATATTGAATAAAAAATTATTCTATTCTATTCTATTCTATATATATATATATATATGTATATACATGTATATACATACTACAAACATATATTCATACAAAAAATAAAATACACATACCTATAATGAATTATTCAATTAATTAAATGCAATCCATATACTACATATTATATTTAATGGCTAGTATGGAAGCGAAGTTACTATTTAAAATGCGAGGTAATGATTCTTGACTAGTTTCTTAAATGCCGGTAGGGATGGTGCGCGTTTTACTGCCAATGGGAGTTCATTCCATAAATCAACGGCATGTACAGTAAAAGACTTGCTCATAAATTTTCTAGCGTATGGTGGCAAATTCAACTTCAAGCTCCTGCTGATTTCATGTTACGCGAATGGGAATCACGAAGAATCTCAAAACGATTTTTGAGGTAAGAAGGGTAAAAAGGATTAAAGTGAACACTATAGAGAAGACGAAGTATGTGAGCATTCCAATGAAGTCGTATTGGCAACCACTTAAGCTTAGTGCGAAAACGAGAGACATGGTCATATTTGCGCAATCCAAATATAAACCTTATGCAAAAATTTTGAATTCGCTCAAGTTTATCATGTCATATGATATCTATATAGCTCACATCTCCATAGTCAAAAATAGGACAGAGAAGGGACTTGACAAGCATAGTTTTGGTGGAAATGGGAAGAAAATTACATAATCTACGCAAGGAGGCTGCCGAAGCATAAACTTTACGATTAATTTATTTGATGTGCTGTCCCCACGACAGATATTTATTTATGCGGATCCCCAAGTTCTTTACCGAATCTCTGTAAGGAAAAATAGTTTTAATAAATTCTATATGAGGCAGGTAATCTAGGCTCGACTTAACCACGATAATGCCTTGTGATTTTGCTGGGTTAACGTGAAGACTGTATGCATTACTCCACTCAAGAATTCGATCGAGATCTGCATTAATGACATTGATAGCATTGGGGAGATCGTTGGAACAAGCTTTTGTATGTATTTGTAGATCATCTGCATAAAGGTGGTAAGAAGAAGTTAAAAAGTTAAATTATTGGATATTGAGTTTATAAAAACTGCAAAAAGTAAAGGAGATAAAATGCCTCCCTTTGATACACCAACACATAAGTCACAGTAAGATGATAATATATCGTCGATACGTATACGTTGCTGACGATCAGATAGGTAACTCCGAAACCAACCAATCGCTGTTGGAGATACGTTAAGAGAGCGCATTATGCCGAGTAGGACATCATGGTCAACGGTATTAAAAGCATTACTGAAATCTAAGAAACAAAGAACAGTCACTTCACCGTGTTCCATTCCTAATCGGATATCATCGGTGTTGTTCACCAATGCTGTGGTAGTACTGTGTCCAGGTCGAAATCTTGACTGTAAAGGATCAAGAAGAGCATTTGCACAAAGAAAACTGTTGAACTGGATGTAAACAAGGCGTTCAAGGACTTTAAATAAGAAATAGCGATATTCAGAAAAAGATAGGATGATATTCAGAAAAGGATGCAGGGTTACTTTACTTTGGAATAGGAATAATTTTAGTATTTTTCCCAGATGATGGAAAAATACTTGTAGAAATGGAAAAGCTAAGGATAATAATAGAAAGAACAATATCAAGAATTAGAAGAATCATGATACGACTGACATAGTCACTTCCCACTGCATTGGAAGTAATAGAAAGCTCTTTTTAACGTCACAAGCAGAGCATGGTTTGAAAACAAAAGAAGAATTATTGGGAGTGGGAATAGTTGGAAGATATGTTAATGTTAGTAGTGATATCTAAGCAGGACGAACAAGAGAAATGTTTATTTAAACAATTAACGTTTAAATCGTTTGTCGTTGGACTATTCTTAGATTTCCCAACACCCAATGATTTAAGAAATTTTCAGACTTTTGCTGTATCACCATTTTCAACTGACTTATGAATATAAAGGTGTGGAGCATGCCTACACACCTTATTGCAGTGATTGCGAATGTTAATATACTTTTCCCTATTAAACGCATTCGGCTTACCTTTAAACTTAGCCTTAGCTATCGCTTTTTTATTGATAAAATAGATTTATTATCATCAGTAAGTCAAGGTGATGGACGACGTTTAATTTTGACTACGCGTATAGGTGCATGCACATCAAAGATTTTTATAATAGCAGAAGTGAAAATTGAGGCCTTGTTATCTAGATTATCAGCGCTACAAAGATTTGAACAGTCCCGCAACAACGCATCCTTACGAAGATTGTCTATATCCATGCTACCAAAATTACGTTTCAGTAGAACTTTTGACTCAAATTTGGGAGATCGGGTTTTATAAGATACAAAGTTTAGGTCATGAAATGAAAATGCATCGGCCATATATTGACCGTGCTTCGTAATGAAGTTACAAGAGGAAACACAAATAAGGTCAAGGAGAGAGGGAGTCGAGTTTGGAAAATGATGCGTAGCATTTAGCGGTAAAATAGAGAGATTACTAGAATATAAGATTGACTGAAGAGGAGAAGCCCTGGCATCCTGTTTAAGTAGGCAAATGTTAATGTCACCCATTATAATCGTGTGTGAATAGGAGGGAATAAGTTTATCTAGGATATTTTGTAATGAGTTGAAGAAGTAAATACGCATAGGAGGGCAGTAATACGTAAATACACCAAGAAGAACTTTAGAGTGAGATAGAGTGACTTCAATAAAAGATGCTCATCGGCATTAGGTGGCGGTGGTAGTGCAGACACAGCGACAATTTCACTATCGCTGTGTCTGCAGGAATGTGAGTAAGTAGATAAATCGCGACACCTCCATCGCCACCTACCGAGCGACCGTTTCGTATTAATTGGAAGCCAGGAAAATTGTAACAGGTACAGGGAAGACTGGGCTTCAGCCACGATTCAGATATAAGAACAGCATGTATATTTTTACAAGTAAAAGTAAAGTATATTTTTACAGCATATCAGGGAAGTGGGCCGGAATGCTCTGTGCATTTATATGAACAACGTTGAAGTTGTTAGAGACATCAGAAAATTGCGAAACAAGAAACTCTGAGAGAGAACTCGAACTCGGCTCTGCGGCGATATTGCGGCACTAAACATTCCCAAATCCTCATAGGTTCTTCCAGTTGCAAATATCTTAGCGTGACTATCAATCGTTCCTCAGCACTTATAGCTTCCTTCATTACTGCATTTTTTTTCTCAACAATAGGTCATGTTTAACCAATCAATGAAGCAGGCGTAATTCTTATATGAGTAAATTCACATCGTTGTAATTATAACTCTTTTGCACCTGGTTTTCAAATAACAGAAGGGAGAGCCATTCTTTTATTTGAATGAATATTTTGATGTTAAAATACTAAATGCAATCGCAACCTTGTTCTGTTTTGATCAGTGAGTTATATGAACTACGTACTAGAGAAGCAATTCCAAACAAAAATTGTGTCCTGCTCTATGTCTGCGACTACTACTCCCGCACATGCACGAATACTTTAATTTGATACAAAATATCTTAATTTAATCTAAACAAACATATTTGTAAATAAAATGTAATAATAACTATTTTATGGAATTCACAAATCTTCAATTTACGCAATATTTAGTTTGTACGGATTGCAGTACAGTTCAGTTAAACATAGTAAATGTTCGGAATGGCTTCTTTAGTACGTAGTACATATAACTCAATGGTTTTGATAGTGTCGGGGGTATGGTGTACATATGCGTCCATTCCCGTTCGCTGTAGATAGAAACTGGCGGTTGGAGAATTTTGTTGGTATGTCCAAAGAGAATATAATCACTACGTTTAGGTACGTCTATTGGCGAGCGCCCGATCGGTTTGTAACAACCTGTTGTCCCGACAGATTGTGTCATCTATAGAACACTAAAGCTGAACTTTTTATAAATATTACATACCTACATATTATGACGTATTACAAGGTTGTTACCACAGACTAACCCATAGATTCTACCGAATGCTTCTTATTAGTTTGTGGTTGTTGCCGTTTTTCCTTTACATAAACAACTCTATTGATTATGATCACAAACTAATAAGAAGCGCTAGCGCAGATTATGTGTATACGCGTGAATGTTTCTATATAGTTTGTGATATATATTTATTATTTATATACAATATCTTTGACACAAAGATGTTGTATAAACAAGATTGTGCACTAAGGCATTAAAAACGAGCTGTGCTGTGTGTTATTATGGATTGTGTCCCTTTCTACTCCAGTCACCACACGAATAGATATTGTTGGACTTTTGACGGACTTCTGTGAGAGGATGAATATTTATTAGAATGTGTAAATATTATATTATATTTTTTTCTATGGCAAAAATGCGATATTTAGTATCCAAAAGTATTGGATCTATAACATGCGTGCGATATAGTAGACGAAAGTATTGACCAGGTATGCGCACGTTCATTACTAACTATACAAAGGAGTGTGTGCCTTGCCAAAGGTATAAAGCTGACAATCGCAAACAAGCAGGTCTACTGCAAACCCCTACTGTGTCCAGGTCATTTGATGTACTGTCCGTAGACTTATTTGGTCCGCTGGTAGAGACACCGAGGAAGAACAGGTGGGTGTTAGTCGTAGAAGGATGTTTGTTCACGCTGGGTGGAATTTTTTCCATTGGATATTGCCCGCGAAGTGTGCCCAGATTCTGATGAATGAGGTGTTCCTCCGATATTGGTGTCCATCGACGGCTCACCAGCGAGAATGGCGTACAATTTGTAAGCGAGCTAATGCAACAGGTTTGTCATGTTTTAGGGATCAACCAACTGCTCAAACCTTTGTATCACACTAAGGCAAATCCCATAGAGCGTAAAAATAGAGATCTTAAGTATCAGTTGTCTATACTTGTAGGACATGACCACTCTACCTGGGACCTACATCTAGCTGCTATTAGATTTGCTATGAACTCTGCTGCTACCAGTAACACAAGGTGTTTATCAGTATACCTCACTTTCCATAGAGAGCTGCGGGCTCCTTCCGATTCTGCGAGGGATATGAGAATTACCGTTGAGAATGACAATTCATGCCGCCACACCGCCTGCAACTTTACAAGGCGCAGGTTCGGCCTCACATGGAATACTGTTCCTGTCTCTGGGCAGGGGCTCCCCAGTGCCAGCTCCTTCCACTTGACCGCATTCAGCGCAGAGCGGCTCGAGTCTTCGACGACCGAGTCCTTTCCGATCGGCTCGATTCATTGGCACTGCGAAGAGATGTTGCTTCCCTTTGCATTTTCTTTCGCATTTACCATGGGGAGTGCTCTGAGGAATTGTTAGGATTAATCTTAGCCGCCAAATTTCACGAACGCTCATCGCGGCAGAACTGCAGATACCATCCACACCATCTGGAAGATTGGCGGTCCACCACTGTGTGATTTAGAAGATGTTTTCTTCCTCGCACAACTTCCTTGTGGAATCTATTACCATCAGCGATTTTTCCGGACCAATACGACTTAGGGACCTTCAAGAAAAGAGCCTTTTTTATCGTGGGGAAATCCTCATGGATACCTTCTGTTGCGGGGGCAACGGAAAGGTTATGCCAGACTCCTACCGGCCAAAACCCCACGGTGGTCTCCATCAGCGTATATGAGGGGTCTCGGGACCTCCGTTCAGAACGCAACCGGGGCCCCTCTCACGCTTTGCTCCCGTCCCGGGGGCAGTCCTTACTACCCCCAACACCCTCGCAATGCTATCACGGTGCTCGAGACCACTTTCGAGTCACCGCCCTCCTCAGGTGTTACATCACTAGACGCTCGGGGGCCCCGCCCCGAGCGCCCGTAACCCCCGAGGCCCCGTTTCTTGTAGGGGAACACCATCATCAAGGGGAGGGCCCTGACGAACGCCTTGGCGGCCTCGTCTTCGAGCGGGATCTGTCCTCTCCCGACACCGCTCAGCAGCCTCCTTCTGGTTCATAACGGATTCACAGAAGGTGGCTACGGTCCTCCACGCGGAGTCCCTGCTCAGCATCGAAGACACGACTACTGGCAGGGAGAGGTTCTGATCTGGCTTACCAGGACCGTCCGCTCCCGTTCCCACGCTGGGCATGTTGGCAGTGTATAGGATGTGGAGTCCTGTTCCTGCCCACCGCAGTGATAACATTTCGCCGTCGATTCCCGTCCAATCTTACACAAATAATCACCGAAGCACCCGTGCCCGGTCATTATCTGTGTAAGTATGTAGGTGAGTCTTCCTGTTCTTCGATGCATCCAGGCTTCAAAGTTTGGCAGGATAGTTCCAACAACGCGTTTGCCCGCGTAACGCTCTTCAGAGAGGCGAACGCGCCACGTCACGAATGCGTTAATTCGTTCCTGCCGCTTGACCCCTTCCAACACCTCATCTGGCTCACTCCCGACGCTCTGGCGGAGGACACGCGTGCGGTCGTACACCCTCGCATCCATGTCCGCCAGTATGTCCAGAGGTGGGAAGCGAGCCAGGAGTGTCGCCGCCTCAAAGGATATCGTGCGGTATCCTCGCACGATCCGTATGGCCATCCTCCGCTGCACCCTGTAGATTTTCTCTCTACAGCGTTCGATGGTCAGCCTTTTCGCCCAAACAGGCGCCCCATACAAGGCTACGGACCGTATCACTCCTGCATAGAGGCGACGCACTTCTTCCCTTGGTCCCTCTAGATTGGGCAGCAGTCTATGCATAGCACCCGCTACCCTTTCAATTCGGAGGACAAGGCGCTCGAAGTGTTCTTCGAAGCCCCATCGACTGTCCAGGTGGAGGCCTAGGTACTTCATGTACCGCCCCACTTGGACTTCAGACCCACCTACGCGGACGCACGAGTCAGGTGGTTCCCAGCCGCGACGTAATTTATGGAACCATAGCACCTCGGTCTTGTGAGGCGCTATTTCTAATCCCAACTCGTGGATTTTGGCGACGACGACTTCCACCCCAAGCTCGGCGAGCTCTTTGGCCCTCTCGAAAGTGGCCCCACTGGCAACCACCAACGTGTCGTCGGCATAGCAAACGATATCTACGCCAGCGCGAAGTCCAACTCACAGAACCGCATCATAGGCGAGGTTCCACAGTAGCGTCCCCAGCACCGAGCCCTGTGGAACCCCACATCTGATCTCCCTCCGGATCTTTCTACCATTTTGTCCCATGTACATGATGTACCTGTCGCGCAAGTAGTCCCCAATAACACCTTGCAGGTAGGGGGGCACCTGATGTTGTGCCAGTGCGCTCCTGATTGCGCCCCAGGGTAGAGAATTAAAGGCGTTGACAATATCGAGACTTATCGCCAATGCCACACCACCCTGGGATACTGCTTGTTCCGACAAGGAGTGGATGCACATGATGGCATCTACTGTAGAACGCTCCCGTCGGAATCCAAACTGGCTATCAGCCAAATCAGGGCCAACGCGCGACAGATGCCCGTTGAGCCGAGTGAAAACTATTCTTTCGAACAATTTGCCGACCTCGTCCAAGAGGCATATGGGACGGTCCGCAGAGGGAGAATCGACTGCCCTGCCTTCCTTCTTCAAGAGGACCAACCTTGCCTCTTTCCATGCTGTGGGGAACTTGGCACTTCGTAGACAGTCGGTAAAAAGCTGCCTAAACCTAAACTAAAGAGTAGCCAGACTCAGCACTAGGACCCGCGATACCGTCGGGTCCCGGTGCAGTGTTCCTGGCTCTCAAGCGGCTAACGGCTCGGTCCAGCTCCTCCACGGTTACCGCCATCTCATCTTGCCACTCCCATGATAATGGTGGGTAGCTTAAGGAACTTGAGCGGTCCTCTGGGAAGAGCGTGCTGATCACCTTTTCCAGCAGGTCCGGATCAAGACTCTCCGTTAAGGGGGTCAAGAAAAGAGCCTACTCCTTTTTAAAAGGTCGACAACGCATCTGCAATTCCCCTGGTTCCCCTGGTTTTGCTGTTGTTCGTGGGCGGCGGTAGTCACTTACCATCAGGTGAGCCGCATGCTCATTTGCCCCATCTCCTATAAAAAAAAATTATGTCTAATATTACCCCATACCTCAAAAGGATGGCCGGGACCCTGGAAGCTAGGGATGTCCACGTGAAAGTGCAGGTCGTTCAGAAAGAGGCTGTAGACCAGAAACGACGACCGCCGTCAGAGTATAAGGTAGGTGATCTGATGTTGCTTAAAACGCAGGGGTCGAACGATGCAGGACGTAGGCAGACGGCGAAATTTATCCCACGCCGTGACGGCCCATACAAGGTTGGTAAGGAGTAGTTAAGACGTACCAGTTCTGGCTCACTGAGTCAGAACTGGTACACCCTGCTGTTGTATTATACTTCTTTGTTCATTACTAACAAGCTATTCTGAATCATCAATAAAACACATTCGTTAATTTTGTTACAATTTTTATTTCCAAAATGTTATTGCTTATTATCTATATAATAGAAGCGAAACATCTTATACGCTAAAATATCGTTGTACAGTGTAAAAAGTATTCATCCCACTCCCTCCATTAATTCCGGCAGTTAAGTAGGCCAACTGAGCTGTCTTCCTTCGGCTGTTTCCTTAATCCAAAACTCCAATTACACCACGTTGGTTTCGGGACAGTTCGGGACCAGCTACCAGTAATATTTGTAATCAAGAAATAAAACTCATAGGGAAGTGATAGGAATAGGGAAAGTAATCAATTGCACTCTTATGGAGAAATTTTGAAGATAAATGCTGTTTCATTCCTAAAGGAACTTCCACCACTTAAGAAATACAGTCCACCAAAACGTATAAGGCGACTGGACAGGGACCACTTCAAGAGGACCCGTAATATTCGTCGTCTGACCTTTTTTTGAGAAAGGTTGGTTCAGACGCTCTCTTGTGATACTCCTTCACGGGGTTCACATCCACCTCGTTGACCGCTTGAACCCAAAGTGGTGTGATAAAGAGTTCCTGAGTAGAATGTCTGTGACAGACTAATTCCAGTTTGATTGGATTCTTTCAGATAAGGGATCGAGATAGAGAACCTGACCCCCCTTCGACAGTGTGTTCTCTGTAAATATGTTCGTAAAACTGTGCATTGAACATCCCTGAAACTTATATAACAAAGACATTAAGTAATATTATTTTTATAGGAGAGGCGGCAAACGAGCATGCGGCTCACCTGATGGTAAGTGACTACCACCGCCCATGAACAACTGCAACACCAGTGGAAATAGAGGAATCGCAGATGTGTTAGCGGCCTTTTAAAAAGGAGCAGACTCTTTTCTTGAAGGTCCCTAAGTCGTATAGGTCCGGAAAAATCACTGGTGGTAATCGATTCCACAAGAAAGTTGTGCGAGGAAGAAAACATCTTCTAAATCGCACAGTGGTGGACCGCCAATCATCCAGATGGTGTGGATGGTATCGGCAGTTCTGCCGAGATATGCGTTCGTGAAATTTGGCGGCTGGGATTAATCCGAACAATTCCTCAGAGCACTCTCCGTCGAAAATACAATAGAAAATTCAAATGGATGCGACATCCCTGCACAGCGCCTGTGAGTCGAGCCAATCAAAGAGAACTCGGTCGTCGCCTATTCGAGCCGCTCTGCTCTCTATGCAGTCAAGTGGAAGGAGCTCGCACTGGGGAGTCCCGGCCCAGAGATGATAACAGTATTCCATGCGAGGCCGAACCTGCGCTTGTAAAGTTGCAAACGATGTGTATGAATGAAATACTGTCCCGCTCTACGGAGTACGCCAAGCTTTTTAGAACCCAATTTAGCTTTCTTTTCCATGTGACCATGCTTCTGCATGTCATTCGATATGTTGACGCCGAAGATTCCGCTACTGGCTGCGACAAAAAGGGAAGTGCTCTGAAATTGGGGAGATACGATAAAGGTGTCCTTTTTAGCGGTAAACGCGCAAACTTGTGAATTCGTATAATAGTTTATCGTGTAATGACTTTTATGTTCAGTGTTTTTCTAAAATATGTTAGATTTAAAGTGTATTTTTGTAAAAAAAAAACGAATTTAAAAAAAGGTGCTCGCTTATTGGATTTGATATTCCGTGATGTGCCTTCAAAATATATGTTTAATCATATTATTATAACGTCTAATGGACCTAGTGACGTCATCCAAGATGCCACCAATGTGATTTCTGTTTGAACTGATTCTTAGCTATTTGGAATTAAATATTTTATTTCATGACATTTCATTTCATTCATTACGTTATTCATGACTTAAAAAGTTTATATGACTTTTTTGGTATGACGGGAGTGATAATAAATAGATTTATACAATAAGAAAGTATGCATATTCCCTATTATTATATCGTAAATCATTACAAACTTGGTAACCTTCAACAATATTATCGACACTTTGATATCGAAACGGTAACATTCCTAAAACGGGTATTACCTTACATTTATTATCTTCACCTACTGGAGAATAGCTAAATATTTTACTAATAAATATTCAGCGTAGTTTTGCTATGTTTAGCCAAAGGGCGTCACACACGCGCGAGCGCAAAGTTTTTGTATGCAATGTTCCTTATGTCCACTCTATAGTATACCTATTACCTATATATTTAAATCTCTTTGATGGACATGAATTGTACGAAGAACTGAATATGTTCATCCGTGTGTATGAAGGAAACAACGACATTATCACGGTGCTGAAATAATAATAAAAAAAATTAATTGAAGTTTACCCCATTGTCGAAATAGTTCTGAGAATTATTGCTACTACACCTGTTACAGTTGCGTCTGCCGAAAGGAGTTATTCGAGGCTTAAAATTACTAAAATAATACTTGAGGAATTCGATGACACAAGATAGGCTTTAAGCCCTTGCTATTCTTTCAATTGAAAATGACGTAGTTCATTCGTTAGATTATTATGCTTAATTAAAGATATTTTAGGAAAAGCCTCAAACATCAATTTTAAAATTTATCATGTCTGTATTTGTAAATTTTGTAAATCTTTCAAAGTAAAATATTTTAAGACTCAATTTTATTTATTTGTATAACTTTAGCATTTCTCATCAAAAATCACAAATACCCCAACCAGACCTACTTTCGCATCACATACTTTTCACGAAGGGCAAAGGGCCTTCCAGAGACCAGCCGCCCGGAGCCTCGCAAGGGGTATGGGCGCCTCTGTATAGAATTAAACCGTGCCGTGTTTTTTATTGGACTGATTTAATGATTGTTATTTATTGGATTCGTAACGAGCATAGAAATTATAAAACATTTGCAGACAAATATTTGTGGTGATAAAATCACCAAAGGAGAATTGTAATAGTATTTATAATTTACAAACCATTTCTCCGTGCTTGCTTCGCAGCACCGCATCTGTGCTATTATTTATAGAAACATTTTGAAAAACTGGTACTCGGTGTATTAATAATTTGTTAATGACTAGAGCCAAAGTACTTTTGTTACGCTATTCACAATCACAATCATTTCACACTGAAATTGATTTGCTGAAACAAAATAAAGAAATTAATCTTGATAGTCGTTTACGTTCATTAACACCATTTTTATACAAAGACGGCTTATTGCGCGTCGGAGGGCGTATATAAACGCGGCTGCAAACGTCACTGAATATATGAAAAACCAAATGATTCTAGATGGTAGACATCGCATAGCAAAGGCTGGTGGTTTTGGACTTCCACGTACGCGGGGCTCATTCTTATAATGAATTGTAATAAACAAGCTACGACAAAAATATTGGGTTGTAAATCTGAGATCTACACTTCGCTCCGTAGCTACACAGTGTCTAGTTTGCCGAATACGAAAAGCAGCATCAAAACCACCTAGCCACGGGGGATCTCAACGGTTGGTTTATCATCAAAGATCCTTTAGTGTTTGTGGAGTAGACTTGTTCGGTCCGATCGAAGTAACTGTGAGCAGGTAGAGACCCAAAAGATATGGTGTTTTTTTACATGTTTAACAATACAAGCTGTTCATATTGAAATACTATCGACGCTAACAGCAGACTCCCTTATTATGGCACTTAGGAGAATGGCTGCACGCCGTGGGTGGCCTCATACTCTCATATCTGACACAACGGAATCAACATGCGAGGTGTTGATGCTGAACTTCGAAAATCTTTTGAGGAAACGAAGCAGCAGCTAGTTATATCCGAAGCATTGAACAAAAGAGTTTTCTGCCAGTTTATACCCCTCATATGTGGGGAGCTTGGGAGCGTCTAATCAGAAGTGTCAAAACGGTACTGAAATTCGTTCTAAGAGAAAGGGCTCCACGAGAACAAGTTTTATTAACGCTTCTAGCTGAAATCGAAAATATAATTAATAGTAGACCGCTTAACCATGTTTAGGTGGAAAGTAAAGAGACATTTAATTTAATTTTTTACTAGGATCTTCTTCGAACCTACCTGTACCTGGGGTCTCAGATGATGGCGACATGTATCTTAAACGACAGTAGCGTATTGCCCGACGGTTAACAGACTTATTTTGGAGTAGATGGGTAAAAGAGTTTTTGCCAGAGCTAATTCCTCGTCGTAAATAAAATAGGGAAGGTCCGCAGTTAAAAGTAGGAGATCTTGTTGTAGTAGTCGATCCATCATTATTTCGTAACTGTTGGCCAATAGGTATTATTGAAAAAGTTTAAACTTCTGCCTGGCCTCCATGAACACCTTGTGACGGTCTTTTGTTAAGAACTTGGATATTGTGTCACCTGTACCCTTAAGTTTGATCTTTGAAAATCAAACTTTGTTACGAACAGCAACAAATCTCTCAACTGAAACAATACAGATCTTGGTTTCTTTCCTGATAGACGTCCAAGGCGATGATAGCTGCTTAAAGAAGTGTGGGATACATCAGAAACGTTGAGTTTGTCCATTAAAAGAGAAAAGACTAGTATAAATATATCCAGGGCCCCCGTAAGGGATACTGGCGCCTGTGTGCAAAAAAGGATTTAGGCGCCCCTTAAGGCATTTTGGATCATGTTTTTTTATTTATTTTTTTGAAGGTAGGTAGATAGGTAGGTGCTTGAAATAAAGCAAAAAACTGAACTGTAGAAGTCATATTTATTTGTGGACTAACATATCAAAATGAAACAAACAGAATTTTTTTATAGGATAGGAGCACACATTCCACCTGAAGGTAAGTGGTTGCTGTGGCCCATAGACATCTACATCTATCTCCGATTAAGAACCAAAATGCAGATGCGTTGTCACCCATGAGGACTAAGATGGAATGCCTCGTTTCCAGTAAAAAGGGTCTCCGGTTCTCTACACTCACCATACGAAACACAGCAACGTTAAGCTGCTATTTTACGCTGGTATTCTGTGAGAGCGTGGTCCTTCCCCGGTCGAGCCGACCCATTCGTGTGTAATGTCGGAACTCGGAAGGTGCTGAATGAAGGAGACGTGTTGCTTGTACAAGAACTTTAATTATACTATTCAAACTTATTCTACTTAACACTAACATATAGATACTGTCGTGGAGGCTACACTACACGTGCTACAACCATAATATAGCTGCGGTATGGCTCTACCACGTATAAGAGAGTAGAAAAGTAGTAGAGTAGTAGAGAGAATAAATTCATAACAAAATAAATTCTTGTTCACACCCATTTTAAAGCATTTACTTAACTAATGGGGTAGAGACACGTTTATAAATACTAGAAAATAACCCAAACATAAAAATCATATCTTTTTTTAGGAACAAATAACAGAAATATTGCCTAATGTCTACATATATATATATTGCCGTGTAGTGGCGGTCAAGAATATCCACTACCCCATATCCTCCCGTGGGTGTCGTAAAAGGCGACAAAGGGAAACAGGCAGGAGATGGGCAGCAGCATCTTCATGGTAACGGCATAAATACAATAAAAAAACTGCGGTTGCCAACCCGCTCGCCAAGCGTGGCAACTATGGCAATATACCCCCCATGAGCAATGACAATAATAAACGGCCCCCAGTCCCCGGCGGCCCCGCTATTCCTGGCTACGGTGGCGACCATGGTAACGGCGGGGCAGGGGGTGCTAAGAATCTCCGGTGGAGGTTCGGTTGCCACCTTAGACGACTCGACCTGGCAACGTACAACGCACGCACCCTGAGGACTGACGAGAAGATCGTGGAGCTGGAAGAAGAGATAGACAAGTTGCGCTGGCATATTATAGGATTATCCGAAGTCCGAAGAGAGGGGGAGGACACGGTAATCCTCGAATCCGGCAACTTGTTCTATCACCGGGAGGGCGACCATCTGTCCCAAGGAGGTGTCGGATTTATCGTCCACAAGTCTCTCGTTAACAACGTTGTAAAGATCGGGAGTGTGTCGACGAGGGTTGCGTACCTTATACTCAGAATGACCAAACGGTATTCGCTGAAGGTCATACAGGTTTACGCACCAACCTCGGCACACCCCGATGAGGAGGTGGAGGAAATGTATGAGGATATCTCTAGAGCCATGCATTCCTCCAAAACCCAATATACGGTGTTAATGGGAGACTTCAATGCAAAACTAGGCACAGGAGAGAACGGTGAGCTGAAAGTAGGGAAATTTGGAATAGGGCAACGGAACCCAAGGGGCCAGCAGCTGGCCGACTTCATGGAGAAAGAGGGACTCTTTATGATGAACTCTTTCTTCAAGAAGCGGCCCCACAGGAAGTGGACCTGGTCGAGCCCCGACGGTTCGACAAAAATGAGATTGACTTCATTATGACGACCAGACGACAACTGTTCAGTGATGTCTCAGTGATCGCGAGGGTGAAAACCGGCAGCGATCACCGAATGGTTAGAGGCACACTGAACCTAAATGTTAAGTTGGAGAGGTCTCGTCTGATGAAGTCAACGCTCCGTCCCCCTCGTGCTCTAATCAAAAGTCCCGAAACCTTTCAGCTCGAGTTACAAAACCGTTTTCAGTGCCTAGAAGACTGCAATGAAGTGGACGATATGAATGACAAGCTCGTGGAAACTGTCCATGCGGTCGGAGCTAAGTTCTGCAAGACCCACCGAAGAAGAACACAGAAACTCTCCGATCACACTCTTAATCTCATGGCTGTTAGACGGGAGATGAGGCTACATTCTTCAACAGATTTGACAGCATACAGGCAACTGAACAGACAGATCTCCAAATTCATGTGGCGAGACTTACGCAACTTCAATACAGCTCGTATTGAAGAAGCGATCGAGCGGAACCAAGGCTCCAAAGTCTTTGCCAGAGATCTGTCTGCCAGAAAAAGCCAACTGTCAAAGCTGAAGACCGAATGTGGCAGCATCGTTTCCGGGGCACCTGAGATTTTGAGTGAGATTGAGAGGTTCTATGGGCAGCTGTACACGTCATCGTTGGAGCCACACGCAAGTGTGAGTAACGATCCAAGAGCGAGTCTTATTCGACACTATTCCGAAGATATCCCGGACGTCAGTCTGAGCGAGATTAGAATGGCTCTCCAGCACCTTAACGGTGGGGTTTAACGGTGGTAGAGCCAAGCAGCAGTTTTTGCTGTTGCACGTATGGGCCGGCTCGAGCCGGGTTAGTACCACGACCTCACAGAATACCGGCGTGAAGTAGAAGCTCTGCTTCTGCGTTTCGTCTGGTGAGTGCAGGTGGCCGGAGGCCCAATCCCCCCCTCCCCCATCAACATGGTAGCGGAATTACACAATAGACTACCCCAGGAGGGTACCAGTACCCCTGGAGAATCCCTCGCTGAGCATCCACGACCATGTTATTCCAATCCTGAGCGTGGGTGCTCAGGCTGCCCCGCGTATTCTGGGGGGGGCAAAATTCCGCTCAAAAACATAACTGCTCGGGGTAAACAGAGCAACAATACCAAGGCGACCCCTGCCACGCTATCCGTGAATTTCTGCAACATCAGGGGACTTCACTCTAACCTAAACGCCGTCCACTACCATCTCGAGACGGCGAAGCCGGCCTTGCTCTTCCTGACCGAGACGCAGGTTTCCTCTCCGGCTGATATTTCGTATCTCTCCTACCCTGGGTACAAATTGGAGCACTTCTTTGTGCCTCGGGCTGGAGTTTGCGTGTATGTCAGAGAGGACATCTGTTCTCGACGCCTCGGCAGTCTTGAAGGTTCGGACCTGTCCATCCTTTGGCTACGCGTAGACAGCGACGACCACCCGCGCGTCTACGGGTGCCTCTATAGGTCCCATCGCGGTAATGCCGAAACAGACCGACTCATCGACCACGTCCAAATGGCTACAGATTCCTTGCTACAACAGGTCCCATCCGCAGAGATCGTGATCCTTGGCGATTTTAACGCCCACCATGCCGAATGGCTCGGTTCACGTTTAACCGATCATGCGGGGAGATCTGTTTATGACTTTGCCTTGGCATATGGTCTGACACAACTGGTTACTTCGCCTACGCGGATTCCAGATGTGGGGGATCATACACCTTCCCTGTTGGACCTTCTGCTGACCTCTCATCCGGACGGATATCAGGTTTCCGTCGATGCCCCTCTCGGCTCTTCGGACCACTGTTTGATCCGGAGTATGGTGCCACTCACGCTCCCTTCGCGGTTGCGTTCTGCAGGTTGCCGCCGTGTTTGGCATTACAGGTCGGCGGATTGGGACGGAATGCGGTCTTTCTTTGCATCCTACCCATGGGGGCGGGTTTGCTTCTCGCCGGATGATCCCAGCGCTGTTGCTGACTCTGTCACTGATGTGGTGCTACAGGGAATGGAACTATTTATTCCATCATCTGTGGTACCCATCGGAGGCAGATCTCAGCCTTGGTTTGGTCGCTCCTGTAAAACTGCATTACGCAGTAAGCAGGAGTGTTATCAAGCCTGGGCTGCGGCTTCAGCGACTCGGGATGTAAACACCAGCACACTTAAAAAGAAGTATAACTTCGCCTCCAGGTCCTTCAAAAGAGTTATTGCCAAGGCAAAGTCAGAGCACATAGGCAGAATTGGCGAGAAACTAGTTCGCCTTCCTTCGGGAACCCGTGCATTCTGGTCTCTCGCCAAGGCTATCCAAGGGAATTTCTGTAAGCCATCACTACCATCTCTGCACAGGGAGGACGACTCACTGGCCCATGACGCAAAAGACAAAGCCGACCTTTTAGGCTCCCTTTTTGCGTCCAACTCGACTCTTGATGACGGGGGGAAAACACCGCCGACCATCCCGCGGTGTGAGTGCTCTATGCCGGACGTGCTGTTCTCACAGCGCTCGGTTCGCAAAGCACTTCTCTCCCTGGACATCCAGAAGTCGAGTGGGCCTGACGGAATCCCCCCAATTGTGCTGAGGACGTGTGCTCCGGAGTTGGCACCGGTCCTAACGCGTCTTTTCCGGTACTCCTACTCCCAAGGCGTAGTCCCGAATTCATGGAAGACAGCTTTTGTCCACCCGATCCCTAAAAAAGGCGACCGCTCAGACCCGTCCAACTATAGGCCTATCGCGATCACCTCCTTGTTCTCCAAAATAATGGAATCCATTATCAACTGCCAGCTCATCCGGTACCTTGAGGATCACCAGCTGATTAGTGACCGCCAATACGGTTTTCGTCGGGGTCGATCAGCTGGTGATCTTCTGGTCTACCTGACCCATAGATGGGCGGAGGCAGTAGAGTCCAAGGGGGAGGCGTTGGCCGTTAGTCTGGACATTGCGAAGGCCTTTGATCGGGTTTGGCACAAAGCGCTTCTTTCGAAGCTCCCTTCCTATGGGCTTCCCGAGAAATTGTGCAATTGGATCACCAGCTTCCTTGCAGATCGGAGCATCAAGGTTGTTGTAGACGGTGCATGTTCTGACTACAAGCCTATTAACGCTGGTGTTCCACAAGGCTGTGTGCTATCACCTACGCTGTTTCTTCTGCATATCAATGATATGTTGCTAACTAGTAACATTCATTGCTATGCGGATGACAGCACTGGTGATGCTCTATACACCGGCCGTGCTAATATTTCTCGGGAAAACGTCTCCGAGTACCGGAACAAACTTGTGTCTGAAGTCGAGTCTTTGCTGGACAAAGTCTCGAACTGGGGGCGACTAAATCTAGTCCAGTTTAATCCTCAGAAGACACAAGTTTGCGCGTTTACCGCTAAAAAGAACCCCTTCGTCGTATCTCCTCAGTTTCAAGGCACTCCCTTGGTTGCCTCAGCCAGTATCGGAATCCTCGGCGTCGACATATCGAGTGACGTGCAGTTTCGTGGTCATTTGGAAGAGAAGGCCAAATTGGCCTCTAAAAAGCTTGGCGTGCTCAGCAGAGCGGGACAGTATTTCATGCCGGCACACCGCCTGCAACTTTACAAGGCGCAGGTTCGGCCTCACATGGAATACTGTTCCCATCTTTGGGCAGGGGCTCCCCAGTGCCAGCTCCTTCCACTTGACCGCATCCAGCGCAGAGCGGCTCGAATCGTCGACGACCGAGTTCTTTCCGATCGGCTCGACTCATTGGCGCTGCGAAGAGATGTTGCATCTCTTTGCATTTTCTTTCGCATCTACCATGGGGAGTGCTCTGAGGAATTGTTCGGATTAATCCCAGCCGCCAAATTTCACGAACGCACATCGCGGCAGAACTCCCGATACCATCCACACCATCTGGATGATTGGCGGTCCACCACTGTGCGATTTAGAAGATGTTTTCTTCCTCGCACGACTTCCTTGTGGAATCGATTACCATCAGCGATTTTTCCGGACCGATACGACTTAGGGACCTTCAAGAAAAGAGCTTACTCCTTTTTAAAAGGCCGGCAACGCATCTGCAATTCCCTCCCTGGTGTTGCAGTTGTTCATGGGCGGCGGTAGTCACTTACCATCAGGTGAGCCGCATGCTCGTTTGCCCCCTTCTCCTATAAAAAAAAAAAAAGAAAAAAAAAAAACCTTAAAAACGGCAAGGCCCCAGGCGAGGATGGAATTACAGCGGAGCTTCTGAAAGCAGGTGGAAGACCGGTACTTGAAGTCCTTCAGAAGCTCTTTAATTCCGTCCTCCATGGTGGCATTACACCGGAGGCGTGGAGCAGAAGTGCGGTGGTCTTGTTCTTCAAGAAAGGTGACAACGCTCTCTTGAAGAACTACAGACCGATTTCCCTTCTGAGCCGCGTCTACGTGCAACACTGCACTGCAGAGAGGTGTAAGACAGGGTGACGTTATATCCCCGAAACTCTTCACCGCTGCATTGGAAGACGTTTTCAAGCTTCTGGACTGGAAAGGATACGGAATTAACATCAATGGCGAGTACATCACTCACTATCGATTTGCCGACGATATAGTCCTCATGGCAGAATCGCTGGAGGAGCTAAGCACTATGCTCAATGACCTCAATAGTGTCTCCCAACGGATAGGTCTTAAGATGAACATGGACAAAACAAAGATTATGTTTAATGTCCATGTCACACCTATGCCGGTAGTTGTTGGGAGCACTAAGCTCGAAGTTGTTGACGAGTATGTTTACCTGGGACAAATAGTCCGACTAGGTAAGTCCAACTTCGACCGAGAGGTCAATCGACGGATTCAACTCGGCTGGGCAGCGTTCGGGAAGCTACGACACATCTTCTCGTCAGAAATACCTCAAAACCTTAAAACAAAATTGTACAACCAGTGCGTGTTGCCAGTGATGACTTACGGAACTGAGACGTGGTCCTTCACTGCTGGCCGTATGAGGAAGCTCAAGGTCGCTCAGCGAGCTATGGAGAGGGCTATGCTCGGAGTTTCTCTGCGTGATAAACTTAGGAATAAGGATATCCGCAGTAGAACCAGAGTAACCGACATAGCCCAACGGATTAGTAAGCTGAAGTGGCAGTGGGCCGGCCATATAGCTCGAAGAACCGACAACCGATGGGGAAGAAAGGTTCTCGAGTGGCAGCCTCGTACCGGTAGGCGAAGTGTAGGGCGTCCCCCCACAAGATGGAGTGACGACCTGGTAAGACATGCAGGAAGTCGATGGATGCAGGTGGCTCAGGACCGTGCTTTGTGGCATTCCTTGGGGGAGGCCTATGTTCAGCAGTGGACTTGTGAAGGGCTGTAATGATGATGATGATGATATATATATATATATATATATATATATATATATATATATATATATATATATATATATATATATATATATATATAATTACTACTTTCTACTAATATTTAATATGCTATGCAGATACTTCTGATAAAAAATACCTAGGTAACTTCGTTATAAAATCAAAAACGATAGCTAGGTATAATAGAAAAATACAAAATAGCTATTGTAGCTAGTTGATATTTTCCGAGACTGCTACTGCAAATTCATTAATTACATCGCTAAAATTTATACCATCAAAAATTTCTTGTTCAATTGCTAATATCGCTAGCCCAGACAATCTTTCTTGAAGAATTGTCGATCTTAAATAATGTTTAATAATTTTTAACTTTGGAAAAGATCGCTCGCCAGAAGCTACAGATACAGGTAATGTCAGAAGAATTTTTAGTGAAATGCTTACGTTTGGAAAGGTGGAGATTAAATTGTTTTCAAATATATAATGTAAAATACTTAAGGGGTCAGTATCATCAGGTAATGAAAACAACTTTAACGCTTTAATTTCATTAAACAAATCATTGGAGTCTATATCCTTATTACCCTGCTCCGTCAGTTGTTCTTCAAGAACAGAACAATGTTTTAAAATATCGCTGTCACTTAATTTGAATATGTCGCTAAAAATCCGAAATTATTATCATACTCATTTAATAAGTCAAATCTATTTTTAGAGAGCTTAATTTTTGATCTATAATTTTTTAGAAAAAATTAATTTTAAAGGCAGTTTTTGGATCATGAGGGGTCTTATCTCGGTGTTTATAGTCAAACGGTTTTGGTTTAAATTTCCTCCTGACCGTTGGTAACGGTGGAAAGTCTTCTTCAATTTCGAGAGAGAGTGCTACTTCTTTCGCTTGTACAAGAATTTCTTCAAACGATTGGTCAGATCTGTATTGCTGGAAGTGATCAACTAAATTTTTTAGGTAGGTTTGGCATACTTTAATATTAATTTTAGCACTTTGCATTTGTTTGCTGACACTATTTATGTGAAATAAAACGTCATGCCAAATAATAATTCAGCAAATAAATTGAAATTTTTGTACAGACGTTAAGAGGGAACTCGCTTTATGTCTTGCATCAATGTGAAAGGGATCATCTTCAGCTACTTCTAGAAGACTTTCGCAAACCTTAATTAAATATAGTTTAAGGGGCTTTATTGAATCAATTCTGCTGGACCATCTTGTCTCACTTAGAGGCTTTAAAGTTAACCCGGGAACATTTTTTCTCAGAATATCCCACCTTTTTGTGGATGACGAAAAAAAAATTTTGTAACTCTTGCACAAGATTAAAAAAGTTTATTGTAGCATCTGACACTTTAGAAGCGTCATTTACTGTTAAGTTCAAAGTATGAACCGCACTAGGTACAAAAACGGCTCTCGGATTCGCGTCAAGAATGCCTTTTTGAAGCCCAATATGCTGTCCCTTCATGTTTGCACCATTATCAAAACCTTATCCCCTAATATTTTTTATATCTAAATTTAATTTTTTCAAAATTTCTGTCACAAATGTATATATGCCTTTCCCTGTAGAGTCCAATAAAACTTTCCTTAACTTCAACCTTTTTTGAAGTTGTGTTCCTCAACATACCTCAGAACAAGACTAATTAGCTCAGTATGACTAGTGTCTGGTGTACAATCTAATATTATTGAAAAATGTCTTGAACTGCGAACCATTTCTAAAATATTATTTCTTACTTTAGACGACAATAATAGGGTATTACACCCATTTTCAAAAAGTGTTTTAAATGAATCCCAGAGTGATAATGAACCACTACAATTTTTATATAAATTTTTTAAAACCGAATAGTGAGATAAAAATTACTTTTAATCTATCGTTTTAAATTTCCGCGTGAAAACGCTAGCCGCCATACTGTTCAACTCGTGACGTCACTGTCCTAGAATTTTGACAATTTTGCAAAGGAATAAGATACTTTTGAATGTTTAATAATGAGTTATATCTACATCATTGCTGTGTTGTGCCTGATTGCAAAAAGACGAGCATAAGAACGCCGGGGAAGGGGAAGTTATGGATTAAAGTGCCAACTGATTTAAATATGAGAAATACTTGGTTAAAACTGGCAAGAAGAGACCCGAAGGCATTGTCTACAAAAGCTAAACTATACTTTTGTGAAGATCACTCTGATGTAAGTATGACTTATATTTAACTATTGATTTAACAAAACAAAACATCATGACATGATAGGTACCTATTGCAAGTCAAATTTTGTAATAGATTAGGTTCATTGCTCGTCTGTCCCGCGTCCCGCCTTTTGTGGGCCATTTTGATAGCCCTTGCAAGTGCAGTGCAGTGTTTTACTTAATTCCTGTTTTCTTCTATTATATGGGAATAAAGACATGGTTTGTACTCAGACCAAATAAAAAAGTGACTTTTTATTTCGTCTGAGGGTTTGTATAAAAAAATATAACAAAAAGTTTTTCTCACCTAAGCTTATATTATAATTTCTATAACATTAGTGCTAAAAGCGAAGTAATAAACTCGCTTTTACAAATCCGTCTTCCATGACGCCTTTTCAATAAAATTTGGAATAAAAGTCAACAATCGTAATGATAACTTGAAAAATTTCGAAATTAACTAGTTAGTACACAGCACATACCCACCCTACCCCAGCCTACAAAAATAGGGTAAATAAAATTAAAAAAATACCAACAGACGTATTTTAAATAGCACTTTCCAAAATTGTTTAGTATTGTAATAGCACCCCTGTAGATTGTGAATAAAAAAATAGGTAACGATCGCGCATCTTATAACGTCGATACCACTTGAAATAATTAAAATTTTGTAGGTTTTGCAACTTAAAAAAACTTCACCCTTCGTGAATTAAACTTCACCACCATCGAAAAACCTATTTTGTCAATTGCCGAATGCACATGGAGTGTTGGCGCATGCGCGGCACATATTAGCTAGGGTTTTTCTTCGGAGGATCTTTCGCGGCAAGTTCACGCCTATCTCTATTTTCTCTATTTGAATAGTAAACTGCGTGTAAGAGGTTAACTCATACGTTTCTATCTTAATCTTAATTAATAAATTAAGCTGAAGAAGAAAATTACAAATTTAGATTGAGCGCATTTCAAGATGACTTAAAACACTAGCTTAAAGATGGTATTTCATTTACTACACTTATTTATAATGTTAAGAGCGTTTTCGAAAAGATGACTTTATTTTTGTTTTGTATCCACACAGAAAAAGTCGTTCAACCTTCGACTTTTCATAAAATTTTATCACAGTGGGTCGAAGAAGGATCATGGATGGCAGATTTAAGTATTTCCAGACCAGCAAATAGATCTCCTTAGGGTATACCTACACCATGTGATCCAAATCAAACGATATATGTATGGCTTGATGCTTTAGTAAATTATTTAACAGCCTTAGGCTATCCCGATGAGAAATTCACAGAGTTTTGGCCACCAACGTACAGCACAAGTATGTTTTTCTTTATTAAGGCGTATGAAATAAGCACGCGTTATGTGCACTTTTTTAAAATCAGCTGTAAACCCATGGTGATTTAAGCACTTGGCATGTATATTTATGAATCAACATCAGGTTTTCTTAATTTAATTTCAAAAGTTCATTATCATCCCATTATTTTTCATGAAAATAGAGATAGGCGTGAACTTACCGCGAAAGATCCTCCGAAGAAAAACCCTAGATTATATGTGCCGCGCATGCGCCAACACCCCATGTGCATTCGGCAATTGACAAAATAGGTTTTATTAAATAATTGCACTTAATATTGCATTTTATGGATTTTCGATGGTGGTGAAGTTTAATTCACGAAGGGTGAAGTTTTTTTAAGTTGCAAAACCTACAAAATTTTAATTATTTCAAGTGGTATCGACGTTATAAGATGCGCGATCGTCACCTATTTTTTATTCACAATCTACGGGGGTGCTATTACAATAATAAACAATTTTGGAAAGTGCTATTTAAAATACGTCTGTTGGTATTTTTTTTATTTTATTTACCCCATTTTTGTAGGCTGGGGTAGGGTGGGTACAGCACATAACCTATTTCTTTGACCTAGTGACGTCACGACGCTATCTAATATGGCGGACACCATTTTGCAGATTTGAGGCACAGCTAAAAAAAATATTCTTTAAATTGAAATATAAAATTTATAATGCATTTTTATAAATAGAAATCAATATTTCTCGTTTACATTTTACAAAATCTATCATAAATATATATTCTTTGACTTATTTTTACATGGTGTAAAATACCCTATTCAATTATTTTATTCTGTATTTGCACGCCTAAATAATGAGTCATTTTAACACATTTTGTTTGGGAGTTACACACTCGGCTAACGTGCTGTCATCACTGAATCAAAAGAGACAATCACCTCAACAGCTGTTAGAAAATTTCCATTTTCATGTTCGAAAAGTAATTTCTTAAAATAACTTACAAGAAAAACAAAATACAGTACCTTTAGAAATAGAGTAAATAGGCTAAGTCCTTTCGACTTACCTTGATTATTTCGGGCCACAAACCGGGGTCGGATGGAATTATTTCGACGCAAGCCTTATTAAAGCCTTCACCGAAAGTGTCGCTTGCAGCAGGTATTTCGGTAGCTGACATTACCGAACTTCTTACACAAGCTGAATTACCCTTTTGTTCAAGTGCTGTAGACGAGGATGGTGTCATTGCTTCATCGGGCTCTGTATCAGTAGAAGCTGTTTTGCTGCTACAACTGCCGCCACTTGTTGCAGGACCTGATGATACCGTAGTCGCCCCTGTTGAAATTTCAGATGGTCCACTCACGGTTACTGATATTACGGATTTAGAATCTTGAGATTCAGTCGCATCGATAGTCTCCGTGGAATCTTCATTGTTTTGCAAGAAATGCTTTAAAGATCCAGCCATTTTTCCCCTTTATTGTAGTCTCAGTTTGTTTTGCTCGCGAAAATAGCACCTGAAGGTCTCTTTCTTTTATCCTGAAAAAACAAATAAATAATTATTAGTACTTATGGGAATAAGGAATTAACTTCTAAAATAATCACAATAATAAGCACCAAGTTTGCATATTGCATATTTATGTAAAAAGCAATTTGTTCGAGCTCTTTCAGCTTAAACCTTTTCAAAAATAAAGGCAGAAAAAGTATTAAAGTAATTTGATCTTATATCCCTTAAAAAACCTACAAAATGGTTTTTTAAAAAGATCGATAGCATAAAAACTAAGCGAGTTATGGATAAAAAATCAATTACTTATTTAAACTCGTTATTATGTCAGATAGAAAAAAATGTTTTATGCAGAAGTTGTAGGTTTTTTCCTATATAATCTATTGAAGTTATCAGATAAAAACAGGAAACAGACAGGAATAGGAAACAGATAGGATTCCTATAAAGGGTTAATGTTGATAGTATAAATTAAAATAGAGAACACAACATTTTTTAAAACAATTGATAGAATCAGGCGTTACTTTGCGGAAATCCATTATAATGGGGTTTTTATAAATTAATTTGCTTAATTCCGCGTAAAGAAAAAAGTTCCTTTACGCAATTAGTTAATTTATAACAACCCCATTATTTTATAAAACATTAAACCGTTGAATTTGCAGTCAGCAGGTATTCAGCACTTAATTTTTTAGAAAAAAAAGTAGTAAATAAAATATTATACAACACAATACTTGACAGAATAAAAATAAAATTAAATGTAAAAATTAATAGGATTACTTGTTTTTATGCACTTGTTGCACGGTCCAGTGAACTAACCGGTTTAAAAACGCCTCTGGCGATGCATCGCTTTTACAGCGCTCCGGGCATTGTTCATGTCTGAACAAGAAAAATCAAGAAACTACCGCCTGACATGTTCTCGCAACATGGGAATCGGCAGTAACTGGATAATATATATATCCTATTTAATTTCTCAACTTTTATTTTAAAATAATTTTTTTTTTGGAAATTTTCGCAATTTTTGACCCTGGTTTTTGGCGCCCGTGTGCATTGCACACTTTGCATATATGGTAGCGGGGGCCCTGGATATATCCTTAGTCTTATCTTCCACGATGCCATGGAGCAGCAATACCTTACATCGGCGTCTCACCTCTAGACGAGCAATCTCCCTTCCAAGAAATTCTACCTGTTTCTGGACTGCTGCAAGAGCAGATAAGATGAACTTCCTAGAAGTTGTAAACTCAGCTGCCAGCGCCGAAGCCTTTGTGTCTGATATTGCGGTGGTCTTCTCTAAGTCCCGTTGAATTTCGTTCATGCTAAAGTTGACGAGTTCTGACATGTATGACAGTGATGCGGTGAGTGCTTCCATTGTTATTTTTCAGTTTGTTCATATTTCAACAAAGTGGAGAGAAGAATATATAAGGAAAATTAGAGCGGGTTGATATATGGTGATGTTGATATAACAGTGGTAGAGTCACGCGGCAGCTTTTGCTGTCGCACGGATGGGCCGGCTCGAACCGGGGTGGTACCACGACCTCACAGAAAACCAGCGTGAAGTAGAGGTTTACCTCTGCGTTTCGCTTGGTGAGTGCAGGTGGCCGGAGGCCCTTTTTACTGGAAATGAGGCATTCCATCTTAGTCCTCACGGGTGACAACGCATCTATATTTTGAATTGTAATAGAGGATAGATGTAGATGTCTATGGGCTGCAACAACCACTTACCGTCAGGTGGACTGTGTGCTCGTTTGTCACCCTTATCCTATATAAAAATGGTTGTTACATGTATGTAACACACATTAATATATGATTTTTAATATTGTATATTATATATTTCTAATTTGTTGTGTTGTTAATTATATAAGATTTTAAAAAAACGTGTTACTTTATTCACTGCTACCCTCCAATGGCAAATTGTATATAAGACTGAAGAGTTCGATCTTAAGCTTTGTCTTGCGTATTTGGACTGTAAGAAAGCCATTGATTCCATTGAAATTTGGGCGGCACTACAGTTCCTTAAGTGGTGCCAGGTTGATGTCGGTATATCGAAGTGCTGAAATGTTTGTACAGTAAGGCAGGCGTTATAGGTATCTGAGTATAGAATCAGAGTACGAAACCCATCCATCTGCCTCTGCAGAGCTCTTAGTTTCAGCGATATAGCGTCACCCTGTCTTACACCTCTCTAGGTGTAAGACAGGGTGACGTTATATCCCCGAAACTCTTCCCGCTGCATTGGAAGCCGTTTTCAAGCTACTGGACTGAAAAGGATACGGTATTAACATTAATGGTGAGTACATCACTCACCTTAGATTTGCGTCCTTATGCCAAAATCGCTTATGGACCTAAGCACTATTCTCAATTACCTCTATACTGTTTCTGAACGGATAGTTCTTAAAATGAACATGGACATAACAAAGGTTATTTGTGACGTCCATGTCACACTATTCAGCTATTTCTAATTTGTTGTGTTGTTAATGTGTGTAACATACATGATTGTAAGCTGTTATTTAAAAAAAAAGTCCCGCTGGGTTTCTTGCTGGTTCTTCCCAGGACAGAGGTTTTTTTCGAACCAGTGGTAATTAAACAAAAGAGTGACTTTCAATAAGTATTATTTATAATCTATATTGAATAAAAAAGTTTCTGTTTCTGTTTCTGTTACACCTATGCCAGTAGTTTTTTTTTTTTTTTTAAAAACGTTACCCCCACACTAGGATTTTCTCCTGTATCGTGGAGGCAGTTTACAAACACAAATTGCACAAGGACAAACATCCAGACCCGGAAAAATTATTTGTAGGCCATACAAATACTTGTTCCGTGCGGGATTCGAACCCGCGCCCCCCAGCGCAGCAACTCATTGCTAAGCCACTGCGCCACGGAGACGTCGGAGTTTTTGGGAGCACTTAGCTCGAAGTTGTTGACGAGTATGTTTACCTGGGACAAATTGTCCGACTACTAGTCGGCGACTAGGTAAGTCCAACTTCGAGTGAGAAGTCAATCGACGGATTCAACTCGGCTGGACAGCGTTCGGGAGATTACGACCCATCTCCTCGTCAGGTATTCCTCAAAACTTGAAAACGAGATTGTACTACCAGTGTGGGTTGCCAGTGATAACTTATGGATCTAAGGCGTGGTCCTTCATTGCTGACCATATAAGGATGCTCTATATCGTTTAGCGAGCTATGATGTCATAAACTTATAAATGGGGATAACCGCAGTAGAACTAGAGTAACCGACATAGCCCAACGGACTGAAGAGTAACGGGCCAGTCATATCGAAGGACCAACAACCAGTGCGCAAGAAAGGTACTCAAGTGGCAGCCTCGTACCGGTATGCGAAGGGTAGGACGGCCCCCACTAGTTGATTTGACGATCTGGTAAGACATGTAGGAAGTCGATGGATGGCTCAGAAGTATGATACGTATACGATACTTTCACAATTTTACCATCAGTCAAAGTAACTGCATTTTTAGAATATCTTAATTCCATAAACTCTAAAATTCAATTTACTATGGGGTTAGAGGCAAATAATTCTTTAGTTTCCTAGATGTGTTAGTCATTCGAAATCCTAACAACAACATAGGTCACACTGTGTATAGAAAAATGACTCATACGGACCGATACATAAACGGTAAATCCCACCATTATCCTTCACAGTTGCTACCGTGGGCAAATCTGTTACAGAGAGCACGAGGGATCTTTGACAGCAAACATCTGGCCACCGAGCTTCAGCATGTCAAGCAGTTTTTGCACGACAACAAGCTTTGGGACTCGCGCCTCCATCACAATGACAGAGTGAAACCGGCCACAGTCGAGCATGTGCCTGCTGTACTACCATATTACGTCAGAGGTGTCACAGACAAGATTGGCTACATCTTGAAACCAGCTTCTATTAGAACATTCTTCAAGTCGCCGAAGAAGATTAGTCAGTTCTTACCATCCGTCAAGTGCAATATTCCTCTACAAGATGCAGGACTGTACAAGCTTAATTGTGAATGTGGTCTCACATATATAGGGCAAACAATGCGATCTATCAAAACCCGCGTAAAAGAATACATAGCTGACGTAAAACACCAACGTTCCGGGAAGTCTGCAGTTTGTGATCATATCCTAGACGGCCCCCGCCATTACATTAGATTTGATAAACCACAAATTCTCGCGAAAGAACATCGATTCCTGCCAAGGATGATACTTGAGGCTATTGAAATCAAAACACATCCTAATTTTAATAGAGAAGGAGAATGGGTACGAGTATGACCACAAGCTTGGGATCCTGTAATTAATAAAGTTAAAACTAAACCCAAGCATACCACTGCAAGACTTCAAGACACAGTAAGTTCATTCTGAGTACATCGGACCAAAATTAATATTTAAAAAGCTGAAGGTACTCCGGGTTAACTCTGACATCGGGACATCAATCACCTCATTCCCCGTGACCATGGATACTGTAAAGTACCCGAAACGTCGGGAATTAATAAAAAATAAGTTAATTAAACGTGATAGAAGCTTTAAAAGTAGTTTTATTCAATTTATAGGTTGTGTTATCCATAACAAATATACAGAAAACATTACATATATAAACGTCAATTTTAGTTATAACAACAACAAACAATTTTCGAGGTTTTAAAGTTAGTAATCTGACATGACTCTGCATAATATCACTGATCTTGTTTACCTTATGCTAACTATACTCCTTGACTATGGTAGTTTTGTCGGGAATTTTGCAGCAGGTGGATTAACTGGTCTTGTATTACAGCTTAAATTAATGGTTTGAAGTGAATACAGCGATATGTATTCCAATGCGGCGATATAGAATTTCGGATATAATATTATGTAACGTCACCGTTTTTATAGAATAAAGATGAGGAACAAGGATGACAAACAAGCACAAGTCCACGCTGGTATTCTGCATAGTTTTCCCCGGTTTAGAAAACTTATTCGTGCTATAACTATAATATCGTTGTAGCATTGCTTTACCACGTTGGTAGGCAATGCTACAGCTATATAGGGTTGTCATTGCAAAATATTGAACAGCTTCTGTAGGACTTTAAGTATTGATTCTCCACCCATATTCAGAAACTTCGCTGTAATTCCATCCTCACCACGGCTCCTTGCCATATTTATGCTGTTGGAGAGCAATTCTTATCTCGTATGGAGTAACGTTTGTGTTATCACCGGAATAATGTTGAATTAATTTTTTTCTTGGATATTTACTCAAACTCTCTAATGTCGTTGTATGCAGCTGTCTGCAAAACATCGCAAACGCACGCAAAATCTCAGGTGTACCGGAAATAGTTGGTCTTCAACTTAGACAGTTGACTCTTTCCAACAGATAGATATCAGACAAAAACTTTGGACCCTTGATTACGCTCAATCGCTTCTCCAATATGAGCTGTATGTAAGCTGCGTTACTCTTCTATAGTCTCCGGATGAGTTTGAAGATGCTACGGGCAACTGAACAGAGAAAACTAGTAAATCGCACAGCCGTAGTATACCGACAAACATCCAAATTGTGTGGATGTTGAGTTTTGTCCCGATATGCGTTGGTGGGATTTGGCGGCTGGAATTAGTCCGAACAATTTGTCTAAGTACTCCCCATGAAAACTGCGATAGAAAATTCAATGGGATGCAACATCACTTCGCAGCGCCAGTGAATCGAGCCATTTCGAGTCACTCTTTGCTGGATGCGGTCAAGAGGAAGGAGCTGGTACTGGGATGCCCCGTTTCAGAGATGAGAACAGTACTCCATATGAGGGCGAACTTGCGCCTTGTTAAGTTGCTAACGATGTGCATGAAATACTGTCCCAATCTGCTGAAGCTTTTTATAGGCCAATTTAGCCTTCCCTTCCAAGTGACCGCGAAACTAAACGTCATTCGATATGCCAAGGATTCCGATGCTGACTGAGGTAGCATGGAGTAGCTGTTAATTCTGAATTTGAAGCTGGACTTGAATCGCCCCAATTCGAGATTTTTTTATTAAACCAATGCTAAATGACGTGTTCCCGAGAAATATTAGCACGGCTGATGTAAAAAGCATCACCAGAGTTACAACTAGTAACAGCAACATATAACTGATTACAGAAAAAACAGCGTGGGTGATAGCACGTAGACTTGTGGAATACTAGCATTCATAGGCTTGTAGTCGGAGTATGCACCATCTACTACGACCTTGATGCTCCGATGTGCAAGAAAACTGACAATCCAAGTACACAATTTCTTGGGAAGCCCATTGGAAGAAAAGGTTTTAAAGAAGCGCTTTGTACCAAAACCCATCTTAGGTCTTCGCTATGTCCAAAGTATTGACTAAGGCCTCCCTCGTGGACTCTAATGCTTCCGCTCATCTATGATTCAAGTAATCAGCTGATGGACCTCAAGGGACCTTACGAGCTGATAGTTAATAAATTAATGAATTATGCATAATGGATTAAATTGTTTTGGAGAATATGGAGGCTAAGGTGATAAGCCTGTAGTTGGACAGGTCTGATCGGTCGTCTTTTTAGGGATTGAGTGCACATAAGCTGTCTTCCATAAGTTCAGGATTATGCCTGGGGACTAGAAGTACCGGAAAAGACGCATTAAAACCGGTGCTAATTCCAGAGCACACGTCTTCAGCACAATAGGAAGCACTCCATCAGGTCAACACGATTTTTTGATATCCAGGGAGAGGAGTGCTTTGCCAATGAACGCTGTGTAAACCGCATATCCAGAATAGAGCAATCACACCGCGGTATGGTTGGCAGTGTGTACCCCCGTCATCAAGAGTCGAATTGGACTCAAAAAGAGAACCGAAAAGGACGACTTTCTCCTTTGCGGAGTGGGCTAGTGAGTCGTTCTCCCTGTACAGAGATGTGCTTGCAAAGGCACGATCAGCGCCCAGTCGAACCTTGCGCCATAGGCTCCAGCCTGGTTAGCCTGTGGGTAATTCAGGCCCTGTAACTACGCCCACAAATGTAACGTACGAACTTTTATTGTATAGAATTTTCTGAACAAAATACTCCTCAGACTATGCTGTAAACTTGTAAAGACATAGATACTTTTGCTTTCGAATAAAAAACAAACAACTTATGAAAAATGATGACTATAGTGCGCGCAAGTAACTCTGCGCGCGACTGATGGCGTACTTAATGTTACCAGCTTAAGTAATATTTTTTCCTTCATTTAATCTTATCACTATAATTATATAATTATATCAAATTACATAAATGACCGAATTAATTACCAAAGCTCAGTTAAAAAAAAACTGTAATGTTCAGCTTAAACTTAAAAAGACCTAATCAATATTTAGCCCTATATTTATTGTTTAAGATTCGCATAATAAATATATTTCTTGATTGTAACTTCCGTAAGTTTGACACAAGTATCCCAAGGTAAGATTTAAGTTAATATAAATTATTCCTTAAAAACATTTGAAAACGTTTAATTTATGCGAGCGAGTTTGAGAAAAAAGAAAACAAAAAAGACGCTTCACTTTTATTTTTGGTATTCTTCTCAGAAAAGCCTTTTATTTATATCCATATCATTGGAATGCACAAAAATAACTAGTCCTCCATCTTTGGGAGTCCACCATATTAGATTTATAATGAGGTCACTTATTTTCATCTAAACTTAACATATATGCAAAATTTCCGCTCCGTCGAGAACCTAAAAGATGGTGAAATTTAACTTTCGATTTTTTTACATAATTATAGGTGAAGATATTATATGCGTGTTAGAAATTACTATTATTGTGATTAATGAACAATATATATAATGAATTTTTCAAAAAAGGTATTTTAAAAATATTTATTATAAAGAACGAAATTAAAAGTTCATGGAAACCTTGTAAATCTTTTATTGAATAGCTAGATCTATTTGTAAATTTGGTGTAACAATGGTCCTGCAGTGGGTCAACACCTTCTATTCTCACATCTTCATCAGAATCCATACTAGTCTTCATCAGAAGACTCGGATGTGTCGGCCTGAGACATTAATTATAAATTTATCCATTTAAACTGGCACCTATTGTATTCGTAGTCCATAGTCTTTAAGTTAAGTACCCAACGTTGTTCTTCCATATTTAAAATCAATATCAGCTTTCAATTCCAACCAAAGTTTATTTATGACAGGAATCTCTTTCTTCACAGCGTCAAACGATTTGATTTAAATGCCTTATATCGCCACGTATGAAAATCGTCCAAAATCATATTTTTTTACTCCAGTTCTTAGTTTTTCCCGGCGTCACAATTATAGAAGATGAAGTTACTGCTACATTATGTACCCTCTTGAGTTATTTGGGTGACGGTGAGTTCAGAAACGCCTAAAATATAAAAAAATCAAGGCACATGATATTAATGACACGAGCAAACTCAAAACGAACAAATCAAGAAAATTAGGGAGTTTTATTTGTTATGGCAGCCCTAAAAATTACCTGTTAAATATGAAACGTGGGCTCTAACTTTGGAAAACGGTACTGTAGGCCCGTTATTGTCTCATTCTTCTTCAGAAGCACGTTTGATCTTCAAGGTAATATCCCTGCCAGCAATTTTAATCACTTTCGGCATAATGATGACGATTATTTACTGCAAAAACGAATAAAAACACGACATCTAATAATCTGTTTTGACACTTGCCATAAACAGTAAGATGGCGGCTCACGATTAGTTCCAATTTTGGTCGCGCGTAGAGTTATCTCGCGCGTACTTTATGTTTATTTCAATTTCATACATATATATTTATCTATGATTTCATAGGTCATTCGGGTAGAATCTACTAGTTAGTCTGTGGGTCATATGTTATTATTATGTCCAAAGAGTAATATATAAGGAAGGTTATGTCATATGCGCAGTATCCTCTTAGTAATCTGTAGTCATTTTGGGTAATTGGGTTGAAACTTGAAATCTATAAATCTAATAGAAAAGGTAATCTTTAGTACAACTTCAACTCCACGGTTATGGCAATCAGTTTGAGACATATAACAAGCTGTTGTAAATTAATTAATAGACACAGTTTTCGTACTATAATGACATCATCTGCTAAACTTGAGAAAGCTGTAGAACAATTGCAAAAGAATCCTTATTATGAAAAATACGCGGATCGTATTGCAGCTTTGCAGAAAACTTCTCCTGAAGAGTTCTTGCAAAGATTAGAAGAGCAACAAAAAATTAAAGATGAAGAGAAAAAAAAGAAGTTTGCTCCTATTGATACCAGGTGAAGTAAATTTTACTTTCAAATGTTTTTTTTCCGAATATTTAAAGACATTACTGTGTCATAATAGGTTTTTGCTTTGTAACAGGCAGTTTTCTTCAGTTTTAAATCCCAAAAAAGCTCTACAGAATGATTCAACTGCAGAAGACAAAAAGCTTGATGCTATTTTTAAAATGGATCTAGTTAAAGATAAGGATGCATTGGAAATCCAGGGTATCTGGGAGGAATATCATAAAAACAAAGAAGTTATATCAGCAATAATTCCAGTGGAGCTATATACTACACTTCAACAGAACATGAGGGAATATCCTACGTTTATATTCCCACTACCTCGCTCGCAGGGCTACGAGTTCATAATGAGCCAGTGCTATGGACACACAGTACACTTTACTCCCCTTCTTGCATTTCAGGTTTGGACATTTATTTATATTTGTTGAAGCTATAAATACTTTATGATCATTCAGTGAATAAAAAATAAATAAACATGAAATTAAAATTTGTAATGTTTCAATAGGTACATAAAGAGAATGCTCCTGAATGCTTAACAATGGTGCATTATATAGAACTGAGTGACAAAGGAATTATTCTTATGAGAGGAGAATATGACAAGGTAAACTTTAATTTAGGTATTTTTCATATATGTGGTTAAATAATTTGTTTATTTACTGATAGAGTGTACTTTCACAGCAATCCCATACAAATTTTTAAGCAATGCAGATGATAATTTTCTAATTATATTTTAATAAAAAAAATTTGAGCTCTTAAAGACTAGATTTGTATACTTGATATGCCATTTATAGATATTTTATCTTACAAAGGTGTGTGTCTTACTTTGTTGCTTAGCAAAGGAACAACTTTTCTCCTTTATCTTGCTTATACACACCAAAATGTACATGTGCACACTTGCAATACAAGGAAGACCAACCCACCATCATGAAATGAAATACTGTAATATCTAAAAAAGAAATAAATACAGAATGTGGAATATACACAAATTTTATTTTATTTTAGAGAATTCACACCTGTAGTTAATATTTTTAATAAAATGTAAAATCTTTAAAACATATACTTTTTTTTCAGAATGTATTAAATGGTCAAGAAGCACAATGTTTAGCAAATCAGTTTCAGATGTATTTTTGTGGAAAAGATAAAGCAAAACTTCAAATCTTGGAGACATTCAATAAAAAACCTGACTCATTCAAACATATGGACCTCATCTCAGAATTAGAGAATATTAGCCTTGTGTGATCTTTACTATCAATAAAGTTATTGTGTTAAATTAATATATATTTTATTTTGTGCCAATAATGAGAAATTTCAAATACTTATTTAGCAGCCCATCAATCCTAATTTCACATAAAGATCATATAAAATTTATTGATTTAGTTTATGTGGGAAATATACGTATTCAGGGGTGTCATGTATGAATGAATTAGATTTGTTACTTGTGGTCAAAATAGACAAGGGTGAGTTAGGATTGCTACTAGATATTGATGTAATACTTTTGCAAGACCCATATTGTTGCATTGCTTGACCCTGTCTTATGTAGTTCATTGGATCTTCTTCAATTCTTTTCTTAGGAGAAAAATATTCTTCAGTATTTGTGTTTCTACCTCTGCCTCGATGTAAGTTATTTGTTATACAATGTAATATATTTTGCTCGGTTTCACGATGGCACCCCTCTAAATATAGGTTTTGTAAGTAAAGCTTATTTTTCTTCATAACATCTTCCCTAATCAGTGCAGGTGTTTTTTCCACAAAATATTTAGGTATGTAGTTTATAAATTCTTCATATAAATGTTGATTATCACTAATTTGTGGACTTCCAATTGATGATGTTGCTAATGTGATTGGAGATTCTGATTCCTCTAAGGAAGTTGTTAATTGCAACTTGACTGGACTAAACATTACAGGACTATCTAATAAATTGCTTTTATAGTTTATGCTATTTTCTTTGCTACTTGCACTATTGTCACTTAAAACCTTCATTACATTACTTTTATTTCCATCAGCAGGCATGTTGCTTGAACAATTTTGGTCATCAATGTTAGCAGTGCCCATTTGTCTTGTAATGCTTGCTTTATAAACTGTTTCATTATTTTTATTGAAAATAGTCTGTTTTCTTATTTCTGATAAAGCTGGTCTCGTTATAGTTTCAGATCGAACAGCTTTATGAAACAGATTTAAAGTAAGGCGACTTGATGCAATACAATTTTTTTTTGTCTCGTTTTGTAAATTATGTGCTGAATCATTTAGATTATAGTAAATCTTATCTTCTGCTTTTTGGTGTAATCTTTTTCGCAAATCATTTAAACTCTTTCGGGTTTTGCGTTTCTTACGTTTAATTTTGTTTGACAAAGGTTCCATTATTACCTCAACTTCAGGCTTGAGTAAATGAGTAATGTTTTCAACGTCATTAAAAATCATTACCTACAAAAGGTAACTTCACTATTAAAGTATAATGATTACTAATATGTTATTTATTATCATGGTTCAATTTAATAAATTGACATCAATCATCAGTTTTATAATCTTTAAATAGTATTAATTTTAATTCAAATTACCGCCGCAACTAAGCACTAGTGATGTAATAATCAAATGTCAATAATCGTAAGTGAAAACCTTAGAGTATTCAACTAACAAGAGACGCCATGCGCATAAAGTTTCAAACAAAAAAGTCTGTCACTTCTAGCGGGAAGCGAGGTAACGCACACTAAGCAAATCGTAAACATTGGGCCACGTCGTTACGCACGCACACAGCATAATATGAGCACACGATTAAGCAAAACGCACACAACCTTGAAATCTCCCATAAATGTCTCATCGTTACAGTGCATAAGCATAAACAACTACTGCAAGGGCCTTGTCGATATGGATATGTCGATGAAATTTTATTCAAGTTACATTAGCAAATTAAATAAAATAAAAATGTTTAATGTGTAATATTACATTCAAAGTAAATTTAAAAAAATACATAAGGTACAAAATAATAATACAAAATTACCAAAATTAAAAGAAATTGAAAAAGTATTATATTATATTTTAACTAGTTTTTAAAGTGAATAAGTTTGGTATATATGTGACGAATACACTTTTTGGGATCACTCTTTTTTTGCGAGATAGCTAATTCTGGTGCTTGCATATTTTTCCATCACCAAGTTTGCCAGTTCAATGTTATGTGGAACGTAATCATTATCGAAATAATGTTCCTGTATGCTTAAAAATATATAATATGCCTAGTCTATGAAATGATTTTACCATTTTTTAATGTCACGATAACCAGAAAGGTTATCTGTATAGGGGTTTTAAACGGTCTAATTTTACAGATTTTACCCAACCTATAGAGTTAAACCGTTATAAGGCTTAGGGTTGAACTAATCTGGCAGCACGGAATTGCACTTTCCTGTGCTTCTATCCTTTTTGGTCACTCAGAAACGTTATTTACTAGAGCAAGAAAGAGAGCGGGAGTGTATAGTTTCACCCTCAAAAAGCTGATTGTAAGCCGGTTTCAAAAGTTTATCTATCATTCTTAACAATCCATACTAATATAATATTATAAATGTATAAAATTAAAAAAAATAAACATTTGCTATCTATTGGCCGAAGTTTACGCTTAACCAAACATCTTTTTTTCGTAATTTTACTTAGGATTGAAAAATAATTAATGTCGTCGTAAAAAGCGGTAATATTTTGTGTTCTACAGTACAAAAGTGTAGTACTCTGTATATATTTAATAACAATAGATTATAAATATGACACTGACATTTTTTGGTTTGTCCTTATTTATTTATTTAAGCGCTAATAATTTGTGTCTCATCTGAAAACAACAATTTGGTTGACACCATCTAAGACGATATACTTGTAAATAACATTTTAAAATGAATAAATATCATTCACTAAACCTTCCGTTTCGATTTGTTACATTTTTTCAATTTTATCCTTCATTATGTAAAATAAACCTGTAGCAAAATAATAAACTTAATTCCAATAATTTCAGTACAGCAGTTTCATTTAGTTTCCTTTTATTATTTGATTGGATTACGAAAACCGATTGGTCAAAATGCTCGGAACAAATAGTGCTTGTTCGTTTAGGTACCCAGGTTATATGATTGCCACATGCTTTTATCCAAACTTGGCGCCTGTAAGTATCTTTTGGTAAACTGTAAAACCAACGATCTTTTTTAAACATTTTACAAAAAAGAATTTTAAATAACACCTTGGTATTAAATATCAAGGTATTAATTTTAGTCAAATAAAAACATCGACACTAAGGATTACAGTGAACATCACTATTATTGCCTTGATGATACCATTTTATATACTCGAAATTACCCTTCTTTTCGATTCATAACGTAACATAATGAAATGAAAATATCTATTTAAAATGTTTTATATACAATAAAACAATTTAAATTGATGTTTTCATTTCGTTAAAAACAATTAAAGATTATTAATGTTGTTTGAAATAATATAGTTTTGCAAATAGATCACAATAATATTAATAAATTTAAGACTATTCAATAACACGATTTTGTCTTGTGTAATAAGAACATAGAGAAACAACATTTGTCTACAATTACGCAAAATTTAATTATGTCCTAGTGGTGCAAAAGTCCTTACTATAGTATTAATACTTTAAGTTGGCAACACACCCTGCTTAGCTATATTAATCAGAATTTTCGTGATTGAATGCTTATATTAATTATTGAAATCAAAATAAATACTTAAAGATGAAAGGTAACGTCTTTTTGTAAATTTGAGGTCTGCGACCTTTTTTTACAAGAAAACACACTGCAACTCAGCATTTTTCTGGAGGTCAACTCACGCTTACGACTACTTGTTAACTGATGGCGTACGCGGCGCAACTAGTTTTATATAACGGGAATGATCCGCGCTCTCGTACTTTTGACAGCGGGGAACGCTCTCCAATGTCGTCTCCTATTAGTTTAATACTCTAAGGTGAAAACCGATGATTCACGGTTTATTAAAAACTTGTTTTCACATCTACTCCAACGTAGTAGGCATGAGACCGATATATCAAAACGGAACTAATAACGTTATGTTATCAAATATCATATCATATCGATAAACCTAAGTACATAACTGTTATCACATATCCAACCAAAACCAAGTGACAAACTCGCGAAACGTAAAACGCATACTGGAACTGTATGCCAACACGGCCCACAATGTCCTTCGTTGATATTCGTTGTTTCTCTTTCTTGCGACGGTATCATTTAAATACGGATAGAAAGAGATGAAGCGAATATGGATTTCTTTACTATGTTTTGATAGTTATCGCACAACGGTGCACGTAGTGAAATATAATTATAAGATCGAAGCTAATTTTTAAGTTTGTGTAGTTGTGAAATTTAAATAATCTTTAGGCCATTAGACACAAGACTTAAATTTGTATGACCACATTATATTTGGTTTAGGCAACTTTTTGTTTATGTTTTGGATGGAAAGTTTAGAATTTGATATTTTTTCAAACGCAACAATTACGCACTTGACCTTGGTGGTGTGTGCCGTTCACTATGAAATTATTTGTAAAATTATTAACTTTTGACGTTGCGTTTGTGCATTTATTTGTAATATTTTTGTGCACTTTGTATATTAGTTTTAAAACTTTTCTGCTAGGCCTAAGCCTAGTTAAGTGTGAAGGAAAATCGCCACTTAAATAATTATTAATAAATCAACTACCTAAAACAATTTTCTATCCACTTAACCGTCCACCCCGCGCGAGTGATTCACGCCTGACCTGTCCATGCTCCACGCATTAAATGTCACTATTTTTTACGACCGCGCTAGACTGTCTTAACAAAAACGATTACTACTGAAAAACTACTATAGCTGCATTCAAATAAAAAATATTCTCAAAAGACTCAAAGAATTCAGAATTTAATTATGTTAAAAGAAAATAAAAACTTTTAGAAAAATTTACTTCGCAAATATCCGCGTTATAAAATAAAATGATGTGTCTTACCTAGTATGAAGAGCACCTCCCGCCCTCCCTCAATTGCGTGCACTATCCCCGTCACGACTAACGCGGATATTTGCGAAGTAAATTTTTCTAAAAGCTTTTATATAATGGATTTCCGCAAAGTAACGCCTGATTCTATTAATTATAAAAGAAAATAAGTCAAATTAAAAATGAAGCCTGAACATAAAGCTTAAATATGGGAATATAAAAATAATCGTATTTATTTTTTATTTCGAGTTTTACAAGAAAAGTGTAATACTTACTGGAGACAATTATTTTATATTATAATAGTACATGATATTCCCTTTAAAATGACACCAATATCAATAATATCTTACATACCTACTCAATATACATAAGTATATAATGTTTACCTTACTTACTTATCTTCACGCACAATCCCTGACTGGGTAGCCAGAGAGAACAGATTGCCAAGTGTCACGATCCTTACATACCTCTTTCGCTTCTTTCAGATTCATTATCTTCTTCATACATGCACGTCTAGGTATCCGAGTACTCTTGACCCTCCCCTCTTCGAGCAATTTGCTCACATGGTCTTCGAAAGTTAGTCTCGGTCTACCTCGACACCTTTTAATATTAACTTTCGCGCTATATATTTTCTTCACCATTCGGTCTTCACTCATTCGCTCAACGTGCCCAAACCATCGAAGCACTCCCTTATCAATTTTTGTGATAAGGTCATTTTTCAAACCTGCCATATTGCGAATCTCTTCGTTTAGCTTTCGGTCGGCCATGGTAACGCCGCACATTCTACGAAGAGATCGCATCTCCACTGCATTCAACTTGCTTTTATGCTTCTTCTCGCATACCCAGGTTTCGCTGCCATATAACAAAGTCGGTACCAACAAGTGCAAGGCGTGCATTCTTCACTACGCCTTGCCTTTTGACTAACGCAGTCAGGGCACCATTGACTTTGTTCCCGGCAGCGACACGCCTGTCCACATCTAAATCACATCTTCCATCCCGGCTAAAAGCACTCCTATAATGTTTACCCAATATAAATTTCAATAAATAAGTAAATAAATGAATAAAAAGAGGTTTTAATAATTTCTAGACACATCTCAACAGATATTTTGTTTATACATTGTTATCAACGTGTTAATAGTGAATCATTATTTTATATTTTGCATTCACTTAACACAAAAAAACTGATTACAATACATTTTAAACAACATATAATCAATAAACGATGATATCGCGTATAGTGATTAAAATTTTGAGCTAAATTATTATATATAAACGTTTTGGAATTGTCGTAATGATACATATTTACTAAAGAAAACATCTTCACAATTAGTTTGATGTACAATAACATTAGAAATAACGTTATAAATTAGAAATAACGAAAAGTTGTCACATTTTTAATCGAATTTCTCACTAACGTGTAAGAAATTCGATTAAAAACATTTCACAAACAAAAATGGCGAAATTTAATTTTAACATTTTTTTTCCAAATATTTTGTTACTATTATACAGATAAAATTCACTTTTACAGACGACAAACTTCATATAGCACCATCTATAATTTTTTACTGTATTAATAACAGCTATCTTTTGCACTGTACGCGTTTAAACCGAAAGATGTCGTTTGGTGCCTAGACAGGTGAGGCAATAATTGTTTTTGGGGACTGTAGTCACCGTGGACGGTTGAGTAGCTATATAATATAAACATTAGGTACTTTGAAATCAAAATCTGATTCTACGTCTCACATTTAAAAAAATTGATATAAACTATAGAAATAAATAAGGATAGAAAAAATGTAATTTTAAACATTTTTAATACTACATTACTGCATTACAATGAATTTACATAAATTACATATTAACATACATGTCTAAATATTACATCTAAGATTATAATAGAGCCACTGCCTTCTAAACCAAAATAATCGGAATAATTAGTAAAATAAATGTTGAATTGCTCCTACGGTTTTCGGTTGTTTCTGTTGTGACCATTACTACTGATATCGATATTTGGAAACGGTTTTCAATAACGATATGAAAACTAAATATCGGTTAAGCTAAAAACTGAAAATGCCCATACGTACAACGTAGTGATTCTATACTCTTTGGATATGGCCAAGGCGTAGACTCTGGCGTACCTATACATATAGACTTACAATATGAAAAAGCGTGACTAATTTTGATCTGTCATTGTGTGCGTTAGCTAGTGATGTACATTTTACTTAAAAGGACTATCGAAAAATTATTTTTAAAGAAGCGGTAAAAAGATTTAAAAAAATTGTTTAGTGCAAAAAATTGAATAACATCAAAAATTTACTGAATTTTTATCAATTTAGTTCTAAAATAATTAAAAAATATTCATATAACATCTCCCTGGGAATAAGTCGAACCTACCTGCCTCTTGTTGGATTTTAATTTTAATGTATTAATAAAAAAACACATTAAGGATCCGATCGGAAAGTTGCATTTTCGAGCTATGATCTTTGGAGAAAAATATTTACTGCCATGGACAATTTCCACGGAATTTCTATTTAACATATTGTTGCGCGCCACAATTAATACATGGTACATGACGACACCGTGGCGTGCCGTGTAGTGGCGGTCAAGAATATCCACTACCCCATATCCTCCCGTGGGTGTCGTAAAAGGCGACAAAGGTACACAGGCAGGAGATAGGCAGCAGCATCTTCCTGATAATAGCCAAAATTACAATAAAAAAACTGCGGTTGCCAACCCGCTCGCCAAGCGTGGCAACTATGGCAAATACCCCCCAATGATTCAAGCAACAAACAGACGGCCCCCAGTCCCCGGCGGCCTCGCTATTCCTGGCAACGGTGGCGACCATGGTAACGGCGGGGCAGGGGTGCTAAAAATCTCCGGTGGAGGTTCGGTTGCCACCTTAGACGACTCGACCTGGCAACGTACAACGCACGCACCCTGAGGACTGACGAGAAGATCGTGGAGCTGGAAGAAGAGATAGACAAGTTGCGCTGGCATATTATAGGATTATCCGAAGTCCGAAGAGTGGGGGAGGACACGGTAATCCTCGAATCCGGCAACTTGCTCTATCACCGGGAGGGCGACCATCTGTCACAAGGAGGTGTGGGATTTATCGTCCACAAGTCTCTCGTTAACAACGTTGTAAAGATCGGGAGTGTGTCGACGAGGGTTGCGTACGTTATACTCAGAATTACCAAACGGTATTCGCTGAAGGTCATACAGGTCTACGCACCAACCTCGGCACACCCCGATGAGGAGGTGGAGGAAATGTATGAGGATATCTCTAGAGCCATGTATTCCTCCAAAACCCAATATACGGTGTTAATGGGAGACTTCAATGCAAAACTAGGCACAAGAGAGAACGGTGAGCTGAAAGTAGGGAAATTTGGAATAGGGCAACGGAACCCACGGGGCCAGCAGCTGGCCGACTTCATGGAGAAAGAGGGACTCTTTATGATGAACTCTTTCTTCCAGAAGCGGCCCCGCAAGAAGTGGACCTGGTCGAGCCCCGACGGTTCGACAAAAAATGAGATTGATTTCATTATGACGACCAGACGACAACTGTTCAGTGATGTCTCCGTGATCGCGAGGGTGAAAACTGGTAGCGATCACGGAATGGTTAGAGGCACACTGAACCTAAACGTTAAGTTGGAGAGGTCTCGTCTAATGAAGTCAACGCTCCGTCCCCCTCGTGCTCTGTTCCAAAGTCCCGAAACCTTTCAGCTCGAGTTACAAAACCGTTTTCAGTACCTAGGACTGCAATGAAGTGGACGATATGAATGACAAGCTCGTGGAAACTGTCCATGCGGTTGGAGCTAAGTTCTGCAAGACCCGCCGCAGAAGAACACAAAAACTCTCCGATCACACTCTTAATCTCATGGCTGTTAGACGGGAGATGAAGCTACATTCTTCAACAGACTTGACACCATACAGGCATCTGAACCGACAGATCTCCAAATGCATGCAGCGGGACTTACGCAACTTCAATACTACTCGTATTGAAAAAGTGATCGCGCGGAACCAAGGCTCCAACGTCTTTGCCAGAGATCTGTCTGCCAGAAAGAGCCAACTGTCAAAGCTGAAGACAGAATGTGGCAGCATCGTTTCCGGGATACCTGAGATTTTGAGTGAGATTGAGAGGTTCTATGGGCACCTGTACACGTCATCGTTGGAGCCACACGCAAGTGTGAGTAACGATCCAAGAGCGAGTCTCATCCGACACTATGCCGAAGATATCCCGGACGTCAGTCTGAGCGAGATTAGAATGGCTGTCCAGCACCTTAAAAACGGCAAGGCCCCAGGCGAGGATGGAATTACAGCGGAGCTTCTGAAAGTGGGTGGAAGACCGGTACTTGAAGTCCTTCAGAAGCTCTTTAATTCCGTCCTCCATGGTGGCATTACACCGGAGGCGTGAAGCAGAAGTGCGGTGGTATTGTTCTTCAAGAAAGCTGACAACGCTCTCTTGAAGAACTACAGACCTTCTGAGCCGCGTCTACGTGCTGTTTTAGAGAGTCATTACGAATCGTCTCGCGCGCAGACTTGACGACTTCCAGCCTCCCGAACAAGCCGGTTTCCGAAAGGGCTTTAGCACCATAGACCACATACATACGCTTCGGCACATCGTACAGAAGTCCGAAGAGTACAATTTGCCACTATGTCTGGCGTATGTGAACTATGAGAAAGCCTTGGATTCCGTCGAAATTTGGGCGGTGCTGCAGTCCCTTCAGCGGTACCAAGTTGACTGTCGGTATATAGAAATGTTGAAGTGCTTGTACAGTAGGGCTACGATAGCTATCCGAGTACAGAACCAGAGTACGAAACCTATCCAATTGCAGAGAGGTGTAAGACAGGGTGATGTTATATCCCCGAAACTCTTCACCGCTGCATTGGAAGACGTTTTCAAGCTTCTGGACTGGAAAGGATACGGTATTAACATCAATGGCGAGTACATCACTCACCTTCGATTTGCCGACGATATAGTCCTTATGGCAGAATCACTGGAGGACCTAAGCACTATGCTCAATGACCTCAATAGTGTCTCCCAACGGATAGGTCTTATGATGAACATGGACAAAACAAAATTATGTTTAATGTCCATGTCACACCTATGCCGGTAGTTGTTGGGAGCACTAAGCTCGAAGTTGTTGACGAGTATGTTTACCTGGGACAAATAGTCCGACTAGATAAGTCCAACTTCGACCGAGAGGTCAATCGACGGATTCAACTCGGCTGGGCAGCGTTCGGGAAGCTACGACACATCTTCTCGTCAGACATACCTCAAAACCTTAAAACGAAATTGTACAACCAGTGCGTGTTGCCAGTGATGACTTACGGAACTGAGACGTGGTCCTTCACTGCTGGCCGTATGAGGAAGCTCAAGGTCGCTCAGCGAGCTATGGAGAGGGCTATGCTCGGAGTTTCTCTGCGTGATAAACTTAGAAATGAAGATATCCGCAGTAGAACTAGAGTAACCGATATAGCCCAACGGATTAGTATGCTGAAGTGGCAGTGGGCCGGCCATATAGCTCGAAGAACCGACAACCGAAGGGGAAGAAAGGTTCTCGAGTGGCAGCCTCGTACCGGTAGGCGATGTGTAGGGCGACCCCCCACGAGATGGAGTGACGACCTGGTAAGGCATGCAGGAAGTCGATGGATGCAGGTGGCTCAGGACCGTGCTTTGTGGCATTCCTTGGGGGAGGCCTATGTTCAGCAGTGGACTTATGAAAGGCTGTAATGATGGTGATGATGATGACATGACAACACTAGTTACCACTAGCGCCCTCTAATGTCGAGTAGCAGAACTAGGAGAGTCAAGAATATTCTAGAAGCAGTTCTCTATGTTGTTTTTATATTTCTTTTTTATTAAAAAGCCTTCACCATATTGCCCTTGTATATCTCCTGTATAACAAATAATATGATTTTCGTCCTCGATGAATTTCATTTCCTTTTCTTCTAATTTCCGATAGTCCTACGATGTAATATTTAATTTTTGATAATAAATATTTTAATAGTATCATTCGTTGTGGCGATAGTAATGATTTAACATTGTATGTGCAGATATAGAGTGGTTGACAAGTTGGAGGGTTGTAGTCGTCCTCTCCCACGGTGACTAGCCGTGTTGGGAGATGGGGAGGGGCCGGTGTTGATTGTTATTGTGTGGTTCTTGGATCATGAGGATGCGAAGTGATTTTTTTGGAGGGAAATTGCAAATTTGTTTTTTTAGCAGGAAGTTATCCATGCCGTTTTTTTATTGATCTTTATGGGTTGCTTGTCTTTATTATTTTCACAGTCGGATTGCGATGTTTCCGGTGACTCTGACAAAAGTCTTTTCTTTTCATCTATACTTTGCTTCTGGGCTTGATGGTTTCAGTTCTTTAGTATTACGATTTTGTCATATTTAATAATCGCTAATTTACCTTGTTCTCTTTCTTTGTTAACTTACATTTGAAGTTCCTTACGCTTGCTTATTATTTCGGGGGGAAAATCCTCTTTAATATAGTAGGGTGTCGGTTTAAGCTTCTTTTTTTTTGTATTTTATTTTTAGCCCCATTGTGGTTAATGTTATAACAATGGGTCTGACTTTTTCTCCAACAAAAAAGGAAAAAATTTATGGTTCGGTTAGGTTAGGTTAGGTAGGTGTAGGTAAGGAAACGATAGCAAAAGTGCAAAAAAAATGTTAAAAAACAAAAAATAAAAGTGGGCCCCTGGCCCTGGGGTGCCCGCGACTGCGCCTGGGGCGCAATCATTGATGAGTTCCCAATCAGTTCTAACATAACCGACCATAAAAATTCGAAAATTCCCACGTATGGCGATTTAAAGGCATGGAATCCAATTGGATATCGTGGTACTCAAGGGGTTATTTTATTTCGACATAAACCGGTGGTGGTGGTGGATGTGGGTTTTCGCGTTGTCTTTTTGGTGGCGGTGGTTTGTTGTGACTTACGAAATCTTTATATTGTTTTTCTAATTTTTTTATTTCTTGTAACGCCCGTTCAGTTGTTTCTTTTATGCTTTTCATTTCATTGTTGTGCACGCGTTCGTCGAATTGTAATTGTGCTTCTAATCTTTGTGTCTCTTGTTGTAATAATCTTTGTTCTTGTCTTATTAATGTGTCATAATATCCGCCACCTTCTCTTACTGCTCTCACTCTACTCGCTATTTCTACGTCAACGCTTGTTGGTTCGGGCTGTCTTTCCAGTACTTGCGTTGTACTCGATGTTATAGGTTGATGACCTACAATAAGTTCGGCAAACTGATGATTCATCGTCATGTATCCCATAACGGTTGGGTTCGGTTGTGCATTTCTCATTGCCGTAAACAGTACGTTGCCCCCGTGTGATTGTGTTTCCACTTCAATTCCCATTTCTACCATAATATTTAATATGCTGTTTTCGTGATTTCCGTCATTGCTTAGTAATGGTAGTATTCCTATGCCTACCGGTGGTATAAAATGTAATTCTGGCGTATCTCTATAATTATTGTATAAGTAATTGTCAACTGTTGCGAGTTCATATTTTATTGGATCTGATGCTGTGTGTTGCACTGCCACTTGTTCGCCCGTTCTCAGTACTATGTTGTGTACTGGGTTTCGGTTTTTTAAGTAATCATAATGCATAAATCGCCATGCGTCATTTTTTAAATGAAATGTACCGTCTTTTGGTGTATAACTTTTTTCATATAGCATTCCTATAGAATTTGTAGCGTTATAAAATATTTTTGCACTTGCTATAAGTGCCGGTAAGTATGAGTATTGTTCTACGCTATTTGGGAATGTTGACGTTCCGTCGTTTATGCCACTGTGATACCAATATTCCATGCGATTGTCAATAAATTTGCCTTGGCACGCCGCGCTTTGTTTCTCCCCCGGTATTTGTCTATGTTGATCTTGTACATTTAATTCCCCCAATTTTGAACCGTATAATGTTTTTGGTGTTATTCCTTCTCCTAATTTTATCATTCCGTGTGCGTCCATATTTTCCCAAATTCCAATAGTTGTTTGTGAGTTTGCGTTTGCATATTGAACGTTCCCTGATGATGCTACGAACGGTGTTCTGTTTCCTAAATTATATATTTTCATATATACATTTTTTACTTTTGCTGTGTGCGATCCCGCTAAAATGTCATCGTATTCTTTGTGCGTTAAATACATGAATAATTAATGCCATGGCAATGTATGTATAAATGTTTTTATTATTATTGCGCCGTTCGATGAGTCTGCACTCGGTTTGTATACTTTATATGTGCATAATGAGCTCTTTATACGGAAATTAAACATTTTTTTGAATGTATAATTATGTACGTGCGTTTCATTGTAGACTCCAGTGCCGATTTTGTTGGGGCCACTTACCAACGGTTCTCCTTCCATTGCTTTTGGTAATTGAAGTTTTCTTAGTGCTGATTCCGATCTGAATCTTGGATATATTCGCCCTAATACACGTTCTCCCAAATATTTAGTGCCTATGCCTGCTAATGCCGCTAATTTTGCGAATCTGTCGTATCTACTTTCAGGTGAGTATGCGTAAACTTGTTTTAAAAATTCTTCGTCAGCTTTTTTTATTTCGTTTGTAGGTGGCTCCGAATATGATTACATTTTTCTTTCTTAAGGTCCTCTACAAATTATTTATTTTTATTGTCTGTGTTTCTATTTTCTGTTCTAAAACCTCGTTTTTGGTTTCTAGACTTTTAAACTTCTCGTTAATATTGCTGTTAATTGTGTTTCTAATATCCTCCTTCATATCCTGCATGTCGAGTTTTTGTTGCCGTATTTCCTCTTGTTTTACTGTAAACATATTTTTCATTTCCTCCATTTTAATAAATAAGCGATATAAATAGTTTATAAACAGAAGTTTTTTGTTGTATTCCTGTTTATATATAATGTCCTCTTGTGGTGAGTAGTGGAAACACTATTTTTATGTTCGATACTACAACGGTGTAGTTGGATCTCTCTCCTTTATGTTCTGCCCCACGTTGGTAGATGTCGCTAAGAGGTTCGCTTGTAAGCAAGATGAATAGCAATATTGCAATAGTTAACCTAAAAATGTTGATTATGTTTTGCATTTGTTTTTCAGTTCCGCGCACGTATAAATAAGATGTCTTTAATAACTTTCCAGACTTTAATAAGTTCTCGACAATCACCACAATAAAAATACAAAAGTTGTTCAGCCGTTATAATGTACCAAGGTTTTTTTTGCACTTGTTTAGTACTAGTCTTTCACTTTCACTCAAAAACTTCACTTTGTCCTGGTACTTTACTACACATTTTAGCGTTCTAATTATGTTTTGGTTTACTTTCACGATTAGAAGTAATAATTTTTCAATTTAAATCACGGAATCGATGTAAACAGTGGCACGGTGGCGCCCTCGATTATATAACTAAACTCAAAGTTATTTGTAATTACCTGGTTATAAATAAAAAAATATAGATTCATCTACAAAGCAATTAGTAAACGATCTCTGCAAGTAGTATGTACATATGTACCTCTGTGAAGAAGCCTAGCGATTTGTACCGTAGTATTTGTTAAAAAGAATGTGTTAAAAACCCAATATTTTTACCTTTAAAAAAACTAACGTTGAAAACAAGCATTCAGAAACAGACTCTTTATTTTACAGCATAACAACACTTATTCAGTGCGGGAACGAAGCCTCGGACCAGCAATGACGCAGCCTAACTTTTAGGCACTGCGCTACGGAGTCGTCATTTATTTTTTACTTAATTAATTACTAGTATAATAGTGCGTTTTTTATTTTATATTTTTTTATTACATATTTTTGTACCTAATAATTGTAGAGATATAATTACAAAACGCTCTGTGTAAAATACATTGATTTCTTATACTCATCGGCATTTTTACTCAATCCCCACGTTAAAAAAATATTTCTCTTAATTCAATATACAACGTGTCCCAAAATTCAACGATAAGCCAACACCGGAGGATAGACCTGCCCCGGACTAATCGGGGAAAAAAAGAAAAAAAAATATATCCCGATTATATTTTAAGTTATATAAAAAAAATGAAATTCTTCAGAAATTGAGACCGTTTATGATATTTTTCACTACCATGACCACAATTTTTTAAATATTTTTTATTTTTTTTATAGGCAACCTGAATAGTACTGCTATCTACCACAATTCTTAAAAACTCCAGAATAACTCTTGTTTTATCACGGAAATTAATGAAACTTATTTTATTCCCTAAATTTTTTGAAGACTTTAACTTTTAACCAAATTTAACTTATCGTGGTGTAAAAAAAAAAGTATGAACACTGGTATGGCAAGTTTTTTTAAAAATTGACGCTACTAACCAACATTCCAAAATGGTATAATACTCTAGGAAAACAAGTTATAAAAAAATATGGGCCTATTATTTCTAAACAAGGGCCAAATTCCTTAAATTGTAATTGTCAGTAATCACTTTTATTACATGCCCAAAATGGGTTCCTGTTACAATTTCTAGGAATTCGAATGGGGAATTAATACCTTGGATGTTAGAGAGAGATAGATAGATAGAGATAGTTACGTTAAAAAGAGACAACAACAGGGCAGGTAGAGAAGCTGTTATTATTCTCAGCAAGTCGGTTCAGTACGCTCTGCTCCTTTGTTTACTGCGCACCGTTCCCAATTCAACTTACGTGGCCCTCGTACATACTATCGACTTTTGGCTTGGCTTTTTGGACTGGAATCGACCTGCAAACTTAACTGACCTGGCATTATTTGGACTGGAAGTGATCTGCAAACTGAACTGAGCTGGCATTATCTTGGACTACGATTGTGTGTTTTGTGATTTAGAGTTCTGGCGCATTTTGGACTGTTTGGCGTTTAACATGCCGCAACCGTACACACCACAGGAATACGCTAATATGCATTTAATCTATGGAGAATGCCGATGTAATGCTAACGCTGCTAGCAGACTGTTTCGAGAAAGATACCCAAATGCTCAAAAATATCCTGATTATCGAGTGTTTATTAATGTGCATCAGGCGTTTTCGGAGGGTCGTATGCCATCCAATAGGAGAAGCGCTGGAAGACCTAGATGGAATCGTGATGAAGAAGTTCTCAATGAGATAGAAAATGACTCGACTACTTCGGTACGTGCCATAGAAGAAGCTACAGGAATCCCGAAAAGTTCTGCACATCGAATATTAAAACGTCACAAGCTTCACCCATATCACTACAGGCGTGTGCAGACGTTATTACCGCGGGACCCAATATCAAATCCCAATATCAATTCAAGGTTAACCTATGGACCGGCATATTAAATGGAAAAGTAATTGGGCCCTTTGAGTTACAAGGAAACTTAGATGGCAATAGTTATTTAAACTTTTTACAAAATGACTTGCAAGAATTGTTAAACGACGTGCCCTTAAGTGATCTTCAAAACATGTGGTTCCAAAATGATAGTTGCCCAGCACATTATGCCCGTTCTGTGCGAGAATATTTAAATCAAGAGTATCCAGGGCGTTGGATCGGGCGACTTGGTCCTATCTTATGGCCACCCCGTTCACCTGATTTGAACCCCCTGGACTTCTTCTATTGGGGTTGTCTTAAAAACAGGGTCTACTCAAAACTCATTGTGACATTGGACGAGCTTCGTCGAAATATCACTCAGGCTGCTGATTACATTAATAGCAGAAGATATGCAAGACAAATAAAATGATCATTTTTAAGGCGATGTCGTGCATGTATTAATGCTGGTGGCAAACAGTTCGAACATTTGCTATAATGTTAATAACTTAATAAATTACACGTGAAACTGTTTGTACCATTTGTTTTGAAATATTAAACATTTTTCAAGAACTAATACTTTTATTACACCCGACCGTCATTTGGCCCCTATTAATAAATAATAGGCCCATATTTTTTATAACTTGTTTTCCTAGAGTATTATACCATTTTGGAATGTTGGTTAGTTGCGTCAGTTTTTAAAAAAACTTGCCATACTAGTGTTCATACTTTTTTTTTTACACCACGATAAGTTAAATTTGGTTAAAAGTAAAAGTCTTCAAAAAAATTTAGGGAATAAAATAAGTTTCATTAATTTTCGTGATAAAACAAGAGTTATTCTGGAGTTTTTAAGAATTGTGGTAGATAGCAGTACTATTCAGGTTGCCTATAAAAAAAAAAGAAAAAAATATTTAAAAAATTGTGGTCATGGTAGTGAAAAATATCATAAACGGTCTCAATTTCTGAAGAATTTCATTTTTTTTATATAACTTAAAATATAATTGGGATATATTTTTTTTTCTTTTTTCCCCGATTAGTCCGGGGCAGGTCTATCCTCCGGTGTTGGCTTATCGTTGAATTTTGGGACACGTTGTAGAGATATAACTTTTATTATGTTAAAATATCGATAAACAATATATATATATATATATATATATCATCATCATCATTACAGCCCTTCACAAGTCCACTGCTGAACATAGGCCTCCCCCAAAGAATGCCACAAAGCACGGTCCTGAGCCACCTGCATCCATCGACTTCCTGCATGTCTTACCAGGTCGTCACTCCATCTCGTGGGGGGACGCCCTACACTTCGCCTACCGGTACGAGGCTGCCACTCGAGAACCTTTCTTCCCCATCGGTTGTCGGTTCTTCGAGCTATATGGCCGGCCCACTGCCACTTCAGCTTACTAATCCTTTGGGCTATGTCGGTTACTCTGGTTCTACTGCGGATAACCTCATTCCTAAGTTTATCACGCAGAGAAACTCCGAGCATAGCCCTCTCCATTGCTCGCTGAGCAACCTTGAGCTTCCTCATACGGCCAGCAGTGAAGGACCACGTCTCAGTTCCGTAAGTCATCACTGGCAACACGCACTGGTTGTACAATTTCGTTTTAAGGTTTTGAGGTATGTCTGACGAGAAGATGTGTCGTAGCTTCCCGAACGCTGCCCAGCCGAGTTGAATCCGTCGATTGACCTCTCGGTCGAAGTTGGACTTACCTAGTCGGACTATTTGTCCCAGGTAAACATACTCGTCAACAACTTCGAGCTTAGTGCTCCCAACAACTACCGGCATAGGTGTGACATGGACATTAAACATAATCTTTGTTTTGTCCATGTTCATCTTAAGACCTATCCGTTGGGAGACACTATTGAGGTCATTGAGCATAGTGCTTAGGTCCTCCAGCGATTCTGCCATAAGGACTATATCGTCGGCAAATCGAAGGTGAGTGATGTACTCGCCATTGATGTTAATTCCGTATCCTTTCCAGTCCAGAAGCTTGAAAACGTCTTCCAATGCAGCGGTGAAGAGTTTCGGGGATATAACATCACCCTGTCTTACACCTCTCTGCAATTGGATAGGTTTCGTACTCTGGTTCTGTACTCGGATAGCCATCGTAGCTCTACTGTACAAACACTTCAGCACTTCGATATACCGACAGTCAACTTGGCACCGCTGAAGGGACTGCAGCACCGCCCAAATTTCGACGGAATCAAAGGCTTTCTCATAGTCCACATACGCCAGACATAGTGGCAAATTGTACTCTTCGGACTTCTGTACAATTTGCCGTAGGGTATGTATGTGGTCTATGGTGCTAAAGCCCTTTCGGAAACCGGCTTGTTCGGGAGGCTGGAAGTCGTCAAGTCTGCGCGCGAGACGATTCGTAATGACTCTCGAAAACAGCACGTAGACGCGGCTCAGAAGGGAAATCGGTCTGTAGTTCTTCAAGAGAGCGTTGTCACCTCTCTTGAAGAACAAGACCACCGCACTTCCGCTCCACGCCTCCGGTGTAATGCCACCATGGAGGACGGAATTAAAAAGCTTCTGAAGGACTTCAAGTACCGGTCTTCCACCCGCTTTCAGAAGCTCCGCTGTTATTCCATCCTCACCTGGGGCCTTGCCGTTTTTAAGGTGTTGGAGAGCCATTCTAATCTCGCTCAGACTGACGTCCGGGATATCTTCGGAATAGTGTCGGATAAGACTAGCTCTTGGATCGTTACTCACACTTGCGTGTGGCTCCAACGATGACGTGTACAGCTGCCCATAGAACCTCTCAATCTCACTCAAAATCTCAGGTGCCCCGGAGACGATGCTGCCACATTCGGTCTTCAGCTTTGACAGTTGGCTCTTTCTGGCAGACAGATCTCTGGCAAAGACTTTGGAGCCTTGGTTCCGCTCGATCGCTTCTTCAATACGAGCTGTATTGAAGTTGCGCAAGTCCCGCCGCATGCATTTGGAGATCTGTCTGTTCAGTTGCCTGTATGCTGTCAAATCTGTTGAAGAATGTAATGAAAATTATATATATATATATAAAGGTTATTTTTTTTTATTTATTTAGAGAACCACAAACAAGTTTACAATATATCTTATGCTAAAGCTTATGTTCTATTACAATTTATTACTTATCATAAACTCAACGACGATGGTCATATATAGAGTATAAAACATATAATAATTATGTGAGGGACCTAATTTTTATAAAAATAAAGTACCTTAATTTCTAAAATATTGTTGAACATGTACTAGAGGTTAAAGTTTTGTGTGTTTGTGAGTTAGGATGTGTGTGCGCGCATGCGCGTGCGCGCGCGTATTTGTGTGTCTGTGCATGTACATATATAGTCATTGGTTAAATAATTTTGTAGTTAGTGTTAGTAGTTAATGTGTTCAAGACTTTAAAAGAGACATTAAGTGTTTAATAGCAAGTTAACTATCTGTCTATTGTATGATCTGGTACTGCAAGAAAATAAATCTACCGAATTAAATTTTTTATTGTACGTGTCAACCATACGATGAAAGGGAGATCGGATACCAGCGTTTGTCCGAGATCTTGACACAGCAAAGAGTGAGTGAGGACGCAAAGAACGCATACGTGCGCGAGGTGGTACGGAGTAACTAATATGATTAATTATATCTGTGCAATCATACTTGTTATTGCACAGATAATAAAGTAATCTTGCCTCAAGTTGAGTGCGTCTAGACCTTAAGTCTAAGAGTTTATATTTTGTTAAAAGGAGCACATACGATAAACGTTTACGGTGATATTTGTAGTTAACGCGACGCAAGAACTTTTTTTGTATCATTTCAATGCTATGATTATATTTTTTATAAAGTGGGTTCCATACAGGTACTCCGTACTCCAATTGAGGCCTGACCAAAGATTTAAAAAGATAGATTAAAGTGGTGGGGTTTCTAAATTTAGTAGAAGAACGCATAACAAGTCCGTACATTTTAAAAGCTTTACTAATTATGTTTTGTATATGAATATCAAAATGTAATTTGCTATCAAAAGTCACACCCAAATCCCTTATATTATTCACCCTTACAATATCTGTACCTTTAAGAGAATAGTTAAAGTAGCTTATATTCCGTTTTTTTGTGAAAGTGATTACTTTACATTTATTTAAGTTGAGTCGTAAATTATTAAGAGCACAGTAATTGTTAAATCTGTCAAGGTCTTCTTGAAGCAAATAGTGATCCTCTATCCTATCGATGCATTGATATATTTTGAGATCATCAGCATATAAAAGGAAACGACTATTTTTAAAACAATTTTCAACATCATTTATGAAGATCACAAACAAGAGAGGACCTAAAATGGAGCCCTATGGGACGCCAGAAGTGACATTAGCAACATCGGACTCTGAACCTTTAATAACAACCTTCTGCGTTCTATTAGAGACATACGACTTAAACCATCCCCAGAGATTACCGCGTATACCATTGAAAGCTATTTTCTCCAATAGTATTTTATGATCAACAGTGTCAAATGCTTTCCGGAAATCAGTATAAATACTGTCAGTTTGTGTATTGGTGTCAAGCGCGTTAAATAAATCTGATGTGTAAGTGAAAAGATTAGTTATTGTAGATCGCCGTTTGACAAAACCGTGTTGTTCATCTAAGATAACATTATGCAAGAGGGGGTAAATAGCATCATGCACCAAACGCTCAAAGACTTTAGAAAGAATGGGCAGTATTGATATTGGTCGATAATTCATAACGTCACTTTTTGATCCATCCTTGAAAACTGGGACTATTCTTGCACTTTTCCAAATGTCAGGAAATATTCCATCGGATAAGCATTTATTGTAAAGGTAGGATAAAGGAATATCAACTACAGTTGCAGTTTCCTTGAAGAAAACACCTGGTATGTTATCTATCCCAGCGCCCTTCGATATATCTAACATTTGCAGGGCTTTACGTACCTGAAATCTAGTCATTTTGATGTTATGAATAGTAAAGTCAGATGTATTTTCAAGTGGTATGCAAATATCATCAATATCAAAATCATCTGATACAGATGATTGTTGAAACACAGATTGAAAAAACTTGCTAAATAGATCACAAGACTCTTTTGAACTATGAGCAATTGAACCTTTATATTGTATACTACTTGGAATCTCTGAAATGTTACGGCGTTGAGATATGAACTTCCAAAAGTATTTAATGTTATATTTTATGCTATTTTCAACCTTTGCCATGTATATTTTATAGCATTTTTCTGATAATGTTTTAAACTTTTTTCTATATATTGAAAATATATTATAATTAGAATTATTGTTATATTTTTTCATTTTAACCCAAGCTCGATTTTTTTTATTAAATAGATTTATTAATTCAGGAGTAAACCAGGCAGGATACGAAGAAGACCTAATATATCTTTTGGGTACATGTAAATCAATAATACTGTAAGTTTTTTCATAAAATAATAAAACTGCTTCCTCAGCACTTTTATTTAAAAAGAAAGCATCCCAATCAATATTCGCTAATTTTTGCATAATTTCATTATAGTCCGCGTTCCTGTAACAGTAGTTGAGATATGGTTTAAGCCGGATGTATCCATGATTTGCATCATACGCAACCGACACACAAAAAGGTGGGTGATGTTTATCCGCAGGAACTAACGCATTTGATATCGGTGACAACTCACAGTCTGTTTTATTGGTGAAAAAAAGATCCAAAATACGGCCTTTGTCATTTCTTAAGGTGTTTAATTGATAGCAATTTAATACCGCCATAAAATTATTTATTTGTATGTGAGATTGGTTAAGATCGCTGATACAAGGATATTGCCCATAGGATTCATTATTCATCCAAATGAAGTCAGGTAAATTAAAGTCACCAACAATAAAATAATCTGTTACACTAGTATTCTCGTCAAGCAACTTATTTTGTAACATATTTAAGTAACTAAGATAAACCTCATGGCATTGTTTTGGCGGAATGTAAACTGCACCTATAAAGAAACACCTTTTCGCAACTTTAAATTCGATGAGTATTTGGTCGATAACGGGTGGGAGCGGGGAGGAAGTCATAGTGACGGGTGCGCAGCCGGCAGAGCACAGTGTGCGTTGGATCGCAATCAACACGCCACCTCCATCACGGCGGCCGCTTCCCGCTCGATCTCGATCTCTCGATATCTATTATAATTATAATTATAATTTCATGTTTAATTTCAGAAATCACCAGGTGGTCAGTTCCTTCAATAGAGAAAAAAGTTTACGTGGTGGCTCCTTAATATTAGCAGATAAATCATTATTATATAAAGCACGTAAGGATATAGTGAGCCTCTCTGTTGAGCGAACTGTAGAAATGGCTTGTGTCGAGCTCGAGCACCTCATTGTTGTGAGTGTTTACAGACCCCCATGTGCTACTTATGACTATTTTGAAAGGATTGTGGAAGAAGTTTTGCTCAAACTTAGTAAACAGAACAAGTCTGTTGTAATATGTGGAGACTTTAACATCAATCTCCTTGAAACTTCTTCCATTAGTATTAAGTTTAGCTCATTGTTTAAATCGTATAATCTTGTTAATTTATTCTTAGAACCAACACGTATTGCTGGGCCTAGTGCGACCTGTATAGATAATATTTTTACAGATGTTAAGCCCTTGCATAAATCAATTATTCAAAATTTAAGTTCAGATCACTGTGGACAGTTGGTATCACTACCTTACATACACAAAAAACAGAAAAATAAGAAAGTTGTGTTTGTTCCAATAAATGAACATCGCTTGGAGAGGTTTAGAAGTAATATAATAAAAAGACTTCCATCACTTTCATTTAAAAACAGTGCTAATTATTTGTATGGTACGTTATTTAAAATTATAACTTGTGAATTTAGTAGGATATTTACTTCTAAAACTTTCTCTTTTAACAGTCGCAAATCATTTAATGAATGGGCGACAGTAGGAATTTATAAGAGTAGGCGAAGGTTATACGAGCTTTATAATGAAAGATCATTTAATAGTAGTGTTATATTTAGAGATTATGTAAAAACATATTCTAAAATATTTAAAAAAGTGTGCGCCACAGCTAAGGCTTTACATTTAAGTAACAAAATTAAAACTGCATCAAACAAAATTAAAATGACCTGGAGAATAATAAATAGTGAAACGGGCAAGGTCAAACCGCGCAACTCGGATTTTCAATTGAATATTAACAATAATTTAACCCGATCTGATCAAGAAGTTGCTATGGCTTTTGAGAAACATTTTACTGATGTTCCTTTTTTGACAACTAAATCATTAAACTCTTCTCCAACTGTCGCCGAATCATTGCTTAAACAAAATGTAAAGGCTTGTTCAAATACTTTTAAATTCCATAGAGTACTGCCAAAAGATATCGTTAAATATTTTAAAACTATTGATGTTAAGAAAACGGCAGATTTATGGGGGATTTCCGTTAAAGTTATTTTATCTATAATAGATATAATAGCACCTTATCTAGCCACTATATTTAATACAAGCGTCGAATCTGGTGTGTTTCCTGATTTAATGAAACTTAGTAAAGTCATACCTTTATATAAATCTGGTAGTACATTAGACCCCGCCAATTTTAGACCAATTTCTGTACTACCAACAATTAGTAAAATTTTTGAAAAAATTATTTTAGATCAAATGTTAAGTTTCTTTAATATTAATAAATTGCTACATAGAAATCAATTCGGTTTTACAAGGGGTCGCTCAACAACTGAAGGCCTACTCTCTTTCTCCGAAACGAAACTTCGTTAACGAACGAAATTTAAACGAAGTTTCGTGTCTGACCCTACTCTATATCATTTTCGGACGCGCACGCAAAGTTCGATTCCATAGACAATTTTCGTGAACGAATTGAACGAACAATGTTATGTATTTTACGAATTTATTAAAATAATCGTGGTTTTTTATGCATATTATTCCAGAAAATCTTACATAAGCAAAAAATATACAAGTTTTCGAAGAAAATCACAGTGACACTAAAATAACCCTTTCAATGACCGTTAACCGACTAAGTTAAGGTGTACAATAATAACAAACGGTGTTTATAGTATCGTATAACAACCAAACTTATCCGTATTATCACAATGCTGTCAGTGTGTCAGTCATCACTTGTGGATTTTTTGTTTGCATTCTTTGAAAGTTTGAATAGTTTTAAGTTTGTTTCTCAAGCTCAAGTGTAAGACGTAGGTAGAGATTATTTCCTGTGTGCTCAAGTGAAGAGTTATTAATATGTTTTGTTTTTTTCTTTGCCTACTTTGCAAACGCGATACACATTCCCTGACAAAGTTTCAATTTCAAGTCGCAGTCTTCATATGGGCGTCCTTTGGTCCACAAAGACTTCTTTTTGGTTTAATATTCAGAAAGAGTGTAAGTAATGTTAATTGTTTTGCACTTATAATACTTCCATAACATATTTTTTTGTAATAATAGGTACCTATAATTTATTTTCATCTCATCTTTCAGTGTAAAATAATGGCTCCACATACGGGTTCGACTACTCCTGAACAAATTGATGCACTCCTCAATTTCCTGGACGAGCATAGGGATCTTGCTCGTGGGAGATTGAGGAGTCTAGAAGGAAAAGTCCAGGCGAAGAGGCTGTGGGATGAATTGTGCAATACGCTCAATTCCATGGGCGGTTGCACAAAGACAGTTCAGCAGTGGCAAAAGGTAATTCGTAGTAATATGCTTAAGCTATTTATCAGTGAAAAGTGAGTGACAAAGATTTAATATTTACTTTTATTTTGGATAGGTATGGTTTGATAGAAAACATCTGGCCAAAAAAGCCGCTGCTGATTCCCGGAGGTCGGCTTCAATGACTGGAGGTGGTCCATCGGTGGCACCCCAACTCTCCCATTCGGAATTAAAAGTATTATCCATAATGGGAGATGGGTTCGGTGACCGCCAAATTGGAGCCAGAGTGCCAGCTTTCACTGAAGTAAGTACCTCATCATTCTTTGGTTTCCCTATTTCTAAACTTTGATATGTTCAAATATTTATCTTAATGATATATGATTTTTATTTACAAAATTATTTTTCTATGTGAGTATGCTACTTTTTTTAACCCATCAGGTAAAAATACAATACAATTTGTATTGTGGTAGACATTAAAAATTAATACTTCACTTAAACATTAAGCATTCAATCTTTTATATTCATTTCAGACGAATGAATCCAGACCATCAACCTACAGTCAAGGAAGCCAACTGCAGCAGCAGAGCCTGGACTTGCATGTAGAAGTTGAGGAGTACGCCGACCCAAGCAAAGAAAGCCAGCAGGTCAATTCAACGAAAAACGAAGTTTCGATCGAAATTGATACACAAGGTATGTATGGATGTATTTGATACATGAAGGTCTTACCACTAAACTAGTCGAGATTAAAATTACAAGAAAAATATTATTTGTCACAAAAAATATACTTATTGATTAAGTATTTACTGCAATGTTACATGTTGGAATGTTGTTTTGCAGCCTCACAATCTGCACGTCCCAGAAGAATACGATCTGCTGCTGGCTCCGATGTCAGAAGCAGATTGTACCAGTATGAAGATGGACGTGCAGAGAGAGAGACAGTGAGGAACACCGAGCTCGCAGGCATCAGGGCTGCCTTGGAAGAGTTGCGTGACATAGGGCGAGATTATTTAGAGTTTTTAAGGCAAAATATGCGTTAGGTTTTAAATAAATTTATTTTAGAATACTATTGTTTCTTTTTACTATTTTTGAGACTATTTGTACTTTCAGATTAAGAAAGCTAAAATAAGAACTTTATTATTACTGATAGTTGATTATCATGGCCATAATTCGATATAATATAAAGATACTGTTAAGTATTTAAAATCATAGAAGTTATTATTTTCTCTGTATGTGACAAAATATCTGCAATGTCATAGGTAAGGATTAAGTAAATATTTGTTGCCATTTTATGAACATCTAGGTAGGTAGGATAACGATAAGTAGGTGAAAAAATAAAACAGAACTAATTTTATGCCTAAAAATATTTTAATCTAGGCTGTTACAAGCACTTGTGAATGTCAAAGAAGCTACGCCATCGGTTCTCAAACCCTAAGCGGGAGACCTTGTAACGAGAAGAACCGGCAAGAAACTCGTTAAGGGCTGATTTTTTTCTCCTTGTATATTTCATACAGTCATCAAATTTGTAAAATGACCTTTAAGGTAATGTAATTTTCCATCACAAAAATTAACAAAAGTTTACATACAATGGGTAGGTATTGAAATTAATTATCTACACATCGGAAAGGTAAGAGCAAATAACTTTCAACTAGTTGAGAAATCACTGTCTACTAGGTACCTACTCGAAAATTCATACCTAAATAGATAATGTTGTACAATATGCAATATTAACTAAATTCATTAGACATAAAAGTTAACATTAAAAAAACGCATTGCTTACAATTATAACAAGATAAGAAGAAGTGTATGTTTTAGGTAAGAAGTGAGTGCCATACATTTCAGTAATATTAATTCCTAATCCTATAATATTATAAATGAGAAAGTATGGATTTTGATTGTTACTTAATCACAAATAAACGGCTTAAATGTGGCTGATATGATGATGATGATGATGATTATCTCCTAAAACAAAAAAAGTTTTTAATTGAGTTTATTTTAATCTACTTGCACAATTGTTTGGTTTGAGTTTATCTTACCGGTTCCTTTCTAACATTTGTATTAATGAATTCCTTGCCCTTCGACCTGCCTGTAGAGCTTGAGTAGAAGATGCGGCTGTTTCAAAGGGAACCTGCCTGGTTCTCTCCGATTGGTGTTCCTCTTCAGTCAACTCGGGACCTTCAATACCAGCCCTTATACACATGTTGTGTAAAACACAGCAGGCTAATATAATTTTACCTGCTGTTTCTGGGCAGTAATGGAGTTCCCTAGCTGCCAAAAGACATCTCCATCGACCCTTCAATACACCAAATGTGCGTTCTATGGTGCAGCGTACACGTTTTTGGAGGTAATTGTACCTTCCCTCTGGAGAGTTCTCAACAGCATTATCTACAGGTGTCATCATATGCTCCCTTAGAGCATAACCAGAATCACCTAAAAATTTAAAAATATAATATTAGTGTAAATTGCATCATCACATTACTTATACATAATGAATATCAAAACTATAAATCAAGACATGCCTAATAGATAAACTGTTTCATCCTGGAGACCCTCCAAGTGGTTTCTTATCTCACATTCCCTCCAAATATAAGCGTCGTGAGTTGCTCCACCATATGAAGCATCAACATTTGTAATTAATAAATCACTGTCACATATCTGAAAAAGAATTTCCATCAATGTAACATAGGATAAAATGTAAGTAATAAAATAGTAAATGTCATAATAAAAACATTAAAATATTGTACATAAACTTACAACTTGAGTATTAATTGAATGAAAATGTTTTCGATTAAAATATCGTTCCTCGTGCTCCGAAGGCCTCACTATGGCTACATGTGAACAATCGATGCACCCCACCACAGCGGGTAGCCCATATTTATCATAAAATCTACAATAAGGATACAATATTATTATACAATAGTAAATTGTGCAATAAAATTATATTTGTTTTTGCATGACTTATTTGCCTAGTCTTGGCACACTTTTTATGTAAATTGTTCATTTAAAATAACAATAATATTTTAATTACTAGGTATTTCACATGTTAATAAGTTTAACGGTCAATACTAGATAGGAAGGTAAGTACTTACTTCCGCTTAATAAGATTCCTTTCATTCCTATTTTGTGGGAATCTTATGTGCTTCCTTAGTATGTGGGGTGCATTAAGTGCAGTTGTTACCTCTTGTAAACAACGGGACACTGTCTGTTGTGCCATGGGCCCATCCATATTTTGTCCCACTGACCCCTGGTAACTTCCTCGGGCATAAAAGTTCAAAGCAGTAAGTATCTGAAATACATTAACACAGATTGAGGCTTATGAACAGTAAAATGAAAAATTAAAGAGAAGGGAGTGTTTAAACAATTTAAACTTACTTTAAGTGTGGGCTCGATTCCATGTCGTCTTCCCTTTGGAGGCAATAAAGGCACTATGTCCTGGCACAACTCCTCGAATAATTCCCGACTGAGTCTGTAATTTCCGACAAACTCTAGATCGGGAATATTTGAAATATTTAATTGATTACGCAGGCGGCGCCGGTTCCTTCTACGCTCCAATCGTTCTTCACGTAAAGCAGCCACGATTAAAAGCTGTCTCGTAGCCATTTTAGTTAAATTTTTAACAAAATCGACCAAAACGAAAATAAAAAGTTAACACTTTTGGTTTCGTCAATTTGAGGTTAAAATTACGAACAAGTATCTGTCAAACTTCAATTTTCGTTCGTAACTTTAGTGCAATAGAGTAGGCTTAGAGAATTTAAACGTCAAACTAATTTCGTTTCAACGAAGTTTCGAATTGAATGGAACCATGGTAGGAATTGAGCGAAATTTCGATCGAAATTTCGTTTTTCGTTGAATTAGAGTAGGCCTTCTGACGCTGGAGTTGAGCTTATTAAACATATTTTTTGTGCATGGGAGAATTCAGAGGATGCTTTGGGTATATTTTGTGACCTTTCCAAGGCCTTCGACTGCGTTCACCATGAGACATTAATCAGAAAGCAACAGTACTATGGTGTCAAGAACACAGCGCTTAAACTTATAATTTCATATTTAAGTAATAGAATGCAGAAAGTTATTATTAATGGTAAAAGTTCTTCCGGCTCACCTGTACTAATGGGTGTCCCTCAGGGCTCAATTCTCGGCCCATTCCTGTTTCTAGTGTATATTAATGACTTACCTTCTATTGTAGAGGATAATCATGATATAGTATTATTTGCTGATGATACTTCTTTGATTTTTAAACTTAAACGTAAATCATTTAAATGTGACGAAGTGAATAATGCTATATCAAAATTAGTGCATTGGTTTAACGTTAATAATTTACATTTAAACGGAAATAAAACTAAATGTATTAAATTTACAACAACGAATGTTAGAAATCTGAGTACCAATGTGTTTTTAAATGGGGAAGAACTGAGCCCTGTTGAATCCACTGTTTTTCTTGGCATCACTCTCGACGCAAAGCTTCAGTGGGGCCCCCATATATCCAAACTAGCAAGCAGACTAAGTTCTGCAGCCTATGCTGTAAAAAAGATTAGAGGTCTCACTAGTGTCGAGACAGCTAGATTAGTTTATTTCAGTTATTTCCATAGCATAATGTCTTATGGGATTTTGCTATGGGGACATGCGGCTGATTCAGAAACTATTTTTGTTTTACAGAAGAGGGCCATTAGAGCTATTTACAACCTAAAACTGAGAGAGTCTCTTAGAGATAAATTTAAAGAAATAAATATATTAACTTTGGCCTCTCAGTATATTTACGAAAATTTAATGTATGTTCACAAAAACAAAGGTAGTTTTAGTAAAAAAAGTGATGTGCATTCTGTAAACACTAGGAACAAACACAAGCTAGTGATACCAGTTTCTCGACTCCACAGAGTCAGTAATTCATTCTTGGGGCAATGTATACGCTATTACAACAAGGTCCCGGAAAGTGTACAGGCTCTCTCCATTAGCAAGTTTAAATGTTTTGTTAAGTTGAAACTGTATAAAAAGGGTTATTATAGTATAAATGAATACATGGTTGATAATAACCCCTGGGAATGAGGTGATCGCTTCCAAGCTGTTTCTAAAATAAATGTTGTACTTATATAGTTAGTACAACCATTATTGTAAAATTTGCTTTAAAAAAAGTCCCACTGGGTTTCTTGCTGGTTCTTCCCAGGACAGAGGCTTTTTTTTTCGAACCAGTGGTAAAGTAAAAAATGACTTTCAATAAGTATTACACATGTGATCTTTATTGAATAAAAAATTATTCTATTCTATTCTATTCTATTCTATTCTATTCTATTCTATCCGCGCGGAATACCCTATACCTATTGTCTATGTATTCGTTATCGGTTATGTCTGCATGCAGCCACGTTTCAGTTAGTATTATTATATCGTATGATTGAGCAAGTATATTCATAAAAAGTGTATGTAGTTTGGTTCTAAGACCACGACAATTCTGGTAATAGATAGAAATATTCTTATCCATTTTTAAATATAACAATATTATGTGTTGTTAGTAAAAGGTAGTTAAAATTATAAAAAAGAAAACTACTTAGATTATGGTTATTATAGGTTTTTGCATACCAGAATCGCCTTACTTTAGTAATTATATAAATAAGTTTAAATAGTAACCAGTAAAAAATATATTTTATTTCTCCTACTTGACACACATTTGTAGTTAACGAGTTTGATTTTAGTAAACATGCACAGATAGTATATTCGCCCGATAGTCCCATGGTTGAACATTCATTATTTATATAAGTATAGCTAAGACAAAACAATATCAATAGAAAAGATAACTTAGGATTTAATTTTCTTGAGGTCTTGCTCGCTTCGCACAGCAAAAATAGGAGATGTCTCAGTTTGACGCACCAAAACAGTACCGTGCTTAATCCAAGTGAATTTATAATTGTTCTTAATGGCTTGTTGACGGCACAATAATATATCGATAAAATTATTTGAGTATAGACATTTACAGCACTATTGTAATTCGCCAATGTTGTCAGCACTGTTTGTCAAAACTAAATACCATATCTTGATTTTAGTCTATGATTTTGGAAGAGTAGCTTGGCGTACTTTAATACATTTACTTTTACTATGGAAGTTCCGCCTCTTAAACGTAGTGATTGTATTCTCTTTGGTGTCAATCTCTATGAAAATTAGAGCAGAAATAGCGGGAATTCACGTATTTGTTTATATTTTAATATAATTCTTATGCATTTAATTTAATTTCTTACTTTAGAGCATTATCGTAATAAAATGCGATATTATTCGCTATCCATTTGTGCATACAACATTGGTAACATTTCTAAAATATTTCATTTAGAGTGCTAAATATTTTAATTGTACTTTCGTATGACATTTATAATTTTGTGAATTTTCTTTTCTCGATGAACTGCTTTCAAGTATTGCCACACGTCACTATATTTAATCACACCTTTTAAACATTTATTAATACTTCAAAATAAAAGATCGTTAACGATTTACGTCAGCCCGATAGGCCTATAGGCCTATCGGGCTGACCATAACGTACACGATATATCGTGTATGTGTATGGTCTACCCATTCTATCTCGTTCTAATGTAAGCATATGCTAAGCCCTTTCTCTTTTACATTGTTAATCTAACGTATATACCTAGTCAGGTCATAAATTCTGTCACATGTTTAATATAAAATAATTGAAACGAGTTTATTCATTATGTAACCATTTATATACCAAAATGAACTTAACAAAACATAGATTCTTATGACACTAAAGTTTATTCAAAATTCTCTCCGTGATTTTGAATACAGGCCTTCAATCTGTGTGGCCAGTCGTCTATCGCAGCACGAACGAGGTCCATGTCAATATCGGCGGCTGCCTTAACCAAGGATGTCTCGAGTGACTCCAAATTGATATGAGGCTTTGAGCACGCCTTTTCCTCCAAGTTTTGCCATATCTTGTAATCTAACGGATTCAAATCTGGACTGGAGGAGGGCCAGTCTTCGTGTCGGATGAAGTCAATTTCACGCGCCGCCAGCCAGTCTTGTGTGCTCTTCGTTCTATGAGCTGGCGCCGAATCTTGTTGGAGTACCCAGTGCCTGTTATTGAACATGGTATGAGAAACAGTTTCCACAAGGTTCGTCAGGACTGTATTTTGATACACAACTGCATCCGTTTTTACACCTTTCTCACAAAAATGTACCTCTGTTAAGCCCCAATAAGAAACTCCCAACCATACCATGAGCGAGGATGGAAAATGACCTCGTTGGACACGAGGAATACGGTTGCTCGCTTTTTTACTACTGTGTGCGTACACCTTATCATTTTGTTTGTTGTAGCTCTCTTCTACGGTAAAAATTTTTTCATCCGAAAAAAGAATTTCCCGATATTTTTTTCCCGCGTACCGCTTTAACAAAGCGCGGCATCTCTTCAGTCTCAGGTCCATTAGACGAGGATTCAAACGATGTCCTGTTTTTCTTCGATATGCTCGAAGCCCTAAGTCTTCATTTAACACCCTCTTCACCGTGGTTCTGCTTAACCCCATCTGAAGGGCCAACAGTTTCTGCTTACGTTTGGGATTTCTTTGAATTCGCGCCTTCACAGCTTTTATCCACTCAAGCGTCCAGCCAGCGCGATTGTTATACCCTTGCACGTCCAGATACGCGCGGCCCTGATTCGGCTGCTACTGCGCTCGCATGTAGTAACAAAAAACCTACATAGCTACTTAACTATAATAGCTAAAATAAAGAAAAAAGCTACAAAAAATTGATAGAAGAATACACATTAAACCTATGTAGGTTTTAAGATTTAAAATAATAACTTAAGATATTAAAAATTGGTGTGAACATAGAATTCGGAGAAAAATAAACGTATAAATTTTGTTAATTTACATCACAACCAAGAAATATTGTATTTTTTTACGAATAATTCAATGTCACAAAAAACTAGACATATTTACCTGTCTTATGATGCATAGATGTTTATGTTTAATTAAGACTAAGTAGTTAAATAAATCGAAACAAAACACCTACTCCTCGTAATTTTACTGCGAGGTCTCGAGCGCTTTCGACTCGCTCGCGAAGGCAAAATATAAACAAGATGGCCGCATATCTAAGGTCTCATACACACTTTGTAATTTAAGAAACTTTAAAAAAGGTTGTTATGAGTTTTTTTAGAAGAAGTTTTAAAATTAAACACCAATAATAAAATCAAGTTTATTGACATAATAAACATTTTTATTTTCACAAAAGTATTATTATAATTAATATAGTATTAAAGTAATTTTATTAAATATGAGAATTAAATTATTGTCAATAAATAACAAGGACAATCAAGTGAGTTGAAATCGTAGAACACATCCTCCACATAACTTAAGTGAAGTTAAATATAAAAGAGAATAAAAGTCGACAATCGTAAACAAAAATAACATTATTATAACACAAGAACAAAACCTATGAGATAAGAGCATGACGAAACACCAAGCGAAAAAAAACTCATAACCAAAACCAACCAAGACCCAGCCTGCAAAAAACATTGCAAACATATTTTGCTTTTTTGGACCGACCCTTATTGAGAACCATTGTGGTTACGTTCATGGATACCAACCTATCCACAACAAAAGACCCGAGGAACACAATAACATTTTTAAGCAATCTTCAGTGAATACAGTTTAATTCTGTTTTTAAAGTGCATTATTATATTTGTTACGAACTATCACTCGTTGATTAAATATAATTATACTGAAAAACAAAGTAAACAAAATTAAAATTGGGCTGACGACTTGGCCATTTTTTTAAAACAGTTATAGTTTTTATTTAAAATATGAATCGATTTTACACTTAGAACTGTGATATGTATACGTAATTATAAAGCCCAAATCATCTAGTTTACTATGATGTATAATTATCTAAGAAATATTAAATAAAAGTAAATGACTTACGACACTACAAAAACACAAAACACCGAGTGTAAAGGAGACTGAAGCACTGAAGTTAGATAATTATTTGTTAATTCGTCAAGGCTTGTTACACTGCCATCTCGTATTTAGTACGTAACATAGTTCGTCAGCTATCGATTCCATAAACAAAACTCACAAAAAGAACCGCAGATGGCCCCTAGACGTCAGTTTTGTAAAATTTGACGCTATGGATACTATAGTATCCAGGACGTGCAACGCTACTTTTATTTTGGATACCGTAGTATCCATGGACGTGAGTAGTTATCACTGCTGGAGTCCTAACAGACCCAGGGCGATCACTTCTTGACCTGTCATCTACACTAGAGTCTTCATTGTATCGTTTGATGGTACGATAAACGAATCTTTTGGTTATATTCAAATTTTTCAGTATGTCAAAAATTTGAATTGGCGCGTAACCGCAACGATGCAACGCAATAACTGCAACACGGTCTTCTTTAAGCGTCCACTCCATATTAAAAAATTAGTAAAATTCTTAAAAGTATACAGTTTTATTTTCATGAACAATTCGAAATTCGAATTCAATAAACTTTTTGTGGCCAGCATTCTAAAAGAAAAGGTTTTACTGTGTGACAATACTTATGACCTGACTGTGTATATTAATTCTAACGTAAGTACATACTAAATCTATGATTTCTACAACCACTTATATTATTTTTAAAATATTACACCATTTTTTGAAATATGTAATATTTTAGTGCACATAAAGAAGGATGATAAATACAATTAAATATATCATTACAAAACCTATATTCTTGATACAAACTTGACACACTAGAACATTTAACGTTTTATATATTTATGACATCATCAAAAATATATTCATAACCCAGTCCAAGTAGTTTATGAAAAACAGTTTTTTTGAAACAAGAAGAATTGTGTATCATTGAGCAACACAGGAGTAGTAGCAGTAGTCCGGTACGTCGGCGGCCCGTGTTGATTTATATTATGTGTACATAAAAAAATTGTCATAGGGAATGAAACTATCATTCCCATCAATTTTCTTTTCCGTTCTATCCAACTCACTTTCCTTGCTGTGTATTTAAGGTTGTGAACTGGAAAAGGTGCTACCACCTTCAATCAATAAAACTTGAACTTGAGTATCGCAAATGATGGCAATTTCTTTAACAGTAAATAGCCGTAGATTTCATGATATTTTTCATACTGTGTTACTTAAGGGTCTGTACTCTACTAGAGAACAATCAATTACAAAACAACGGAGCTTTATTTTTAACCGTTTGAGGATCAAGCATCGGATCTACAGGAAGATTATAGAACGACTGACGAAATCTAGCATTCATATCATATAATATACTGTACTTTATTTTCATCCAATTTCAAATTGAGCGCATCGTACGGATAATAGTAAGAGTTTAGAAATAATGTAACATTTGTCAAATTACAATGATCAAAAATGGCACTGTCACAGACTAATATGATGCTTAGGCACTGTCTTCAACTTTATTATTTTTTCTATTAGTTTGTAATCCAAATATAACATAACGCGGTTTCTCTAATTGTGAAGTTGTTTGGACAGACCATGTATGTCTAGTAGACTGTGATAATAATGGATATCCCAATTTCTATATACGATTTGAAGAGACTTGTCTTTCTCTAAATGTTTTATTAAAGTCAGCTTTTGCTCGTCAGATACCTTGATATGAGACATACACCATTGCACTTTTTGTTTACTTACTGTAACATTCACCTTTTTCAGATACAATACTGTTAAAATTTGTACTAGTTCTTTTAAATATTAGTTCGTTTACAATTTATTATTAGTTTTCTATAATCTTTTGCGAAGCCTAATAGCTTGTTTAATGGTAGTAAGACATACGATCGTCTTAATCATGAAATCCGTTTACGTTTTAACCCCATATAGCTGCTGCTTAGTACTTCACCACTACTCATAGATACTAAAGATTTCACTGTTGTTGTCATTCCAACATTTCTCTAGATCTATGGATGTCTATACTATTTATGGGTCACAGCAACCACTTACCATCAGGTGGACTGTGTGCTCGATTGTCACCCTATCTTATAAAATAAAAAAAATGGCTTGAGATTTCTTTTTATACTCAATTTTATAGATACATTGATTGTCACTGAAGTCTATGATTTTGATTTCCTTAGGGGAAGACATAGTTGAATGTTTTTGTTGTTAAAATTAATTAGTTTCATAAAAAATCTTTTTTAATAAGATGATTAATAGAATCAGGCGTTACTTTGTGGAAATTCCTTATATTAAAGTTAGAAAAATTATATATATATATATATATATATATATATATATATATATATATATATATATATATATATATATATATATATATATATAATGATTTCTTATATTTACGCGAACACTACACATTTAAATAAAACTAATTTTACGGATTTTATCGCGTATATTAACTTATTTTATATTCCCGACGTTTCGAGCACTTTACAGCACCCATGGTCACGGGCGGGACTGAGGTGTATGACGTCCCAATGTCATAGTTAACCACGGCTATCTCCAGATTAATTAATAATTTTTAATCTGGAGATAGCCGACTTTAATTAATAATTTTTAATCTGGAGATAGCCGTGGTTAACTATGACATTGGGACGTCATATACCTCAGTCCCGCCCGTGACCATGGATGCTGTAAAGTGCTCGAAACGTCGGGAATATAAAATAAGTTAATATACGCGATAAAACCCGTAAAATTAGTTTTATTTAAATATATATATATATATATATATATATATATATATATATATATATATATATATATATATATATAGAGAGAGAGAGAGAGAGAGAGAGAGAGAGTTATTAAGCGGATTTTGGCAAAATAAATTTTTCCAACTATAATTTTTCAACAAGTTGATATCCTGGAGGAATATTGAGCGCAAATTCATGTATTATAATCGTAGGTCAACCGTTTGTGAAAGAGCCCTGTATGAGATCACATTCGATTCGCATCACAGGAGTCGGAATAATGTTCACATTAAACACCAACATCGAGAATCCAAGCAATGAACCAATACAATTTCTTACCCCAAAATCAATTTGTTTAGTACAAATAAAGAACATTTAAAAGTTCTATTATTTAGATGAATCATTATGTTACCCTTTTTGATTTAAGATTATAGATGTGACACCTTCCCTCTTGGACCTTTTGCTGACCTCTCATCCGGACGGCTACCTGGTTTCAGTCAATGCCCGTCTTGGCTCTTTGTATCACTTCCTTATCCGGAGTACGGTGCCCGTCACATTCTCACTGCAGACATGATCTGTAGGTCCTACCTATGGGGGCAGATTTGCTTCTCGTTGGATAACCCAACATAGCTGCTGAGTCTGTCACTGATATGGTGCTTTAGGGGATGGAATTTTAAATTCCGTCATCTGCGGTGCCTATTGGTGGCAGATGCCAGGCTTAGTTTGAACGCTCCTGCAAAATTGCATCCCAAGAAAAGCAAGTGTGTTACAAAATATGGTCTGACGCATCAACGTCCCGGGATGCAAACATTAGCGCACTCAAAACGAAGTATATCTCTGCCTCTAGGACCTTCAAACGAGTTATCGCTAGGGCAAAGTCAGAGCACGTTGGAAGAATTGGCAAGAAACTAGTACGCCTTCCTTCGGGCACTCGTGCATTCTGGTCCCTCATCAAGGCTACCCAAGGGAATTTCTGTCAGCCATCAGCACCATCTTAGCGCAGGGAGGATGATTCGCTGGCCCACGTCGCAAAGAAGAAAGCCGATCTTTTAGGTCCCCTTTTTGCGTTCAACTCGGCTCACATCAATGAGGGGAACGTACCGCCGACCATCCCGTGGTGCGAGTACTTCATGCCGGATGTATAGTTTACACAGCGCTCGGTGCGCAAGGCACTCTTGTCCCTGGACGTCAACAAATCGAGTGCACCTGATGGAATCTCCCCAATTGTGCTGAAAACATGAGCTCCAGAGTTGGCACCGGGTCTTACGCGTCTTTTCCGGGTCTCTTCTTTAGGCATCGTTCCAGGGGTATGGAACACAGCATTAGTGCACTCGAAAAAGGTGACCGCTCGGATCCGTCCAACTACAGGCCTATTACCATCACCTCCTTGTTCTCCAAAATAAATAAAAAAGTTATGGATGCGCTTATTCTACTATGCAATATGTCTTAGTAATGAGTTCAGTAATCAGTGGATCTCGATTATTTTCTAAAGAACAATGGCCAGTTGAACTTGACTTTTATTTTTCATGTCCCAAAACAAACCATAGATAGATTGGTTTGTTTTTATGTTGTACACACCATCCCGCTTTGAAATCATATCTAAATAGCCACAATGTTTTATAATAACGTCAAAAATACTTTTGGGGTTAGAATAAACAACTACCATTTATCCGACTGCGACGTAGCCTAAAAGTGTAGTAAGCGATAAGCAAGGAGGGTAATTAGCAATCTCGTTTCCATTTATTTCGATTTCTTTCAGATCATTATCATCAGTATCACAACCCACAACAGCGAGTGAAGCAATTAAGATAATGCGAATTATTGCCGGTAGGCGTGTGTATCTCTTTACGGAACCGACTCACTGATCCGGATCACTGAAGTGATTCAAAAGATTTGTTCAGTAACAACGTTTCAAATGTATCATTTGGATCTGAAACAGTGAAACATTACTTTGCTCTGTGCTCATTTCGCGCGACGCGTCGCTTGCGAGGCGACTGAGTCACGAGCGAGAGAGACAGACTAAGACAATGATTAACTTAACTATTGACTCGCGAGTGGCGAGTGAGCGGGCGAAATAATTATAATCCATACAAGTTAGATAGAGATAACAAATGAGAAGTATATTACTCAACTCGTACGGATTTTTGCTGTCATTATTCATGCACGTAAAAATTACCACTAAGGTGCTTACGTATCAAATACTATACGGTCGTTTTTTGTATGTAATGTTTGCATTAACAAGTTGTCATTTTACCTAAAAAAAAATTATATTCATTAGTGCCAGTTTACGAAAGCATACTGAGTTCTGTTTAGGATTTCTTTGCGTAGTGACTATTGTGACTTACTTTCTTCCGTTTCATCATAAAGTTAGAATTATGAGACTTTACGAGAGAATTATGTGTACATATACATTGTTGTTTTGTGTAAATGGACATTTTTGTAAGTAATGAATTGACATAATGACATTTTTGTTAAAGTATGAAGAAGGATCAATTTTATATAAAATCTTATTACGGTACACAATAAATAACGTAAGCACTTTTATTATGCCACATTACATTTCACTGAATCAGTCAGTAATAAACGCTCACGACGCAACTTAATGTAATCGGAACATTCTGTATTTTATGTCTTTTGAGTCGATGATCCAAATGAGCCAAATGAAACATATCAGTGTTTCGGAACATTTTAGTGATCAAGATGCAAATGTTCCAATCGCAAAAATGATACATTTTGCCCACCTCCGGCACAATCAATAGCGTCAACCGATGACCACAGATATGTAACTTGTCGATGACAAATGACATTCCGTTGTTCGTAATTGAACAAAACGCTTGGTTTACTAAGAAGCTACATAATTATTTTTATGACATGAATCCAGTACGTAATAAATCAGTATATTAGTTGATTTGATGCTTACATACTAATTGAATTGAATTACAATAAATAAATATTCAGAAAAACGTAAATAATTAAAGTGTTTGAATACAAAGTCTTTTCGTACGCGAAATGAATCGTCATTACTTGCGTTCCAATGCGTCCTGAAATCATTATTTTAAATAATTTCGGAACAGTTACAAAAACAAAATAAATAGATAACTTTTTTTGTGGCTACTTAGAGAAGTATTTTTTTTAAGACCTTAAAAAAGTATTTTTCATAAATATGGCATATAGTAACGCCATCGTTTCGTCGTCTGGTACTATTTGACCAACCTTCTTTTTGTCTGTTTTTTTATTTAGCCATTGCTTGACCTTAAGACCACACGTAAATGGTGATGGAGCTCTAGACTCGAACCAATAACACTATATATTATCTTCTGCGAAAATTGTAAAAGAGTAAGTAGAAATCGGTAGAAATTTTTATATTTAAAAACCCTAGATAGAATACACGAAAGTTGGTACCTATTCTACACAAACTAATAAGAAGTGCTATACTATACTTCCTATACTCTACAGGAAATCTTTGGTTATAGTCAACAGTTACTATACTCTTTGGTTAAAGTCAAACCAGTCAAACCGTGGAGTTTTGGCGGGAACTTGGCCGGCAGTGGTTTGCTGCTCCTGTATTATTGTTTAAATAATGGTGTGAAGTGGACTTTGATATGTAATAGTGGCGCGATTTTGTGTATTAAGTATCTACGCATTTGAACTATTAGCGGAAACTGTGTAACAAGTGCTCTGATGGTGATGTGATTCTCAAAATAAGGTGTCTGTCTGCTTAGGCGCCTTGAGAGACCATCGCCAACCGTCAGCTGTCTGCTGGTTCAAGTTGCCGTCAAAATCTCCCAAGGGCTGCACAATGTGACGCATCAACTTATTGTGAAGCAGTATACTATGACGGATAATTATTATAATATATTGTAACTTCAGGCTCAGAAGGGCTAGATCCCAGATACGTAAAGCCAGTTATTAAGAAGAGGAAGACAGTTAAACTGTCATCTGCTGTCATCAATCTCAATAAAAAAAAAGATGTGTACATAATTACTATATATATCGTTTAATACTTGAGTTTAAATTAATTTATCAATTATTACTCATATAATGTTATTTTATTAGGTATAGTTTATTACAATTTATGCAAAGGTGAGTTTATTTTTTCAAATGTCATTCCTAATAAGCATAAAAACTTAAGTTGAGAATACTAATAATATAAACAATATATTCCTTAATTTCCTTTGTAAATAGGACAAGCTAAATTTTAAAAACACTATAAAATTTATAATACTTTCATATTATTTTATCAGTATCTATTTTCCTATTTTTTAAACTTCATAATACAGAAAATATGCTTGTATTACAACACTAAAATTCTCTTCTTTCATAAATTTATATGATTATAATATAATATGTTTCAGAGTTATTGTTTATGTATACTTATAAACTCATATCTTTTTTGAATAATTATTTTACCATTTAATATTTATTACTGAAGTGCTGCTTATTATTTATATTAATTAATTATACAATAATAGCTGATATAACTTTATGTAAAATGTGTTTTTTCATTTCAATTTTATTTCAATACTTAAAAAATATTTTCTTGACCTAAATGGATTTTTTTTAAATTATTTTTAATCAACTTCAAAAACGAAGAGGTTCTCAATTCGAGTATATGTTTTTGTTAGTTTGTATGTTATGCGATATATTTGCAGATTTTGAACGAATTTTGATGATACTTTTTTATTAAATAGGTTATACTTCACGGGTGGTCACATGTAAATTTGAAGAATGAATTCCATCCTTAAGGGTAACAAATAAGTAACTTCTTTTTTAGCAATTTGAAGTCAGTTTTTACTTTTTGTTAAAAGTTATAATTATTGTTTTAACACATTTAGTGCTATGTGAATACATCATCAGGGTACAACAGACACAGTTTTATCTATTTGACATATCCAATCAGCAACTGATATTAAAAATATATTTATATCACAGAAAATAGCATATTTACAATATTAGACCAAGAAACTCACAGATACCTTTTTATTAATACTTAGAAATTATCCTTCATAATATTTAAGGTTATTAATGATTGAATTGACAAAAGTATTTTAGTTATTCATTTTGGTATCAACCTTGTGTAATGATATGACTATCTTAAAATTTTTGGTATTGGATTTAATTTTCTTATATAGGATTGCAAGCGAACGTTATGAATTAAGACTACCTCATATTATTTTGTGGGTGTCGTAAAAGGTAACAGAGGGAATCAAACCAGGTGGTGGGCAGAAGAAAAACTGCGGTTGCAAACCTGCCTTCCAAGTATGGTAACCATGGCATATATCCCTATGAGGCAATCTATGGGGGTGGTCTATGTTTAGCAATGGACTTTTGGTAGGCTGTAAAGGTAGAGGATGTAAGAAACCAGCTTTTTTTTCTAATGAAAATAGGATGGTTTTTTAATTTCAATACCTTCACAAATCAAACTTGGTAAGAATCACAATCCTTTTGTGAGGATTTATGGTCTATCAAATCTGATATAATGATGAGGGTTATCCTGACCATAGTCACAGACTGCAGACTTCCTGGAGGGTTGGTGCTTCATATCAGAGAGGCCACATTCATAATGAAGCTTGTATTTTACTATGTCTTGGAAATGTAAGAAGATGTTATAGCATAGATAGATGGTACTAACTGATAAAACTTTAGTTTTAATGTAAGACATAAGTCAGTACAGCAGATACTTGACTGAGGTCAATTTCACTTGGTCACTTATATAGACATGGAACTGGAAGTTACCAAGTGAACGTGAGAAGTTACAATTTCTCTTTTCACTTTTTTAATAGAATAAGGGTTATAAATAGGCACACAGTTTACCTGATGGTAAGTAGATGCTGTGGCCTATAGACATCCACACCTTTCATTGATTAAGAATCAAAATGCAGTTTCACTCCTGAGGACTAAAATGGAATGCCTCATTTCCAGTGAAAAGAGTCTTTGGTTCTCTACACTCACTATACAAAACTCAGCAGCATTAAGCTGTTATTTTACACTGGTATTCTGTGAGAGTGTGGTCCTAGCCTTTCCATTGTGCCAACTCATCGTGCTATAACCTTAATATAGTTGCAGTGTGGTTCTACCACGTAAAAAGCCTTTTTGTGTAAGTGTAAGAAGCGGTATGCGGAGCGACGCGAGTGTCGCGCGGTGAGAGCGGCGGGGCGCGACGTGGCATGGCGGAGCCCGAGCCGGCCGGCCTCGGCGACGCCGTGCTGCTGGCGCCGCTTACTGAAGATTCTTTCCTGCACAACCTGCACGTGCGCTACAAGCGCGACATCATCTACGTTAGTTCATCTCTCTGCCTTTGACTATCGCTTATTAGACATGTGTCAATCGTTCGTTTATAATGACCTGATGGTTGTAGTAAGCTGAAGTGACAATGGGCCAGCCATATAGCTCGAAGAACCGACAACTGATGGGCAGGAAAGGTTCTCGAGTGGTAGCCTCTTACTGGTAGACGAAGTGTATGTGATGTCGTCCCACCACTAGATGGAGTGATGAACTGGTAAGACATTGTGGAAGCTGGTGGATGCAGGTGGCCTAGGGCCGTGCTTTGTGGCATTGCTTGGGGGAGGCCTATCTTAAGCAGTTTACTTGTGAGGGACTGTAATGTTGATGATGATGAACATTCTAGTATTGGTTTGTCATATGAACCGGGTCATTTGGGTCAATCATTCAAATGAATCATTTTGAGTTTCAGTACTCAGTTATTACTAAATTCTTTGGTCGGTGGTAGCTCGCAAGTGTAGATCATTCCGTTTCAATCAAACACAAATAAATACTTTATTTTACAGCTTATTAAGTGGCGAAGCTTGCGAAGTCACTTATTGATTTCACAATGTCTGTCCGTCTGTCCGTCTGTCCGTCCGTCTGTCCGTCTGTCCCACGATTATCTCGAGAACGGTTTCGAATTTTCAAATTCTGTTTTCAGCAATCGATTACTAATCGCCCAGGCATCTGAACCTCCTATTTTGAAACTGATTGCTCAACGGCAACCGTTAGAAACCGCTACAAAGCTGATTGCTTCGCCACTTTGCTATGCTGTTAGCTTGCTTGGTTTATTGCATATTAACTTGACTCTGTGTAAATTATTTAATATTTTGAATAATATTTACCACTCAATAAATGAAATGCTTTTGTATCTGATATACATAATATTTTCGACTGCCTCGTTGGTCTAGTGGTTGTAAACGTTACTGTTGATCATGAGGTCCCGTGTTTGAATCCTGGGACAAGCCAAAAATATCAGTTACTGAGATTTGCCGTCAAGAAATTCTCAGTAGCTTGATGAAGTTCTCAGTAGCTTCGTTGATGAAGCCGTTGGTCCTGCACCTGATTTTTCTCCGGTCGTGTCGGTTTACCGTCCCATCGGACTATGAGAGTGAAGGAATAGACAGTGCACCTGTACTTACGCTTACACTTGTGCACTATAATCTTGTCCTGCGCCAATGGCTAGTCTCCGTTGGGGCTGGCCACCGTGACCGAGATTCGGTCTAGAGGAGATTATTATTATTTGGGGTAATTATGGTTTTCTCATCTGGTTGGGCTGTATAAATATATAAATGAATAAAAAAAATAAAAACCCCACCAAATGGAAGCCCTCGGCAGGGGAGACCAAATGGCCGAGTGTTAGGGGGAAAGATAAAGATACCGGCGGACGATAGGAGCGTCATCGCGGAGCACCGCCTTCTGCATTTAAGCCCGGAGCGGTCCGTCACGGAGTCCCAGTCGCCTCAGATAACCCGAGAGAATTACCGGGATTAGCCCGTTCACAGAAACGACCACAAGAATAATTTTGTTCAGCAAACCACCCCACATGTCGGTCACTTCGTGAACCAAATCTAGATATTTAGTTCGCTTATTTGTTTCGGCTTTCACGAGGTTCTCGTCATACGAAATGGCAATGTCGACCAAAACGATCTATGACTGGCCGGTCCATCAGTACAATATCAGGTATATTTGCGAAAATAGTCCTGTCTGTGATAATGGCCCGGTCCAAGTAGAGCCTGGCGTAGTAACTTTAGAGCAAGGCTTCCGGCAAGTACTTGTAATAAGGCAATTTCTGGTTCACAAGACCGTATTTCAGAGCGATCTCCTGGTGTAGGATCCTGACTACTAGGTTGTGTCTATGCAAATACTCAGAGGTAGAAAGCGCCGAACGGTTGTTGTCTCTGGCTGGAGATAACATGTCTAAATGATTCACCGGGATGGCGAAGAGCTTTACAGATGTCGACCAGTGCCATCCTTCAGGATGTATCTCCGATAGTTTTTGGTCTTAATAACCTGATCCTGTATCACACAGACAAAACCCTCGGTTTCCTCAAAGAGGTCACCGAAACGTAGCCAGTGGAGGGAGGCGACTGTATCTACGAAAGGCTCATTCTCCTTTTCCTACCATACGGTCTCCCGATCTTGCCATTGCACGTTGGCTAAGGATAGAGAAGTAAGCCCTTTATCACATGAAATGACGTCCCTGTAGAATGGATCATCCGATCAGTAATTACGAAGGCTGCACACTTCGTGATTATGCATGTTTCCGCGGCAAGTACAGCCTCATTGCTGACTATCTCGGATGATGCATCCTGTGGTACGTCATAACAGTGCGGACTTTTCTATCCAGAGCGTTCAGTTCGGTCACAGTCCATCTGAGTATGCCGAAGGTATATGTACATGAGGATAGGCATGATCCAACTGTTATATGCGTGTGTCTTATTAACACCTGACAAAAGACTGTTAAGCATTTTGGTCATAAAACACATCGCAAACTGACTATTTCATATCCGCCACAGATACCTATGTTCTGGGACATACCCACGTATCGGTATGTTTCAGCCTCGGATAAGGTCTTTATGTTAATGGGCATAGATAAGTTTATACCTTCAGAGTTAGCAATCCTATCCTTTTCGACATGGTGGACTGCACACTTATCCGCCCCCAGCTCCATTCAAATAGAATTGCTAAAATATCGAGTGATGTTTATCAATTCCATAAGATGGGAGCAACTGGAGTCGAATAACTTGAGATCATCCATATAGAAAAGGTAGGTCACTTTTGTACCTCCTTTCCGAAGCTAAAATCCCCTCCCGGAACCATCAAGTAAGGTACTGAGAGGGTTCAGAGAGAGAGATAACAAGATGGGACACAATCGCCCTGGAAGATACCCATTCTTATCCTTATGTGGTTCTCCGCATCCACTCGCCTAGATGACAAAGGAGCGTACTCCACTGCCCTATACACTGTTCGAGGAAGTCTGACTGCACTGTCAACCTTGTACAGCTCGAGGACCCCCTTCAGCCACATGGCTGGCATACATATGAAGCACCGGGTCGAATGCCTTTTTGTAGTCTATCCAGGCAGCGGAGAAGGTCTGACGGTTGCGTTCAACCACCTTGCCAATGAGGAGTGTTTCTTTGGTTCCACGGCCACCGCCCCGACATCCATTTTGAGCGCGCGACATCAGCTGATTTGAGTCCAGGTGATGAGTGATTCACGCGGTCAAAATGGATGTTAGTGTCTTGTATATGGTGGGTAGACTAGGAGTATTTGCTCGGGTCTGTGGTATCCTGGACTCAAATCACAACTTCCGTCCAAGGGCCCTCGCTGTGATTTACAGGCTCTGACCACAGGCCATGCCAGAATGTGACACTGTCGGACTGATTTGGTGCTGGGCCCGTTCCACGTACCATTTACCGCTCCAGTTTTTGTGTTATATCCGGCTGGAATTAACTGATATTTGTCCCAGGACACGCCATTTTCACGGTGCGCACAATTCTCGGCCTATTATTACCCGACCTGAAGCTCACTAGTGCTGTTGACGGCCCTTGCCTTTGCGATACGGTCATCAATCCTTCTTCTCCAGACTGGAATAACGCTACTTTGTCCAGTAGCGCTTATGAATGCGGCAAACTGCCAAAGCAGCGCTATAGAATATCGAGTCCGTATTGCAAAGTTCGCAGCTGGTTTTCAAGTAGGTTGCCAGTAATGGTTTCAGGGCTTTCATGACATCTCAATTCCGCTTGCTTCGGGTTATGTGCGGTAGTCGCGGTCGATTTTCGAGAGGCGTACATAAGCACGTTTTCACAATCGCCTTATTCAATTTACCATTCCATCATCGCCTGAATCAGCCAGGGCGGTAAGATCCATGGCGGCTTCCACATGTCTTCACATTTTTTGTCTAATGCATGCGTCGTACTTCACCAGCGGCGGGTGCCGCTTGCCGAGTACGAGGGGAGCCTGCCGATACCAAGCCATCTGCTGGGGATGATGGATGCGAGGGGCTGCTAGTTGTTCATGCAGCACCTCGCGCTCGTCTGACGGCCCGCATGCTGTCGCATCCAGCGCCAGCTCCAAACGCGCCCCGGCGATTCCCAGGCAGCGGCCCTTTACGCTTTCTCTTGTTATATCCATTGTTCTTTTTTTTTAAAAACGTTACCCCCACAAATCCATAATATGTGCGTCTATTAACAGGAGATGCCCAGGCCTGGCACCGTTTCATGAATTAGCCGTAAGCACAAACGGGCCCAAACTTGCACGGCGCTCACCTGCTCTTGGCAGGCAGGCGCTGACTGACTACGCCGACGTAGCAGTTTTGTCATTTAACTGTTACGTCAGCGGGCGATGGGGTCGTCTCTTCATTATTATTATTATTATTATTACATATGCTCGAAAGATAAAGTAGTTTTTTACAGATAACAAGTTGTTTCCATGATTATCTCACACTCAAGAGTTTCTGTCTTATAATGCTAGTATAGATCGGTGGAAGCAATTATCACAATTATTTTGAATAAGAAGTAGATCGAAGCCTCATTGAGAAATTCTTTTTGTAAAGGTTCTGTCAATCGTTTGTACCGAATAATTCAAAAATATGATTGCAATCATCAATACTTTTGTTATTTATGTTACCCGGGTCAAATGGCTGCATCATTCACGATTGACACATGTCTATCGCATAAAACATTCTTTTTAGCTCAACATTGTCTTAATACTTTTCAGACGTATGTGGGCAACGCTTTAGTGTCTGTCAACCCGTGCCGACCCTTGCCAATCTACTCCACCGAGCTGGTGCGCACCTATCTCACCCGACCGCCTTACTTGTTGCCCCCGCACTTGTGAGTTCAGTTTTCTCATATCATTAAAAATGTTCACGGTATATTAATTAATAAGCAATTGTTGTGGTACTTTCAGATATGCTTTAACGGTGACCGCCTACAGATGGGTACGCGACAGGAATGAAAATCAGTGCATCGTGATAACAGGTAAAGTTGGACCAATCGGAGCGAGTAGTCGCTAAGGATTTCGATTCTTTCCGAAAAAGATATATTTTTAAATAGATTGGAATCGAAGTCAGCTTAATCGATTCACAAAAAATCTAGGGCTATAAGATCTATTTCTCAAAAATCTATCTCTTTCGATTTACTTTTCGAGATAGTATTTAAAATATTAACAAGTACAACAAAGCACACATTGCAAACTTAATGTTCTTTTTTATCTATTAAGAACAAGCGAAAGAAATTGAGTTCACAGCCGTCTCGCGAGTTTTTGAATAATTAAGTGAATACCTCATTTTTTTCACGTATTTGAGTACTATTTTTCAGTTAATTGTAAATAATTTTAAGGTTCTTAACTGAACAGAAAAAATAGAATTTCGATTTGTAGGGTAAAATATCGATTTACTGGACCGATTCAGTACTATATATCGATATAAAATCGATGTTTATGTAACAAGAAACACATGTTTATCAATTAATCGATCTCAGATCGCCATGTCTAGCTTTGCCTTGGTAGCGTGTGTGCGAGCGTGGGTGCGTTGCAGGGGAGAGCGGCGCGGGCAAGACGGAGGCGGCGCGCGTGTGCCTGCAGTGCGCGGTGGTGGCGGGCGGCGGCGGGGGCGGGGGCGGGGGCAGCGGCGGCGGTGGGGCGGGCAGCGGGGCGGGCGGCGGGGCGGGCCGCGGCGCCGCGCTCGCCGCCGCCGGCACGCTGCTGGAGGCTTTCGGCAACGCCGCCACCTCGCGCAACCATAATGCCAGCAGATTCGTGAGTAAACTTCAGACTCGGTACCTTTTAACATACACAAAAATAATATAACAGTGAGAGCATTGCTCTTTGTAACCTTAAATCAAGACAGGCAATTCTTACAAAATTGATGAAAAAAGTTAATTAATTATACTTTTTTTATTTATTATAAGCCAGTGCTTAACCAGAATACCACCTGGTGGTAAGTGGTGATGAAGCCCTTGATGATGAATTGCACTGTCTTAGCGTAACAAAAGCCTATTCATTCTTGCCTCAAAGACTTTGTATTCGGACGGAAAGACAGACGCCGGCATATTATTCTTTACCAGCCTGTAAAAGCGCACTGCTACATATAGTCCTCTCGTTCATTTCCTTCGTTTGTAGGCAGGCCAAGCCTGGATCAAGCCAAATGCTTGATCACCGCGCTTGGCACATTAAGAATTATAAGTTTTATAAGCAGCTTATAAGTTTATATACATAAAAAACGTAAGAGAAAACGGATGAAAGGGTGTTTGGTAAGTTTAAAACAAACAACACCAACAAAGCATGCATTTCTCTTTTCCCTGTCGTGACAATAGGATATTTCACTTGCTATAAACATGGATGCGATTTATATTTTTCAATTACTTCTAATACAAAGTCACGTCCAGACGTAAACATAATAACATATGATTCAATCCGGAGCATTTTGTTTAAGCATTTCATAAACTCGGTCACAGAGCTCCTATGATCCAGCACATGCACCTCCGTCAATACCAGAGCACAAACTGACACAAAAATCACAAAAAAAGGACGTGGTTTTGCCCATTCACAGACAATTCGGATGGCTTCCAAATGGCGTGGCGCACGTTTTGGAAATAGCCAGTCGGCCGCGAAAGACGTCCATTTGGCTAGGATGCATGGTTTCAATTCGTTTGGAAATACAAATCTGGACGACGTCCATGCAAATGGCATACGTTTTTCACATTCACGAAACGATTTTGGAAGACGTCCACTCCATTTGGATTGATGGACGAGTCGTCAATTGTCACCTTTATTTATTTAGTACTTTAAAACTTTTATTGAGAATTCACTAGTCAAGTCATTAATCATCCTAGTCGAGCTAACATCAAGTTGTTCTGGGTTGTGGGGTGTAATTCCCACACTTGATGATAGATGATATAAATGATATATAGTTTTAAAGTTGACAAAAAATTACTTTGCGTACATCCGCTCGATAAAATAAAATGATGTATCTTACCTAGTTTGAAGAGCACCTCCCGCCCTCCCTCAATTGCGTGCACTATGCCCGTCACCACTAATCCCAGCACCGCTACTCCCAACACCACTACGCTAGGCAAGACACACCACTGACGACAATACGACACGTGTTTCGCCTCTACACATCCTCAGGTGATTTGGTGATTTAGACTCTATGGTGGCTAACCGCTAAGTCAAAAAAGCTTTTGTTTGCTAATATAATATATATATATATATATATATATATATATATATATATATATATATATATATATATACCACCTGGCCGCGTAAACGCGGTTAAAGAAACAAGAAATTGTCTGGAAACAGACAATAGACGTATATGACGTAGGCGTAACAAGAAACAGGGAAGAAATTAGTACCGACGATCTTCTCTCTTCGTCGACGAACTTCTTTCTTCCTTGAAGATCTTCTATAATGATCTTCTCTCTTCTATAATTATGTTCTTTCTTCTATAATTATGTTCTTTCTTCTATAATTGCATTCTTTCTTGTTTCTTCTTACTTCTTGCTTCTTTCTTCTGGCTTGAATCTGGCGGCGATGGACCAAGAATATAATGGATGAAAGTGGACTGTATTTATTTATGCTATTGATTGATTAATGACTGACTGATCTGAGGTTAGCTATACTAGGGGACTGCTTGAAGAAAAGATGGTACTTTTTACTATACTGTATTACACTATTTACAATATTCGGCACTATTAAAATAAACTATCTAATATGTACAGAGAGAGGTCTTCAGTTGTGTAGTCTTGATCTGTTGTCTTGAGTCTTCTATGGAGTCTTCTCGAGTGCCGCTTCCGAAGTGAAATGAACGCCGCACAGACCAAAACGCCCTTCTTATATTTCGCAAGAGAGCGTCTCAGTCTGTGGGGTCCGCCGCACGATGGTAATGAAGCCGCACGCGCGCTGATTGGTCGCCGACATCACGTGATCAGCGCCGGTGTGCGGGGTGCGCGGGGCGTAACGGGGTACGAAGGGGCGACGGGGCGGCGGGTCTCTAGCTGTCCTCAACATCCTCCCCCCGGCGTAGCTCGCGAGCCCAATCTTCTCTCGGGAGGACGGCGATCTTCCTGACCGGCCGCCGCAGTAATGCGCCCCTGGTCCGCACCTCCACGTTGCGCACCACGCCGTCTGGTCCGGGAAAGGTCCGTGTTACAATTCCCCGCGGCCACACGTTCTTTGGCATGCTACTGTCTGCCACCACGACGAGGTCCCCTTCTTGTAGCTGTCGCTGCTGCACATCCCGCGAGTCCCCGCGTGCAACCAGCGTCGGCAGGTACTCCTTCATCCAGCGCTTCCAGTACTCGTCGGCAAGTCCTTGCGCCGCTCTCCACGCCCGACGATCACTAGGCGTGCACGGCGCGGTTACTGGAAGGCTCGATGGTCCCAGCAGTAGGAAGTGGTTGGGTGTCAGCGCCTCTTCCTCGTCGATGTCGACCGGTACGTGCGTCAACGGTCGAGAGTTCACCGTGTTCTCTGCTTCTGTGAGGAGCGTCACCAACGTCTCCTCCCGCGGGCTCTTCTGGTTTAGAGTGGCTTCGAGCGCGGTCTTCACTGAGCGCACGAGACGCTCCCATGCGCCTCCCTGGTTCGGCGCGACCGGCGCGATGAACTTCCAGTCTGTCCGCCGAGTCAACGCGTAGTCCTTCAGCAGGGGTGCCCACTCCTCCATTGCCCGTCGTAGTTCGGTGTCCGCCCCATGGAAATTTGTTCCGTTGTCAGAGTAGATGACCCGTGGCCACCCACGCCTAGCCGCCATGCGCCGCAATGCCGATATCGCCGAATCCGTCGTTAGGGAATAAACTATTTCTAAATGCACCGCGCGCGTCGTTAAACAAGTGAATAACGCTATCCACCGTTTTTCATGCCTACGTCCTATCGTAACCGTTATAGGCCCGAAATAGTCGATTCCGGTGTAGGTGAATGGTCGCGCGAATGCCCCTAACCGTTCAGGTGGTAGATCTCCGATAACAGCTGGCCGTGGTGTCGCCTTGCGTACCCTGCACCGCAGACATCTCCGCTCCGCTTCTCTTACGGTTGGTCGTAATTGAAGGATATGATATCTCGTGCGTAGGTCGTTTACTACCCGCTCCCTGTTGGCGTGGCTTGCTTCCTGATGCGCCTTTTCCACAAGCAGCTTTACAAATTGGTGGCGTCCGTTCAGTATGATGGGCCTCTTCATTTGGCTGTCCACATCGGCTGCGTCGATTCGTCCTCTAGCTCGTAATATGCCATCTTCCAATATGGGGTCGAGCTTCCTCAACGCGCTGCCGGTTGCCAGGTTCTTTCCTCGCTGCAGTCGACTGATGTCTTCAGTGAAGCTTTCTTGCTGACTGCGTTCTATCCACATCCGCTCTGCTCTCTGGATGTGCTGCAGTGTCAGTCCGTGCGCCCTTCCTCTTATGGCATCGACGAACTGTAGTATCCGTGCAGTGGCCCTTATTAATCTCTCGTAGGAAGAGAATCTCTCTATGTCCGGCAGGTGTGGAGCGTCCTTGGTGTCGCTCTGGTGCGCCACGACTTCCTCCAGTTGCTCGTCATCATCGCCTGCCTTCTCTTCCTGACGGCGAGGCCATCTGTCTTCGTCCTCGTACAGGAATGGCGGTCCCGTGAACCATCTGTCGTTCTCTTCTTTATTCATATAATTCACACGCGTCGCTTGATCCGCGATATTGTCTGCGGTCGGTATCCACCTCCATTGCTCGGGTGATGTCTTCTCTGCTATCTCCCCTAACCTATGATTCACGTATGGAGTGTAACGCGCCGTATCGTTCTGTATCCAGTGGAGCGCCGTAGTGGAGTCTGTCCAATACACTACCTTATCGGCTACCACTCTGCTCGCCTTGTACGAATTCCGCGAGTCGCGCGCCTATCAAGTTCGCCTGCAACTCTAAACGCGGTATGCTTTGCGCCTTTATTGGGGCGACTTTCGCCTTGGCCGTTACGCTCGTAGGCCTGTCCCTACCGTCGCGATGCGTGTACGCCTTATCGTCGCGCGGTGGCTTCCCTATTACTCCCCCCGTGGGAGCGTAGCGTCTCGGCAGTCGTAAATTCTTCCTGTACGGACTGGCGAGCGCCTGGACGTCCTCATCCGATCGTCCGCTAGCGCTTACGACGTGTAGTACGGTCTCGCCGTCTTCCCTACACGTTGACGGCGGCACGGTTCCCTGGATGGCCCACCCTAGCAACGTTCGTGCAGCTACGGGCTGCCTTCGACGTCCTATCGTTAAATTACGGGTGATTATTAAATGCCAGTTGTCGGCGCCTAATAATAATCTCGGTTTTGCGTCGTCATAACAAACCGAGCTCGGTAGGTCGCGTAAGTGTTTTAAACGTAAACACTCCTTACTTACGGATTGCGAACCTATCTTTAAATTTGCTATTGTCCGCGCATTTATTCTATACATCTCACTGCGCGTCTTGCCACGTATGCCTATGTTAACTAGCCTGCTATCGGCCTCGCGCTGGCTATTATTTACGCCTCTAATATTCAGCGGCTTTACCGGTCCTTCCGCTCCTAACTCGCGCGCTAAGTCGTCGTCGATTAACGAAATAGTCGAGCCTTCGTCAAGCAACGCATACGTATCTATTTCCCTACCACGTGCTCCACGTAACGTAATGGGACACACTTTCAATAATACGGACGCATTACTACCAACGTTAGACGCGACGAGCATGGTCTCATCCGGTTTTGCCGATGTCTCAGGTGCGCGGGTCTTGCGGGTGTGAAGGAGGGCATGGTGGGGGGCGTTGCAGCCGTCGACGCCGCATTTCTTGGCTTTACATATAAACCGTCGGTGTTTACTATTTAAACACAGAAAACACACCCCCTCTTCCTTTACCCAATTCCACCGGTCGTACACACCCATTTGCGCTAACTTTCTACACTTGGCGATCACGTGTTCACCCCGCAACACATACATGAGGCACTACCGGTGTCCTCCTGGGCGGTGAACGTCTTTACGTCGCGGGCCCTATCCTCTACGCGGCGTGTTAATACAACTCGTTTCGACGGCGGCGCCTCTCGTCTTACGGGCGATTCCTTAGTCGGCGCTACGGACGTATAGGCATGACTCAACGCACGGTCAGCCTCTCTCATCATGAACCTAGACAGTGTAACGATGTCCGGTTCGTCTGCACTTCCGTAGTGCTCCGCATAATCGCACCAAGGCGACCGTAAGTGAGGGATTAGTTTACTAGTTACTTCCCTAGTCAGCATTGGATTTTGCATATACCCTTTGCCGTCGACGTTCTGCAAAATACATACTATATTTTGTAACTTAATCGCGAACGAATTCAATTCCTGAGCGGTTTGACCCGGGCGTGGAAGGCGTTTCAGTTCCTCTAACGCTCGATCGATAATTACTTCCGGGCGGCCGAAACACTGCTCTAATGTTCGCATAATATCTGCTGGATCCTTCGCGGTAAACAGCAGTGCCGATACTACCTCCCTAGCTTCACCGCGTAGACAGTTTCTTAACCTTGCCATATTTTCCGGATTTGTGAATTCATATAAACGCGTGGATTCTTTCATCGCGGCTTTGAAGGCTAACCATTCCGCGGCCGAACCGTTAAAAATAGGCAAGTCCTACGTCTGCTTCGCGGCGGCGGGCCTGACTCTAATTATGTTTTCTAGAGCTTCCGCTAGTCGATCTATACCCCTCTCTTTCCCTCGCGGAGTAAGCGACCTATCTCTATTCCTATCTACCTCTAGCCTACGCTGTGGCGCTGGCGTCCTATGTACACCTAGATCCTTATGACACGGCGACGATAATCTACGATCCGCGTGGCGATGTGGCGATGGCGATCTATGTATATCTATATCCCTACACGGCGACGGTTATCTACGATCCGCGTGGCGATGTGGCGATCTATGTGTAGGCGATAGAGTGCGGCGTTGGACGCGCGACGGCGACGTAACCCGTACACGACGATCCACCTGGTTCATTTCTACGGCGACTCCACTATCCCTCTGTATCGTTTCTACGCAACGTGGTTGAACCTCATTCGCTACCGTCCTCCCCTGGGCATCTTCAGCGTGGTCGTAACCGGTTTCCCTATTCGGTAGGGCTTGCTCTATCTCGATGCGGGGCGCGGGCTGAGACGGGCGGTAAGGCGACTCCCCCCGCACAGTCTCTACGTTCTCTAACCACCTATCAACGCGTACCCTATTTTCAACTAACTCGTCTTCGTTAATACTTTCCGTATCTGTTCCTTCTTGCAGTTGCGCGACGTCCCTAGCGTACTTCTTCTTAATAAGATCTTCTTCGAGTTGCAATTGCTTCCTCCTAATTGCAGCTAGTTCCTCCGCGGCGTTATATTCGATTTGTTTTAACGATAGCTAATATCGCGCTAGCTGTCGACCGGGCTGAACGAACGGAGCGGACCGACGGGGCGCGGGCCTATTTTTTTTTTATATGATAAGGGTGACAAACGAGCACACAGTCCACCTGATGGTAAGTGGTTGCTGCGGCCCATAGACATCTACATCTATCCTCTATTACAAATTAAAATGTAGATGCGTTGTCACCCGTAAGGACTAAGATGGAATGCCTCATTTCCAGTAAAAAGGGCCTCCGGCCACCTGCACTCACCAAGCGAAACGCAGAGGTAAATCTCTACTTCACGCTGGTTTTCTGTGAGGTCGTGGTACCACCCCGGTTCCAGCCGGCCCATCCGTGCGACAGCAAAAGTTGCCTCGTGGCTCTACCACTGTTGCCTATGTACAACGTCTGTTACAGGCGCGACGGTACGTACTATCGAACTAGTTTCTGTAGACGGAAGATCTTCAATAATCGCGGCGAGTGTCTCTGTGCGCGGCGCGGATGTGCTAACCTCTCCCAAGCGATCGGTCGTAGACACGGACATAGCGGGGCGCGGCGGCGGGGGCGCGGGCGCGGGCGTAGATGCGGGCGCGAGCGGGGCCTGGGGCGCGGGCGCGGCGGAGGGCGCTTGTGCCATCGCGAGATAATCGGACGAGGACGCGGGTGCTTCTTCGAATATACGCATTCCTACCGGCGTGTCGTCATCGTTCCGTGTCTTCTGGCTTCGTGTCTTCCTCATGGTCCCACGTTGCGACCTCCGGTCGTCTTCAAAAAGACGTACGTATCGTCTTTTTTTTTTTTTTTTTTTTTTTTATAGGAGAGGGGGCAAACGAGCATGCGGCTCACCTGATGGTAAGTGTCTACCGCCGCCCATGAACAACTGCAACACCAAGGAGGGAATCGCAGATGCGTTGCCGGCCTTTTAAAAAGGAGTACGCTCTTTTCTTGAAGGTCCCTAAGTCGTATCGGTCCGGAAAAATCGCTGATGGTAATCGATTCCACAAGGAAGTCGTGCGAGGAAGAAAACATCTTTTAAATCGCACAGTGGTGGACCGCCAATCATCCAGATGGTGTGGATGGTATCGGGAGTTCTGCCGCGATGTGCGTTCGTGAAATTTGGCGGCTGGGATTAATCCGAACAATTCCTCAGAGCACTCCCCATGGTAGATGCGAAAGAAAATGCAAAGAGATGCAACATCTCTTCGCAGTGCCAATGAATCGAGCCGATCGGAAAGGGCTCGGTCGTTGACGATTCGAGCCGCTCTGCGCTGGATGCGGTCAAGTGGAAGGAGCTGGCACTGGGGAGCCCCTGCCCAGAGATGGGAACAGTATTCCATGTGAGGCCTAACCTGCACCTTGTAAAGTTGCAGGCGGTGTGCCGGCATGAAATACTGTCCCGCTCTGCTGAGCACGCCAAGCTTTTTAGAGGCTAATTTGGCCTTCTCTTCCAAGTGACCACGAAACTGCACGTCACTCGATATGTCGACGCCAAGGATTCAGATACTGGCTGAGGCAACTAGGGGAGTGCCTTGAAACTGAGGAGATACGACAAAGGGGTTCTTTTTAGCGGTAAACGCGCAAACTTGTGTCGTCTTCAAAAAGACGCAAGTATTGGATGTCGTTCCCGCCACAAGGGCGTTACCAGATGGTCACAGTTTGGCACCGTTAGGGAGCAACCACCTGGCCGCCTAAACGCGGTTAAAGAAACAAGAAATTGTCTGGAAACAGACAATAGACGTATATGACGTAGGCGTAACAAGAAACAGGGAAGAAATTAGTACCGACGATCTTCTCTCTTCGTCGACGAACTTCTTTCTTCCTTGAAGATCTTCTATAATGATCTTCTCTCTTCTATAATTATGTTCTTTCTTCTATAATTATGTTCTTTCTTCTATAATTGCATTCTTTCTTGTTTCTTCTTACTTCTTGCTTCTTTCTTCTGGCTTGAATCTGGCGGCGATGGACCAAGAATATAATGGATGAAAGTGGACTGTATTTATTTATGCTATTGATTGATTAATGACTGACTGATCTGAGGTTAGTTATACTAGGGGACTGCTTGAAGAAAAGATGGTACTTTTTACTATACTGTATTACACTATTTACAATATTCGGCACTATTAAAATAAACTATCTAATATGTACAGAGAGAGGTCTTCAGTTGTGGAGTCTTGATCTGTTGTCTTGAGTCTTCTTTGGAGTCTTCTCGAGTGCCGCTTCCGAAGTGAAATGAACGCCGCACAGACCAAAACGCCCTTCTTATATTTCGCAAGAGAGCGTCTCAGTCTGTGGGGTCCGCCGCACGATGGTAATGAAGCCGCACGCGCGCTGATTGGTCGCCGACATCACGTGATCAGCGCCGGTGTGCGGGGTGCGCGGGGCGTAACGGGGTACGAAGGGGCGACGGGGCGGCGGGTCTCTAGCTGTCCTCAACAATATATATATATAATATGTGATTTGGTATTAGAATGGTAAGGAAAACGACTGCCAAGTTAACAAAATTAAATACATATATTTCATTGTGAAATATGTATGTTTCACCGTACACCGTAGGATAACCCTATCCTTTATATTTCGGACTTACAATTCACAGACAAGATGACCTTTCACTTCTCTCTCCAATCCGAATTATTTCACCCCACCTGGACTCTAGAGTGGAGTGCGTTTTGTGTATTAATTCACTCACATATACAATCATCATTCATGTACACAAACCTACGCACGTGGGGGGCAATGACGGTGATTGCGGCGCGTTTATTGCATATGTTTTATTGAGAGTGGTCAGAATCATTATCATCTTCACTATCTATTTCATCTCATAGTTATATCTTTATTGCAGGGAAAACTATTGGACATAGAGTTTGACTTCAAAGGGGAACCAGTCGGTGGACACATAACACACTGTAAGTACTGCTTTTGTTAAAAATATCCCACTGTCATGCAAACAATGTTTTGCCGATGACTGTTAATCAATCTTAGTCAGACATCTATGGTACAATATATGACAAAAATGTTTGTAGATGACCTAAAAACAACTGAAACGTTAATGACTAGAAAAACAAAATGGGTGGTAGTGGTAGATATTATAATATTAAAATTAAGTTTAATTTATTACACTAATCACTTTATACCAGGGTTTCCCAACCTTTTTGATCAGGGACCACGTTGATTTCATTGTCGTTAGCAGGAAACACAAGGTGAAAAAAAAAACTACCTATATTAATCTATTTTTAGTTTGTAATTTCAAAATAACAGCTTTTTACTAAATGTATATGAAATTATTTACGGAACTTATAACAAAAAACAGTTTTAAAATGTTTTGTCTGTCTGTCTGTCTGTTTGTTCTAATCTTTGTTGCTAATCTCCGAAACGGCTGGATCGATTTTGACGGTATTTTTACTAGCAGATAGCTGATGCTATGGCATTTGGCATTATTTGTACTTTGGCATTGACATTATTGGCTACTTTTACTTCAGTAAAAGAATTAGGCGAAGTCGCGGGAAACAGCTAGTGTAACAATAGATTTTAATCAAAATTTTTAATATAATTATATAATAAACTGAAAAGAAGAATGCATTCACAGTGTTATGTGTGTATTTATTGCAAAAGAAATCATACTTGTTTGGTAAAAAATTGCGATTTTGATTACGGTTGTGCGGTGTTGCACTGCCCGTGTGACGAGATAATAATAAATGTGTTATTTGAGGGATTAGGTAGGTAAAATATTTAAGTCTTTCGCGGACCATATTTAAGCTCTTGCGGACCACAGTTTGGGAATCACTGCTTTATACATACCAGCATTTTTTTATAGAGTAAAGGTGACAAGCAAGCACACAGGCCACCTGATGATCATTATCTATTTTGGCCCATAGATATTTTAATCTACCCTCGATTAAGAATTTAAATGCAGATGCGATGTCACTCCTGAGGACTAAGATGGAATACCTCGTTTCCAGTAAAAAGGGTCTCCGGTTGTCTACACTCACCATACGAAACAGCGTTATTCTGCTGTTTTACGCTGGTATTCTGTGAGAGCGTGGTCTAACCCCGGTCGAGCCGACCTATTCGTTCTGCAGCGATGTACCATGTAAACTTTGCTGGAAACAGATCTGTTGGAGATGAAATCTGTGATCTGTATCATACCAGTCTGTATGCAATCTAACACACTTGCACTATCTGGTTCATCGAGACCTCCTTACATTTAAATACAACTGGTGTTATAATGTTAATTTGATGCTAATACAGATCTGCAATACCCCTTAAAAATGCTACTGATGTCTATGTTTCTTTTTGCATGCAGATCTGTTGGAGAAGGTAATATAGTCCTGAATTATTTTGACAATACTTTATTATGCTTTTTTCTGTAATGTTTTACTTAAGTGGGTAATCAAATTATTTTGCTGTTTGCAAATGGCGACCCATACCGTGTAGTTTACCGTGTAGTGGCGTGGCGGTGTAAGAATATCCACTACCACATATTATCATCTTGTGAATGTTGTAAGAGGTGCCAGAGGGAAACTGAAACAGGCGATGGGCAGCAGCGTCTTCCTAATAACGACTCGAAATAAGAAAAAACTGCGGTTGCCAGCTCGCTTGTCAAGCGTGGCAACTATGGCAAATATCCTCCCTATGGGGCACTCTGTAGGGGCAGCCTATGTTCAGCAGTGGACTTTAATAGGTTGTAACGGTATACCAGATACCTGAGGCATTAACATAATCATTTGTATACACAGGAGCGGGTGTGCAGTGTGATGGAGGGAGAGCGCAATTTCCACGTACTGTACCAACTGCTGGCCGGCGGCGACGCACACCTTCTCAGTAAGTATTTTAGCTCATTATGGACCACCTTTATTCATTCTCTTCTTTAAACCTACAATTTTTTTTACAGCGAAGATTGTTAAACGTTATCAAAATAGAAAATTTTCTCAAATTATGCATTAAATAAATAACTCAAGTTTTGTTTTTAAATTTAAAATGTATACACACTATTTACTGCTTCATATTATAGCAACAAATAATCTATGGGATACATTCATTTGTGGTTGTGGTGAAGAAGAATGTCAAATATGTAGTTTAAGGTGTTTGGATATTGTGCTTGTTTTGAATTATTAAAACTTAGTAACTCAAATAAAATGTTATTTCCCTGCGATATATTGATAGTACATATTATTTGTATTCTATAACTCGAATTTAAAAAGGCAGTGAATGTTTGTTGCTTCTGTTCTATTGTGTGTACTTTGTATATTTGCAATGAATGAATACATTCACAGAACTTTCTTAGTAACACATCTGTGTACATTATGTTTGGAGTAAAAATTTTGAAATTGTTGTCAAGTTGAAAACTCATTAACTTCAAAAAAAGCATTTCCCTTGAAATTCGAGTCTTTTTTTTAGAATAAAGATGACAAAAGAGAAAACAGTCCACTTGATGATAAGTGGATGCCGTGGCCTATAGACATCTACACCTATTTTCAATTAGGGATCAAAATGTAGATGCGTTGTTATTTCTGATTACTAGAATGGAATGCCTCGTATCTAATAAAAAGTGTCTTCGGTTCTTTACACTCACCATACGAAACAGTAGCATTAAGCTTCTATTTTACGTTGGTATTCTGTGAGAGCGTGGTATTTCCTCGGTCGAGCTTACTCATTACTGCTATAACTGTAATATAGCTGCAGCTTGACTCTACCACGTAATATGTCGTCTAGTTTAACAGGTTATATAAAAAATTAAATTTATTATTGTAATGAGTTTAATGTGCCGGCGCGGTTCTTGCAGAGCGCCTGCGGCTGCAGCGTTCGTGGGAGCACTACCGCATCCTGCGCGGCGCGTGCGGCGGGGCGGGCGCGTCCCCGCGGCGCGCGCCGCCGCACGCGCCGCCGCACGCCCCGCCGCACGCCGACCGTGACCACTTCGCCTTCACCAAGGTCACTCGATGTACACGATACACCGCACACCGCCTGCCTTGCGCTACATTTGTTCATTATAATCACTCTTAACATTCTGTTACGAGCTTGGGGTTCGAGACGAATCTGAACACTTTAATTATAAAACACTAGTTACAACTTAAAACCACACTAATAAAAAAACGCAATTGTACTACTGATCACTTTAGTTACCAGTTATTTCGTTTCGAAGTATTCGCTTATATCGCCAATTCAATACTCACTCGGTCGTGGTCTATACCGGCCTTATATAGGGCCTCAGATAGTTTACAGAAACTTTTACTGTAGAAACATCTAGAATATTCGAGTATATATCGGTCCCGAAATTTCTAGAAGGATCTTGATTCTCCTAGTTCTGCTACTCGACACTAGAGGGCGCTAGTGGTAACTAGTGATGCCATGTACAAGACATTAATAGTGGCGCCTTACGCTGCACCCTCCTAAGACATGCTCGTCCCGAGCATTATTGGCCACATAATAACGCGCCAGTCGATCCACATGGACGATCTTAGGAGTACCTCTGGCACATTTCTGTATCCAGTAGGTTATTTCATTGATCCATGTCACAATTCGGTACGGTCCGTCTCATTTAGCTTGAAGCTTAAGAGATTTCCTTTGCTGCGAACTGGATTCTGTAACACGAGTGAACCTTCGTCAAACCCTTTGTTGTTCATTTTGCGGTCATACCGTGTTTTTATCTTCTCAGACGTTTGCTCGTCCGACTGACTGACGTGCTCATAAATGTCATTCATTTTGTTCCGCAAGCCATTTGCATAATCGGTTATACTGCGTGGGGCAATAGATGGTATTCCGGTGATCAGGTTTGCAGGCAGCCGTAATTCTCTCCCAAAGTTTGCGAAAGCTGATGTCACTGATGTACTTTCGTGAACAGCGCTTCGATATGACAACAAAAACGGTTGTATGTGCCTGTCCCAGTCTCGTTGCCGTTTTTCCACAACTTTTGCTAGGTACCTCTCCAATGTCTGATTAAATCGTTCTATCATTCCATCAGATTGTGGGTGGTAAGAAGTTGTTCTTGTTTTATGAGTACCCATAACTCGGCAAGTTTCCTGGAATATTTGAGACTCAAAATTCCTTCCTTGATCGCTGTGAATCTCTAAAGGTACTCCAAAATGACAGAAGACTTCATGAACTAGCTTATCTGCTACTGTTGAAGTTGACCCAGTAAAACCGTTCTCGGATCTTCAGTAGAGTTCGTTGAACTCCCAGGTGGCCTCCTGAACAACCATTATGATACAGCTGTAGAACATCCGGTACTTTAGCCTTAGGGACAACCATTTGCAAATGGCAACTGTCTCCCCGAACATTTTCCCATTTACGACACAGGAGACTCCATCCTGAATCAGCAAGCTGTCCCATTGGGCCCAATAGCTTTTTGTGGTCGAACTCATCGCTGAGACGTCGCTCCACTCGGGCTTAGGAGCACTGGCCTTCATCCATTCCAGCATCGGCCTGATGTCCGAATCTTCTTGCTGTGCATGTTTTAGGCTGTCCTTCCACTCATTGCTAAAGTGGTCTGTCCTGAGCATTCTCACAGATACCACTTCCTCACCCTCTTGCCTAGTACAATGCTTGCAATCTTCAGGACAAAGTCTTCTTGACAATGCATCTGCTTTGCCATGAGATTTCCCGCTGCGCTGGGCGGTGCTATTAGCCGCACTACCCTCTTGAGATCGATCACCTTCCCTTTCTACAGTTCGCTTAGGGCAGCTGGATCGAAGATGGCCCCTTTCCCCACAGCCGTAGCACCTAGGGCTGTATCCTCTATTGCGGTCGCGAACTGTAGCTGCTGCAACCTCCCTGACGCGATGGGAACGCTGATCCTGTCGCACGGCTTCCACCTCCAGTGCATGAGTCAAAGCGTCCTTAAGCGTCTCGTGGTGCCCGAGCCTCACAGCAGCTCTGACTTCAAGGTCGCGGATGCCGTCTATGAATGTCTGCACCAGGTTCCCTACAATGAGCGCAGGTACAGACTGGCATGCTTTTCGAACCAGCTTCTCCACCTCAAGGGCCTACTGCTGCAGGTTTTCGTTACTGCGTTGCACGCGATCTTTAAACTGCGCACGAAAGACGTGTTTCAGGTGAGCGTCGTCATGTCTCGCCTCCAATGCCTCAAGGAGCTGCTCGTAAGTCACGTCCTTACCGAGAGCTTTCAGAACAGTTAAGGCCTGGTCACGCAGGCCTAGGGTGAGAGCAGTTATGGCCTGACTTTTATCCAGCCGTTCGCCTTCATGACAGCCTCGAATTGGATTTCGTAGGCCGACCAGGAAGAAGTCCTGTCGAACGGCGGCACTTTGAATCCGCGTAGCGAAGGTGTTGTAGCAATTCCGGGAGCTGTAACTCCATCCCCAAGTTTGAAGTCGTCCAGCGTTTTCTTCACGTCAGCCATCACGTTGTCAACCCGATTGTGCACTTGGTCGATTCGAGTTTCAGCTTCCGACAGGCGGTTGTCATATTGAGCAACCCTATCCTTCACCTCCCTTATCTCTTTCCCGAAGGTAGCGTGAAGGTCCTTCATGAGAAGCATCTGCTCTTCCTTATCGCGTTTGAGCTGCTCTTCTAAACAACGGGCCTGTTTCTCCTGTCCGCGCTGCAGCTGCTCTTCCTACCGTCGGAGCTGTTCCTCCTGTCTGCGAGCCTGTTCCTGCAGCATCATCATCAGAGCACCTAAGTCAGGTGCTGCAGATGCAGGTGCTGCTGACGGGCCAGCCTCCGTGGTCAGCAGCTGGCTCTCCGACGTTTGCGACGTTGCATTACCAAATCGTCTCTGGTCCGTCTCCAGCTGGCGTTGACTTCGGGTACGTATACCCTCCATGTCGTCCTTTGGTAAAATCGGCATGATTTGATCCCACTTCTGACAACAATTGTTACGAGCTTGGGGTTCGAGACAATTAAAAACTGCCGATTGAGTTACCAAAATTGATAGTTTAATTATGAAACACTAATTACAACTTAAAACCACACTAATAATAAAACGCAATTGTACTACTGATCACTTTAGTTCGCAGTTATTTCGTTTCGAAGTATTCGCTTATATCGCTAATTCAATACTCACTCAGTCGTGGTCTATACCGGCCTTATATAGGGCCTCAGATAGTTTACAGAACCTTTTACTGTAGAAACATCTAGAATGTTCGAGTACATATCGGTCCCGAAATTTCTAGAAGGATCTTGACTCTCCTAGTCCTGCTACTACGACACTAGAGGGCGCTAGTGGTAACTAGTGTTGCCATGTACAAGACATTAATAGTGGCGCGCTATAATACTTCAGAACCATCATACACCAACACGTGCCTTCGGTGGACCGAAGGGTGGTAGCGTGTTTCCCGATATAGAACTGTCTAATTTTTTGCAGGAGGAAATCTGAACACACTTAAACAATCGTCTGTCGCCACGAAACTCCCACATAATAAATAAAACAATATATTAACAATTAAAATAACCGATATCGAATTTTGGTTTTAATTATTATTATACCCCGGCGGAACCATGGCTCCAAAGTCTTTGCTAAAAATCTGTCTGCCAGAAAGAACCAACTATCGAAGCTGAAAATTGAGTGTGACAGCATCGTTTCGTGATTAGAATAGCTCTCCAGCACCTTAAAAACGGCAAGTCCCCGGGCGAGTATGGAATTAAAGCAGAGCTTCTGAAAGCAGGTGAGAGACCGGTACTTAAAGTCCTTCAAAGACTCTTTAATTCCGTCCTCTATGGTGGCACTACTCCGCAGGCGTGGAGCAGAAGTGCGGTGGTCTTGTTCTACAAAAAAGGCGACAACGCTCTCTTGAATGAAGAACTACAGACCGATTTCCTTTCTGAGCCGCGTCTACGTGCTGTTTTGAGAGCCATTACGTATCGTCTCGCACGCAGACTCGACGATTTCCAGCCTCTCGAAAATACCGGTTTTCGAACAGGCTTTAGCACCATAGAATAGAATAGAATAGAATAATTTTTTATTCAATATTGGTTATTACATAGTTCTTATTGAGTCATTTTTTTATTTACCACTGCAGGGCTAGCATGGGCAGGAGACAATTTTATCCCCGAGGAAAGGAGAAAATGTTTATCCCCTTGCTTAGTTTCATCCACCCTTCGAACATGGCCACACCGGTGGATATAATATCCACTTTAGATAAAATGGGAGATAGATTTTGTGTATGAATATAAACTTAAACCCACGTCCAATTAACTGGGATAGAATTGTCCCTTTTAAATGTAATAAAACATAATTTTTTATCTTTCATTTGGTTCCATGCTACGGACGTGGGATATATGTCTACTCGGTAGGTCAAACGGGGATATACTTCTCCCCGTTGCCGTGCTTTGGCATAAGGACAAGATAATTTTATCTCTTGTCAGTGGATATAATCGGGGGATACATTTTTATCCCCAGCCCATTTTAGCCGGGCAGGTTCGGAAAATACCTCTGCCCTGGGATGAACCAGCAAGAAACCCAGCGGGGTTTTTTTTCAAACATCACTTAACAATAATTTCGTTTATACAATTTTAAATAATTTTTCATAGAACCAGCATGGTGGCGATCACCTTATTCTCAGGGGTTATTTTCATTCATGTATTCCTTGATATTATAATAACCCTTTTTGTACAGTTTCTCTTTAATAAAACTTTTAAACTTGTTTATTGACAAACTTTGAATATGTTCTGGGATTTTGTTGTAAAGCGTATACAATGCCCCATAAATGAATTACTGATTCTGTGGAGTCTAGTAACTGGTATTACAAGCTTATGTTTGTTCCTAGTGTTTAAAGTATGCACATCCTTATTCTTATTAAAGCTATTTATGTTTTTATGTACATACATTACATTTTCATAAATATATTGCGATGCCAAAGTTAATATGTTTATTTCTTTAAATTTTTGTCTGAGGGACTCTTTACAATTTAGATTATAAATCGCCCGAACGGCTCTCTTTTGCAAAACAAATATAGCTTTAATATCAGTCGCATTACCCCATAGCAAAATTCCATAAGATATTACGCTATGAAAGTAACTAAAATACACTAATCTAGCTGTCTCAACATCTGTGAGACTTCTAATCTTTCTTACAGCATATGCTGCAGAACTAAGTCTGCTTGCTAATTTAGATATATGGGGGGCCCATTGAAGTTTCGCGTCAATAGTAATACCGAGAAAAACAGTGGTATCCACAAGACTCAACTCCTCCCCATTTAACAGCACATTGGTATTCGAATGTTTTACATTAGGTATTGTAAATTTAATACACTTTGTCTTATTGCCGTTTAAGAGCATATTGTTAGCGTTAAACCAATGTACTAATATCGATAGAGCATTATTTACATCGTCATAATTAATTAACTGCCGTTTGAGTTTGAAAATTAAAGAGGTATCGTCAGCAAATAATACTATATCGTGATTGTCCCCTACAAGATAAGGTAAGTCATTAATATAGATTAAAAACAGGAATGGGCCTAGAATCGAGCCCTGAGGAACGCCGATTGATACTACCGATCCGGAGGAACCTTTGCCATTGATCACGACTTTTTGAGTTCTGTTACTTAAATATGAAGTAATAAGTCTAAGCGCCAAATTTTTTACACCGTAATGTTGTAGTTTCCTGATTAATGTCTCATGATGAACACAATCGAAAGCCTTGGAAAGATCACAGAAAATACCTAAGGCATCTTGTGAATTCTCCCAGGCATTAAAAATATATTTCATAAGCTCAACACCGGCGTCCGAATCGAGCGACCCCTTGTAAAACCAAATTGGTTTTTATGAAGTAATTTATTTGTATTAAAAAAAGTTAACAATTGATCCAAAATTATTTTTCCAAAAATTTTACTGAGAGTTGGTAGTACAGAAATAGGTCTAAAATTAGCGGGGTCCAATGTACTACCAGACTTATTACTTTACTGTACTTCATTAAATCAGGAAACACACCAGAATCGATACAAGTATTAAAAATAATAGCAAGATGAGGTGCAATTAAATCTATTATGAACGCAATAACTGTAACGGAAATCCCCCACAAATCTGCGGTCTTCTTTACATCAATGGTTTTGAAGTATTTTACAACATCTTGCGATAGTAATTTTTCAAATCTAAATTCTTTTAAACAGGTGTTAACATTCTGTTTGAGTAATGACTCGGCGACAGTTGGCGAAGTATTCAATGACTCTGTTGTCAAGATAGGAATATCAGTGAAGTATTTCTCAAACACCGCTGCGACTTCTTGATTTGATTTAGTCAATTCATTATTAATTTTTAATTGATAGTTTGAGTTACGAGGTTTCTCTTTACCGGTTTCGCTGTTAATTATACTCCACGTCATTTTAATTTTATTCTTAGCCGTCTTAATTTTGTTGCTATATATATATATAGACTACATACATACCCCTCGCCAAATTGTACAAAACACCGAGGAATATAATTTGCAACTATGTCTTGCGTATGTGGACTATGAGAAAGCCTTTGATTCCGTCGAAATTTGGGCGGTGCTGCAGTCCCCTTAAGCGGTGCCAAGTTAACTGTCGGTATATCGAAGTGTTGAAGTGTTGGTACAGTAGGGCTACGATGGCTATCCGAGTAAATCAGAGTACGAAACCTATCCAACTGCAGAGAGGTGTAAGACAGGTTGATGTTATATCCCCGAAACTCCACCTCTGCATTGGAAGACGTTTTCAAGCTATTGGACTGGAAAAGATACGGTATTAACTTCAATGGCGAGTACATCACTCACCTTCGATTTGTCGACGATATAGTCCTTATGGCAGAATCGCTGGAGGAACTAAGCACCATGCTCAATGACCTCAATAGTGTCTCCCAACGGATAGGTCTTAAGATGAACATGGCCAAAACAAAGATTAGTTTAATGTCCATGTCACACCTATGCCAGTAGTTGTTGGGAGCACTAAGTTCGAAGTTGTTGACGAGTATGTTTACCTGGAACAAATAGTCCGACTAGGTAAGTCCAACATCAACGGATTCAACTCGGCTGGGCAGAGTTCGGGAAATTACGACACATCTTCTCGTCAGGTATACCTCAAAACTTGAAAACAAGACTGTACAACCAGTGCATGTTGCCAGTGATGACATATGGAACTGAGACGTGGTCCTTCACTGCTGGCCGTATGAGGAAGCTCAAGGTCGCTCAGCAAGCTATGGAGAGGGCTATGTTCGGAGTTTCTCTGCGTGATAAACTTAGAAATGAGAATATCCGCAATAGAACCAGAGTGACCGACATAATCCAACGGATTAGTCAGCTGAAGCGCCAATGGGCCGGCCATATAGCTCCAAGAAGCGACAACCCATGGGGAAGAAAGGTTTTCGAGTGGGAGCCTCATACCGGTAGGCGAAGTGTAGGGCGATCCCCCACTAGATGGAGTGATGACCTGGTAAGACTTGCAGGAAATCGATGGATGCAAGAACGTGCTTTGTGGCATTCCTTGAGGGAGGGCTATGTTCAGCAGTGGACTTGTGAAGGGCTGTAATGATGATGAATGACCCCAACCACCCCATAGATACACTCCTATAGTTTTCCAAAGCAAATGTTTTATTTATGAATCTTTTTATTAAAAAAAACAACAAGACTAAGTTGCGGCACGTAAGTCTAGCGTTGACCGTTATTGCGCATAATCATGCGGTAAGCGGGTCGCGGGGCGGGCGTGCGTATCGTTCGCACGCGCTGATTGGCTCTCCCGTCGCATTCCGTCCCCCGTACTGATATGATGCCCCGTGTACTTCCAGTGTACAGTCGCGTTCTGAATTGTATTGTTATTGCTGTTAATTTTTGTTGTAGCTTTTTGTTAAATTTGAGTTTGTTAATTTGTTTTTATTAAGTTTGTTTGTGACTTTAAACATGCCTAGAATAAATACTCTTTTGAGAAGACAGGCATAGGTTGTGTAAATGTGTGTGTTTGTAATTTTGCCCATCTCTAATTCAGAAACTAGTTTTTTTATATCTAAAATAAACATTGATAATTCGTGAATGTTTTTATTTTTCTACTCCCCATCAACTTGTTAAAAATTATATCCTAGTTAACATGAAATATTTGGATGTTGGAACTACAAACTATAATAATTACAAACACATACACTCACACTCATACACACACTCACACCACACACACACATTACAATAAAATAATATCATTATCATTAACAATAATTACTTTGATTAATTAATAGCTAAATACTATTAATTAATTAAATAAATAAAATAAATCATTACTTTAATTAGTAATACCTAACGCGCGACAGTACCCATGCGCAGCCATCCCCTCTACGTTTCGTTCAGCGCTAGACTTACGTGCCGCGACTTATATAAGCTTACTAGGGAAACATAGGTAGCAATAACTGAGTAATTTGACAACGAAAAAATTGAGTGTATTACTGTTTTAGAATCTGCATGAAGTAGGCATGTTTCTTAAGCTATTGGCCACACTGGTCACATACGTTTTTTTGCACCACAGGTGCTGAAACTTCGTCGTTGTAAAATCGAAAATTCGAATTGTTATATTTAAGTATTTAAATAAAAAAAATTGTAATGCGCGTTGGCAAGGCCAAACATTTTTTTTCTTCTTATTATAAGCCAGTGCTTGACCACAATCCCACCTGGTGGTAAGTGATGATGCAGCCTTAGATGGTAAATCGTACTGTGTTATCGTAACAAAAGCCTATTCACTCTTGCCTTGAAGACGCCCAGATTGTATTCGGACGGAAAGATAGACGCCGGCTAATTATTTCATTTTACAATAGACGAAGCAAACCGTTTGGGTCTAATGTGTGGAATATCGACAACAAAGGGATGAAGACCCGCCGACCGCCTGGTTGTCCGATGGTGGAAAGGAGAGGAAGGAATTAAAGCGTGTAATTCCTGCGCACACTCACCGAAATCCATCCTATAGAATATCGAGAGACTGGCTACTCTGCGCCTGTGCTCGAGGCTGACAAGATTGGATTCAACCAAATCAAGGTCACGAATGAGCATCTTAGCACGTCTGTCCACTGAGTCCAATGCAGCCTGGTGGCATTTTGCAGCACCAGCCCATATATGAAAAAAGTACTCCATGCACGACCGGACTTGCTCTTTATATAAGGTAAGAAGCTGCCCCGGCGTGAAGTACCGCCGCACCCTTGCAAGGACACCAAGTTTCCTTGTGGCTGCTTTGTCTCTGGACTCAATGAACCGCCCATAGTTTAGGTTCGGAGAAAATTCAATCCCTAATAACTGAAGGCGGTCAGTGTACTCCAAGGATACATTCTGGAAAGTAGGAGCCAAGGTGAGTGGGCTCCTTTTAGCGGTAAAAAGACACGCTTGTGTTTTGGAGGCGTTCAATCTCACGACATTGGCATCGCCCCATTCAGAGATTGCCTGTAGCGACTGGTCCGGGCACCTGGTTGGTATCTCTCTACAACTGTGCTGTCGTCTGCATACCCATAGATACCGGGAATGAACAGATCATTTATATGCAGCAGGAACAGAGTTGCGGAGAGAACGGACCCCTGAGGAACACCAGAATTAGTCGCCACAGTACCGGATGAGCAGCCATCGACGACGACCAGGAGAGACCGTTCACTCAAAAAGTCCCTCACCCAGGCAATCAGGCCAGGGGATAAGTCGTATGCTGAAAGCTTGCCCAATAGACTAGCGTGCCAAATTCTGTCAAAGACCTTCGAAACATCGAGGGAAACAGCAAGTACTTCACCACTGTTCTCGAGGGCTTCGCCCCATATGTGAGTGGCATACACTAGAAGATCCCCAGTTGATCGATTTCGGCGAAACCCGTACTGGCGATCACTGAGGAGATCATTTTGCTCTAGGTATGCCATGAGGTGGGCGTTCAATATACGCTCCATAATCTTGCAGAGTATGGAGGTGATTGAAATTGGCCGATAGTTGGCAGGGTTGGTACGGCCGCCTTTACATTCATGGTTATTTACAGAGAAAATCAATTGGTTATTAATAAATTTGTAGCCATAGTACTCAATAATGTGCAAGGAGGTATCAATTTTCATACTTTAAAAAAAGTAATTTTTTCCAGACTGCTGCAGATGTATTTTTTATTTGATTTTTTTCTTAGTGGCTGAGTCCACTAGCCCCCACTAGTACCTGCGGGGTTATCCATTACTTACCGGACATCCTATATACAATTGAATACATGTTCTTTCTTGAAATAAGACTCAGCTAAAGATCGTAAATTTATCGTTCACCCGCGGATACTAAATCCCATTGCCTGTAACCACAAATTAGCTACGGAAATCAGTAAAATTAATTTCATTTATTGTGCAGTATTCGCGATTATATAAGAAGTCAATATTGTTTTGTGATTGCGTGGGCGTGTGTGTCGGCAGGCGGCGATGAGCACGCTGGGGCTGAGCGCATCGCAGTGCGGCGCTGTGCTGCGCGTGCTGGCCTTCCTGCTGAAGCTGGGCAACCTGCAGTTCGAGCCGCAGCACAACATCGATGGCTCCATCGGCACGCGGCTGCAGCGCGAGTACGGTGCGTGCCACTCACATACACTCACATACTTCCTGCTGAAGTTGGGCAACCTGCAGTTCGAGCTGCAGCACAACATCGACGGCTCCATCGGCACGCGGCTGCAGCGCGAGTACGGTGCGTGCCACTCACATACACTCACATACTTCCTGCTGAAGTTGGGCAACCTGCAGTTCGAGCTGCAGCACAACATCGACGGCTCCATCGGCACGCGGCTGCAGCGCGAGTACGGTGCGTGCCACTCACATACACTCACATACTTCCTGCTGAAGTTGGGCAACCTGCAGTTCGAGCTGCAGCACAACATCGACGGCTCCATCGGCACGCGGCTGCAGCGCGAGTACGGTGCGTGCTACTCTCTTTTTTATACCGGTATAATATAGCTGCAGCATTACCACGTAATAAGATCTTGTTACATGCATATTTGTCGCATGCTGCTGTTATTATATTAATTAAAAGTTTTTATTAAAAATATACTGCTGCTATTTTCTTTGTCAGTTTTTCATTGTCGCCTCTTACGATAGCCATGGGACGATATGGGGTAGTGAATATTCTTCCGCCGTCAGTGCACAACAATAATGTTTCAATTTAATTTTACGAGTCCATTTGATTGGACATGTAAGTGGTGTCGGCACGTGTGTCGTCCGTGGCGAGCGAGTCGTGTGTGTTTTAATATTGTATAAAATTACGTTATAAAAATTATTGAACACAAGCAAATACATTCCCAAAGTAATATATCAAATGTGCCAATCAGCAGTTACACCAATTTATCTAGTCGGTTGCTTCTTCTTTGCTCGATACATACTGCTGCTCCAGGTTGGTTACCGTACTTTTATAAGATCATGGTAGCCAACCGAATTGCAGTCGGTAGGTAGTCAATACGCTTTTAGAATGATAAATATCCACATTTATACGTTTGTACGTGTGTATGCATGGAGCTATGTGGTCACAGAGCTGCGCGAGGCGTGCGCGCTGGTGGGCGTGCAGGCGGACGCGCTGGCCGCCGCGCTGGGCGCCGCGCCCGCCGCGCCCAGCGCGCTGCCCGCCGACTCGCTGCCGCCGCCCGGTACGCTCCTGCAGTTCAATTGTTGTCTTCAGGGGTACCCCAAGGTTCATCTGGGGGCCCCTATTCTTAATATTTATTAATAAAAAATCCTATGCTGCCTAACTTTTACGCACTCTCACAAGCAATAACTAATTTAAATGCTTAGTTTTTACTAGAATATCGACTTGCAATAGCAAGTCTGCGAACGCGTAGTAGTTCGCGAACAAAAGATGCAAATAAACTACTTTACTTGCTATGTGTCTACCTGTGTACACCCACTCTCTAAATATATCGATTTATCAACGACTCAGCACTTGATGTTCGTTGCAAATTTTAATAATCACAGTCAGAGCTATTCTAGCTCTTTCTGTCATGTATAATGTAAATTATTTTATTTAGCTCAATAGCAAAGATCCATCAAATACGTACATAATATTGTCACTACTGAACAATACTAGTGATTAGATGTTCAATAAATTTTGAGAATTATCATACATAACACATCATAAACACGACGAGTTTAGGCTTTCTTTACATTAATGAACGTTCATAAAATATATGTAAAAAATAAAAATGTTCGTTTTATACAAAAAAAAAATACTGGGTTGATCAATAAGTTTTTATATTGAACCAAATCTGACAAATATATTTTGACGTTTCACATTAATCATTCCGCAATAACTTTGTACAGGCGTACTCACACGATTTAAAATAACCTTTTACATAAATCGCAATAATTATGAAGTAATCTATATTTCATTACAACATGTGTAGTTCTTTATCACTAATTTTAGTTCGAATATTTCATGTCAACATTTTTGCCTGACATTATTTCAATGATAAGTCGCTATCAAGGAGGTTATAATATAATATAAGGAGTGAGCGCTTGGAGCATTGTAACCGTTCCTCATTTTTCTTAGAAAGAGAGGCACCGAGTTTTGTATTTTATCTCCTTCTAACATTGATAAAAGTTTACACAAAATAAAAACATTACCAACGTTTAGACAGTTATATGCTTAAAGTAATATTTTAGACGTATGCCAGAACGATAATCTTACATTTTTTATCGCTAATCATAGTTGGGATATTCCATATTGTATTTCAATTAAGCATATTATTAAGTAACACGAAAAAATCACTAAAACACGAATGTTCTTTCCCTAATACTAGGGGGTGCATTTTACGCTATAAATAACAACACTATTTTAAAATTTGACGTTGTCAAATAAATAAATATATTGTTTTTTTTTAAAGAATAAGGGTGACAAACGAGCACACAGTTCACCGGATGGTAAGTGCTTGCTGTGGCCCATAGACATCTACATCTATCCTCGTTTGCAAATCAAAATGTAGATGCGTTGTCACCCGTGAGGACTAAGATAGAATGCCGCTTTTCCAGTAAAATGGGTCTCCTTTTCTCTACCCTCATCATACGAAATACATCAGTGTTGAGCTACTATTTTACGCTGGTATTCTGTGAGTGCGTGGTCCTTCCCCGGTCGAGCCGACCTATTTTTTCTAAAACTATACTACTAATATAGCTGCAGCATGGCTCTACCACGTAGAAAACAACAACTTGTGCTAATCATTCGCTAAATCTATGTGGAGTGCATTCACTTATGGAGCGTTAATTAAAGTTTAATTTTTTTTCGGAACAGTAGAAAGAGTTTACAGGTTCTTTTCATCATCCACACGTCAATGGGAAACTATAATAAAAAGTGTAGGCGTATCCGTCAAAAGACTCAGAGACAATATGGATTGATCATCATGACGCTGTTAAACCACTGCAGAATAATAAAAAAAAACTAGTATAAACACTAATTAACGCACACCCTCAGACACCCCAATTAGTATATTATGTTATAATCATTATACATACACTGACTTTTTAATTAAACATGTTTATGCATTGATTATTTATTAAATTAGTTATACTAATTCCGGAACAATGTTGTGGTCACAGTATAAATCCACGAACGCACGCAGTCGCTCACGTAAGTATAGGTTTTGAGGGCCCCAGTAGGTATTCGCTCGCGTTCGAGACGAGTTAACGCCGGCGCCGCTTGAGACAACTGTAGGTAGGTATTAGTGCCGAAAAAGCCGACAATACACAATTGTTTATGTTAAAAAAATACCTACCTATGAACACTAACTGATGTTCGTACTCCGAGCATCGAGTTGTTTATTAGGTCTAGGAAACATTTGATTCCAATTTTCCATCACACTTTTCAGGGTTTGGACAGTTGAGTCTGAATAATTTTGATTATTGATTATTATGATACAATATTAATAGGCAATATTCGTTACAAAATGTTATGCATTAGCATAACATTTTAATTGTAATAGTAAATAATAACGAACTGCTAAAAATAAGAGGCGACCATATTTCCACCATAATTCAAAGACAACGTGTTTAAAAGATGTGAATAAATATTTACAATAATTAAAAAAAAAACAAATACTTAACTTACTGATAGCCTAAACACTCATGCAACGTTGTGTTTTAATACACTTTCAAAATGTCCACCACCTTCAAGGTAGTTCTTAGATTTGGTTGAGTATAGTATAGAACACTTATCAATGAGTTATAGAAATGCGTTCTATTTTTTTTCGAATCTTAAACTCGTTAGTAGCCAAGGCCAGAAAAAACTAAACTAAAAACTATATCCAAGTTTTTTTCAAACTTCACATTTGGCGAGAATTTGATTCGTTTGCAAAATGGAGAAACTAGAACTTCGTGCGGTTATTTTTTATTAAGATTTTTGGCTTGGATGCTTGTCCTCTTTTTTTAGAATAGAATAGAATAGAATGATTTTTATTCATGAAGAAAAGAAGCTTATGAAGATCCAGAGTGCCAACCTCAAGTTGAGTCCGACGAAATGCTCACTATTCAAACGGCAAGTTAGCTTTTTGGCTTATATAGTGTCCGAAGATGGTACCCGCACGGATCCAGAGAAAATTGCCGCTGTCAAAGATTGGCCGGTTTCAAATCAAAAGACAAGACACAGGTTAGAGCACTTTTGGGTTTGTGCTCCTATTATCGGCGATTTGTGAAGAACTTTGCAGATATAGCCAAACCTCTGCACAAGCTAACCAAGGAGAAGTGACATTTCTGCTGGGATGAAAGTTGCGATATCGCATTCCAGGAGCTCAAGGACCGTCTGTGCAAAACACCTATTTTGGGGTGCCCTGTTACGGGCAAGGAATTTATAGTTGACACAGACGCAAGTGATATAGGACTTGGCGGTGTGTTGTCTCCACGGAATGGTGATCAAAAGGTTGTGATAGCGTACTTCAGCAAGTCGTTGTCAAAGTAGGAAAGGAACTATTGTGTCACAAGGCGGGAATTGCTTGCTGTGGTAAAGTCCTTGCAGCATTTTAGCAAATATCTTCTGGGACGGAAATTTCACTTACGAACTGACCATGCTGAACTGAAATGGCTATTGCAGTTCAAAAATCTGGAAGGACAAGTTGCGAGATGGATTTAACTACTGCAGGAATACGACTTTTTGAGATCGAACATCGCAGCCGGAAATCTCATGGCAATGTAGATGCATTGTCAAGAAGGCCTTGCCCTGAAGATTGCAAGCATTGTACTAGGCAAGAGGGTAAGGTAGTGGTATCTGTGAGGATGCTCAGGACAGACCAGCTCAGTAATGAGTGGAAGGGCAGCCTACAACATGCACAGCAGGAAGATTCGGACATCAAGCCGATTCTGGAATGGATGAAGGCCAGTGCTCCTAAGCCCAAATGGAGCGACGTCTTAGCGCTGAGTTCGACCACGAAAAACTATTGGGCCCAATGGGACAGCTTGCTGATTCAGGATGGAGTCTTGTGCCGTAAATGGGAATATGGTCGGGGAGACAGTTGTCATTTGCAAATAGTTGTCCCTGAGGCTAAAGTACCGGATGTTTTACAGCTGTACCATAATGTTTATTCAGGAGGCCACCTGGGAGTTAAAAGAACTCTACTGAAGATCCGAGAACGGTTTTACTGGGTCCACTATCGTGAAGATGCCGAGGACTGGTGCCGCAAATGTACAAGGTGTGCAACTGTAAAGGGACCTCAAACTCGTAGTAGAGGCGCATTGAAATTGTACAATGTTGGTGCACCATGAGAGAGGATAGTCATTGACGTTGTGGGGACGTTTCCGGAAAGTGAAAGTGGTAACAAGTATTTAATGGTTGTGATGGATTACTTCACTAAGTGACCAGAAGTCTTCGCCATTCCAAATCAAGACGCTTCAACAGTTGCATATAAACTAGTTCATGAAGTCTTCTGTCGTTTTGGAGTACCCTTAGAGATTCACAGCGATCAAGGAAGGAATTTTGAGTCTGAAATATTCCTGGAAACTTGCCGAGTTATGGGTACTCATAAAACAAAAACAACTTCTTACCACCCACTATCCGATGGAATGATAGAACGATTTAATCAGACATTGGAGAGGTACCTAGCAAAAGTTTTGGAAAAACGGCAACGAGACTGGGACAGGCACATACGTTTTTGTTGTCATATCGAAGCGCTGTTCACGAAAGTACATCAGTGACACCAGCTTTCGCAAACTTTGGGAGAAAATTACGGCTGCCTGCAGACCTGATCACCGGAATACCACCTGATGCCTCACGCAGTATAACCGATTATGCAAAGGACTTGCGGAACAAAATGAATGACATTTATGAGCATGTCAGACAGTCGGGCCAACAAACGTTTGAGAAGATGAAAACACGGTATGACCGCAAAATGAACAACAAAGGGTTCGACGAAGGTTCACTAGTGTGGTTGCACAATTCAGTTCGCAGCAAAGGGAAATCTCCTAAGCTTCAAGCTAAATGGGACGGACCGTACCGAATAGAGACAAGGATTAATGACGTAACCTACCGGATGCAGAAAGGTGCCACAGGTATTCCTAAGATCGTCCATGTGGATCGACTGGCGCGATATTATGGGGCCTATAATGCTTGGGATGAGCATGTTTTAGGAGGGGGCAGTGTTGCGCGCCACTATGAATGTCTTGTACATGGCTACACTAGTTACCACTAGCGCCCTCTAGTATCGAGTAGCAGGACTAAGAGAGTCAAGATCCTTCTAGAAATTTCGGGACTGATATGTACTCGAACATTCTAGATGTTTCTACAGTAGAAGGTTCTGGAAACTATCTGAGGCATTATATTAGGCCGGTATACACCACGACCGAGTCAGTATCGAATTGGCGATACAGGAGAATACTTCGAAGCGGAATAACTGCCAACTAAAGTGATCAGCATTACAATTGTCTTTTAGTATTAGTGTGGTTTTAATTTGTAATTAGTGTCAATTTTGGTAATTCAATCGGCAGTTTTTAATTCTCTCGAACCCCAAGCTCGTAACAATATTTCCGCCTGAAAATTCTTTCTACAAAAAGTAATTTTGAAGAACTGCAGTCTACTTTGGCAGTCAATGCTCCGTCTTACTCTACAGTAACATACTGGTGCGCTGAATTTAAATGCGGCAGAATCGCCTGCAGTGACGATAATTACTACGGGATGCCAAAATCGGCCACTACGCAAGAAAATGTTAAAAAAAATTGAAGAAATTGTTAAGGTAGATCCACTTGTGATCTTTCGTTATTTAGATGAAATTCTAAAGCTTTCGTTTGGTACAAGTGAGTTTATTTTAACTCATACCTTAAAATTTAAAAGGTGGCTCGCGCATCCTCGTATGTTAAACGCCCAACAGAAAGCAAGAGTTGATATTTCAAAGCTAAATTTAGCAATAATTGAAGAAGATCCAGATCCTTTTTGCGCTTGTTTCGTAACCGTAGATGAAACGTCGGTACACTATTTTAACCCGGAGAAGATAAACCAAAGCAAGGTGGTAGGAAAGACTGTCTTCTCCGCCAGCTAAGAAATTCAAGGTGTCTTAGTCAGCTGGAAAAATAATGGACTGTCTTTCGGGATGCGGAAGGTATAATAATGATTAACGTAAAAGGGAGACAATAACCGGAGATTATTACGTATCGTTAAGCAAAAAACTACGCGGAGAACTAAAGAATAAACTTTGAGGAAAATTGCGTTCTAGAGTGCTTTTTCATCATGATAACGCCACTGCCCATCGAACAGATTTTGCATTCAAATTTTTCTTGTTTTTTTTTTAGATTTTGCGTTTTGTTGATGCAGCACCTACCATTTTCTCCGGACCTAGCTTCGAGTGATTTTCACCTTTTTACTCATCTAAAAAAGCACTTGCGTGATATAAAATTCGACGGTGACGAAGAGGTGATGTGTGCTGTAGAGGCCTATTTCGAGTCACAGAATCAATCTTTTTTTAGGGAATTAACGAACTAGCAAAACCCTTTTTAAGGTGTTTTAGCTTAAAAGGTCATTACGTTGAAAAAGAAATACAATTTACATATACTTATCCTAGAGTTTCATTCCGTTTTTAAAAACTTATAGATCAACCAGTATAATATATAAAAATATTGGAATCTGATAACCAAGAATATAATATAAACTCTCTGAAAAATATTAAGCTATCGCTGCATTTGAAATTATATTACAAATGGACGGAGACTTCTAGTAGTGTGAATGTAAGCTATCTACTGTCTAGAATTTTCAGAAATTCGAATGCAAACAGTCCAATACACAAAGACATCACACAATCTGGAATATATGAATGAATTAAAAAGAAAGTTTAAATTGCTTCGTTAATTGATTAGTCTGCGAATGATAATTTCTCTAAGGCGTGACAATAGAACTAAGACAATAGTTGTTTATCTTTCCTTCAGTCACAGTGCAAGTGCGCACAATGTGTAGTGCGTGCTCGTGTATTAAGGCTTGTGTGAATGCGAACACGGCAGAAGCGGAGAGCGGGGCGGGCGAGTGGGAGGCGTGGGAGGAGTGGGGCTCGGAGGCGACGAGCGCGGCGGACTCGGAGGCGGGCGCGGAGTTGGCTGCGGAGGCGGACGAGGAGGCGGGCGCGGCGGGCGGCGCGGCCTGGGCCGGCGCGCTGCGCGACCGCCTGCTGTGCGCCGTGTACGCGCGCCTCTTCACCTGGCTCGTCAACACCGTCAACGACGCCATCAAGGTGCGCCACCGTCGCCACTACTGTTTACGCTATGCATTACAGTTCTTTCAGTAGAGCAAATCGATTTTTAGAATCGATATTTTGCGATCGATATTTTTATAGATTATTTTTCGTTTGTTAATTTTGCATGTTCTGTATAAAATGTCAAGATTAACTAAGTGGGTTTTTCTATTATGGTGGAATGTAGATTCATAGGTAGCAGGTACAATTCCGGCTTGAAGTACCATAAAGGATGTAGGGACACACACAGTTTGTAATTTCTGTTACTTTAATTAATTGTGTATGTGGCGGTGGAAGGAAAAGGGAAGATCTTCCGCCGGGCAAGGTGTTTTGCCCGGGGAGCGGCCAACGCTCCAACTGGTATTTCACAGCTAATCTATATATTATGCTGCTTTAACTTCGGAACTTTGTTAGTGCGATTTAGGCTTCGATGTGTTTCGCTTGTGCCGCGACGACAGCACTGCCACATGTAGTTATTTTACCCGAGGAAATATATTGTAAAGTAGGTTGCTAATTCGTCATCGTTACAGCCCTTCACAAGCCCACTGCTGAACTTCGGTCTACCTAAGGAATGCCACAGAGCACGGTCTTGACCCACCTGCATCCATCGACTTCCTGCATGTCTTACCAGGTCCTCACTCCATCTAGTGGGGGTACGCCGTACACTTCGTCCGCCGGTACGAGGCCGCCACTCGAGAACCTTTTCCCCCCATCGGTTGTCGGTTCTTCAAGCTATATGGCCGGCCCATTGCCACTTCACCTTACTAATCCGTTGGGCTATGTCGGTCACTCTTGTTCTACTGCGGATATCCTTATTTCTAAGTTTATCACGCAGAGGCACCCCGAGCATAGCCCTCTTACACAGAGCAGTGAAGGACCATGTCTCAGATCCATAAGTCATCACTGGCAACACGCACTGGTTGTAAAATTTCGTTTTAAGGTTTTGAGGTATGTCTAACGAGAAGATGTGTCGTAGTTTCCCGAACGCTGCCCAGCCGAGTTGAATCCGTCGATTGACCTCTCGGTCGAAGTTGGACTTACTTAGTCGGACTATTTGTCCCAGCTAAACATACTCGTCAACAACTTCGAGCTTAGTGCTCCCAACAACTACTGGCATAGGTGTGACATGGACATTAAACATGATCTTTGTTTTGTCCATGTTCATCTTAAGACCTATCCGTTGGGAAACACTATTGAGGTTATTGAGCATAGTGCTTAGGTCCTCCAGCGATTTTGCCATAAGGACTATATCGTCGGCAAATCGAAGGTGAGTGATGTACTCGCCATTGATGTTAATACCGTATCCTTTCCAGTCCAGAAGCTTGAAAACGTCTTCCAATGCAGCGGTGAAGAGTTTCAGGGATATAATTTTATGTGGTAGAGCCATGCTGCATAAGTAGTATAGTTGTAGCGCGAATGGGTCGGATCGACCGGAGAAGGACCACGCTCTCACAGAATACCTGCGTAAAACAGAAGCTTGACACTGCTGTGTTTCGTATGGTGAGTGTAGAGAACCGGAGACCCGTTTTACTGGAAAAGAGGCATTCCATTTTAGTCCTCACGGGTAGCGACGCATCTGCATTTTGATTCTTTATTGAGGATAAATGTAGATGTCTATGGGCCGCAGCAGCCACTTACCATCAAGTGGACTGTGTGCTCGTTTGTCACCCTATCCTATAAAAAAATATAACGTCACTCTGTCTTACATTTCTCTGCAATTGGATAGGTTTCGTACTCTGGTACTGTACTCAGATAACCATCGTAGCCCTACTGTACACGCACTTCAGCACTTCGATATACCGACAGTCAACTTGGCACTGCAGCACCGCCCAAATTTCGACGGAATCAAAGGCTTTCTTATAGTCCACATACGCCAGACATAGTGGCAAATTGTACTCCTCGGACTTCTGTACAATTTGCCGAAGGGTATGTATGAGGTCTATGGTGCTAAAGCCTTTTTGGAAACCGGCATGTTCGTGAGGCTGGAAGTGGTCAAGTCTGCGCGTGAGACGATTCGTAATGACTCTCGAAAACAGCACGTAGACGCGGCTCAGAAGGGAAATCGGTCTGTAGTTCTTCAAGAGAGCGTTGTCACCTTTCTTGAAGAACAAGTCCACCGCACTTCTGCTCCACGCCTACGGTGTAATGCCACCATGGAAGATAGAATTAAAGAGCTTCTGAAGGAGTTTAAGTACCGGTTTTCACCCGCTTTCACAAGCTCCGCTGTAATTCCATCCTTGCCTGGAGCCTTGCCGTTTTTAAGGTGCTGGAGAGCCATTCTAATCTCGCTCAGACTGACGTCAGGGATATCATCGTAATAGTGTCGGATAAGACCCGCTCTTGGATCATTACTCACATTTGCGTGTGGCTCCAACGATGATGTGTACAGCTGCACATAGAACCTCTCAATTTCACTCAAAATCCCAGGTGTCCCGGAAACGATGCTGCCACACTCGGTCTTCAGCTTCGACAGTTGGCTCTTTCTGGCAGACAGATCTCTGGCAACGACTTTGGAGCCCTGGTTCCGCTCGATCGCTTCTTCAATACGAGCAGTATTAAAGTTATGTAAGTCCCGCCGCATGCATTTGGAGATCTGTCTGTTCAGTTGCCTGTATGCTGTCAAATCTACTGAAGACTGCAGCTTCATATCCCGTCTAACAGCCATGAGATTAAGAGTGTGATCGGAGAGTATTTGTGTTCTTCTGCTGCGGGTCTTGCAAAACTTAGCTCCGACCGCATGGACAGTTTCCACGAGCTTGTCATTCATATCGTCCATTGCATTGCAATCTTCTAGGCACTAAAAACGGTTTCGTACCTCCAGCTGAAAGGTTTCGGGATTTTGGATTAGAGCACGAGGGGAATGGAGCGTTGACTTCATTAGACGTAACCTCTCCAACTTAACGTTTAGGTTCAGTGTGCCTCTGACCATTCGGTGATCGCTACCAGTTTTCACCCTCGCGATCACTGAGACATCACTGAACAGTAGTCGTCTGGTCGTCATAATGAAGTCAATCTCATTTTTTGTCGAACCGTCGGGGCTCGACCAGGTCCAATTCCTGTGGGGCCGCTTCTGGAAGAAAGAGTTCATCATAAAGAGTAGCTCTTTCTCCATGAAGTCGTCCAGCTGCTGGACCCTTGGGTTCGGTTGCCCTATTCCGAATTTCCCTACTTTCAGCTCACCGTTCTTTCTTGTGCCTAGTTTTGCATTGAAGTCTCCCATTAACACCGTTTAGTGGGTTTTGGAGGAATGCATGGCTCTAGAGATATCCTCATACATTTACACACATACTCCTCATCGGGGTATGCCGAGGTTGGTGCGTAAACCTGTATGACCTTCAGCGGATACCGTTTGGTGATTCTGAGTATAAGGTACGCATCCCTCGTCGACACACTCCCGATCTTTACAACGTTGTTAACGAGAGACTTGTGGACGATAAATCCGACACCTCTTTGGGACAGATGGTCGCTCTCCCGGTGACAATGCAAGTTGCCGGATTTCTCAATTTTCGCTGAGTAGCCAAAGATTTGTGTGGTCTAGCGTTGTCATGATGAAAGACCACTCCTTTTCTGTTGATCAATTCTGGCCGTTTTTTCTCAATTTCGTGCTTGAGTCTCATTAGTTCTTGGCAGAGATCCGAATCCATGGTTTTGCCCGGAGGTAAATAAACGATGCCCTTAAAATCCCATCATACACTCATCATCACCTTATTGCGTGTTAATCCGGGTTTCGCTACAGTCTGTGGAGCTTGACTACCCTTTGACCATGATCTTTTTCGCACGTTCTTGTCGTAGGTGACTCACTTTCATCACCAGTGATCAGTTCAAAAATAGATCGATTTCATTACGTTTCAATAGAAAAATCACAAATGAGTACAGGATTCATTAGGTTTCTTTCAGTGAGCTCGTATGGTACCCAAATATCAAGCTTTTTTTTATAGCCAGACTTTTTCAAATGGTTACTGTTTATTAGTAAATCCTCAATTCCAAGGCTATGTCGTAACTACTAATATGCTGATCTTGCTCCACTTTTTCAAAAACGACATCGACTTTATCAGTCAGAAAAGAATTGAAAAATGGCGGCAAAGTGTTTTTTACTTTTTATTTTTATTTTTCTTAATGTCCTTTATGTATTGATATTAAAACCAGCCAGATACAATCAGTACAACCAAAGATTTTTCTTCAATTTTATACAAACAAAATACGAAGACACATTTTCCCCGACCTTTTAGTTTACTTGATGATAAGTAGATGATGTTGCCCATAGACACCTACATTTATCTTCGATTGTCACACCTAAGGACTGTTGAAATGCCTCATTTCCAGTGAAAAGGGTATCAGATTCTCTAGCCTCACCATACAAAACATAGCAGCATTACGCTGATATTCTGTGAGAGAGTCGTTCTCCGGACGAGCCGATTGATTAATGCTGTAGGTATAAAATAGCTAGAGTGTGCTCTACGACGTAGGCAAACCGATTCTTAAAATCTGAGAATGTACAAAAAATAATTAATTGCAATTTTAAGTGCTGATTCACCACGACATGGTCAGCAGTAAAAGGAAACAACCTGAAGAAACCTGAATTTTAGGAAATAAAAAATGAATAAATTTTTGGGGGACATGTAAAGTTTGGGACAATATATTTTTTTGCCCTAAAATCTTCTTAAGATTGAGAAGAGCCTTGTACTGATTAGTGGGACATATTTAAGCTGTTACTTTAGTTTTTTTTAAGTACAGATAAGTACAGAGACGGTGTTGGTTGTCTGATGATTAATTTTGTTGCGTTTAGTGATAAGAATTGTTAGGTGCTAGAATTTTTTCTGTCTAGAAGTACGTTTGAGTACATACCTCTTTTAGACTTATTTTGTCTATAAGCAGCTAAATAACCGGACAGACTTTAAGACATTCCATTTTAGTCTTTAGAGCGATGACGCATCTGTAGAGTTCTTTGTTTAAAGTTGGTTGCAGGTTTGTAGGATGTTTTTTTTTTATAGGGTTAGGGTGACAAACGAGCACACAGTCCACCTGATGGTAAGTGGTTGCTGCGGCCCATAGACATCTACATCTATCCTCGTTTGCGACTCAAAATGCAGATGCGTTGTCACCCGTGAGGACTAAGATGGAATGCCTCATTTCCAGTAAAAAGGGCCTCCGGCCACCTGCAATCACCAAGCGAAACGCAGAGGTAAACCTCTACTTCACGCTGGTTTTTTGTGAGGTCGTGGTACCACCCCGGTTCGAGCCGGCCCATCCGTGCGACAGCAATTCTGTCGCGTGGCTCTACCACTGTTAAAAAGTGTTGTAGTAGTACTTTTATATAAAAAAGTAAAATTGTTTGTTGTAGAAGTAATAAGATATGTGTATGCGCGCGGATGCGTGTGGGTGATACGGGTGCGTGCGAGTGCGCGTGCGCGTGTGCGTATATAGGCGTTTGTTTGCAAGCGTGCGTATGTACGTGTGTCCGTGTTGTGTGTGTGTGTGTGTGTGTGTGTGTGTGTGTGTGTGTATGCGTGTGCGTGTGCGTGTGCGTGTGCGTGTGCGTGTGCGTGTGCGTGTGCGTGTGCGTGTGCGTGTGCGTGTGCGTGTGCGTGTGCGTGTGCGTGTGCGTGTGCGTGTGCGTGCGCGTGCGCGTGCGCGTGCGCGTGCGCATGTTCGTGTGCGTGTGCGTGTGTGTGTGTGTGTGTGTGTGTGTGTGTGTGTGTGTGTGTGTGTGTGTGTGTGTGTGTGTGTGTGTGTGTGACGTGTATGTGTGTGTATGTGCAGCCGGCGGTGCCGGGCGCCCGCAGCTCGCTGGGCGTGCTGGACGTGTACGGGCTGGAGTCGCTGGCGCACAACGGGCTGGAGCGGCTGCTCATCAACTACGCCGCGGAGCGCGTGCAGGCGGCGGTGACGGCCGCCACGCTGCGGCGCGAGCAGGAGGAGTACGTGCGCGAGGGGCTCGCCTGGACGCCGCTGCCCTACACCGAGCACGACCTGCACGCCGACCTGCTCGACGCGGTCAGTGCACACTACTACCGCCTCTATATCACTAACTACTGCCCGACACGCGTGTGATACCCAACGTGTTCAAATGTTAATTTGTCTTATTTTTAATTCTTGACGTCTTAAGTGTTTTACAAGCCGTTACTCCATGATTCTCGGTATTGTAAACGTGATTTCACGTGCATATTTGTGTAAATTTAGGAAATTATAATGTTCGTTTCGATAAGATTTGAACATGACAAGAGTTAAACTATTAGTGATATTAAGACGAGTGCATCAATTAATATTTGTGAAAAATTAATAGTTATTTTTAAAAATTCATTCGCGCGTGCGACGTCGTTCGCATGACCTGTGCCTAACGTACAAGCGCTTCCCGTGTACGAGTAGTTTATCAGTGTGCGTGTGACTTAACCGGCCAGCTTCGCAGCAGTACGACGCAGCGTATGCGCTATTGTTTATTTGGCACAGAGTAATAACTGGTATAGAGGTGACTGCGTGCTGTGCTATAGTAATATCATGGATAAACTTAACAACACATTTTGTCGAAAGGATCAGTCAAGCGACAGCGAAGGACCGCTCAGGTCTGGTGACATAAGCGTAGACGAAAACCTTGAAACGGTGTCACCTCCACCTTTTGTGATATTTCGTAAAGCAGCCTCAAGCTCTACAGATCCAGACTTCAGGAGTGAACTCCAGTCCTTCCAGAATAAAATTCTCAGCTTGATGAAAAACTACTTCTCACGATAGGATGAAAAGATCTCCAAGCTGGTAAAAGATACTGAGGACGTCAAGACCTCAATAGGAGTTATGAGTGACATCTTCGACGACTTAAATAAGAGAATTGAGGATGTTGACAATCGACTTAGCGACCTGGAAAAAAAATCAAGGTCTATCTCCCCAGAGTCAGATCATATTCAACTCGTCGAGCTTCAGGCAAGACTGGATTCTATGGAGCAAATATCGAGAAGTTGTAATGCCGAAATTAGTAATCTTCTGGAAAGGCGTGGCGAGAATTTGTTAAGTGTAGTGCAAAATATAGCCAGTATTATAAAACAGCCGATTACTTCACAATATATTGTAGCCGTTCATCGCGTACAACAACTAAATCCGACTAGCTCACGACCGAAGAATATAATTGTCAGATTCTCTAGTCAAATAATGCGTGATAATTTTATATCTGCAGCACGTCTTAAGAAAATATTATATCTGAACAACTAAAAATTGAAGGAACGTCTCACAAAATCTACATTAACGAGCATCTAATGCTAAAGAATAAAAAGCTATTTCGTCGAGCAAGAGATGCAGTCAGACAGCATGGATATAGATTCATCTGGGTCAAACATGGAAACATCCATGTTCGGGCAAAAAACACCTCCCCTGCCTTTACTATACGTTCTGAAGAAGATTTATTTAAAATTAAACCAATTAATGTTCCCGCAACATAGTCTGTTTTATATTGTATTTCTGTATAATTACGTTTTTACTTTAATTTTGGGTTGTCTGATCGGAAAAGCTGATATTTGTCAACTTTATACACGCTATAGTGAGATTAGGTGCTTAATGTTTACTCTCTTTGATTGTTTGAGGCGAGCGCTCTCAAGCGTGCATTACTCTGCGACTTCGCAAGTATTCGAGTGTTTTACCGAATACCCCGCATTAATATTCGCTACCTGCTATCAGGAATTATTGGAGTTAAAACTTAGTTTTTACTGTTTTTATAGTTTTATGCGACACTTTGTAATACATTCTGTATGCAATACTACAATGATGTGTGTAAAAAAACATTTAATTGCAGATTTGATGGTTAAGTATGATGTAAACTGTGTTAATTGTCACTTAATTTACACATGTAATAACAAATTATCGCCTTCCTATATTTTAGCCTATTTTTTTAGCCAACATGGTAACAATTATTTATATGTTTTTATTGTTAGTGAATAATAAATTAACTATTTATTATCAAAACTGCAGAGGTTTACGGACCAAACTTAATACTTTATACAATAATATTCCTGCAGAATGTTTTCATTTTATAGTGTTGACTGAAACGTGGTTAATACCTAATGTTGCTGATGGTGAGTTAGTCGATTCCCGTTATTTAGTATTTAGGTGTGGCAGAGACCGGGAGGCCTGTGGTAAATCGGATGGGGGTGGTGTCTTGGTGGCGGTACGTCGTGGATTAACTGCCATTCGTTGCGTAATCCGGCCGCCACCAAAGTCTGATGATAATGTATGTTGCAATGTGCCCTCTAATATTGACTATGTATTTTTAAGATTCGAAACATCTGTGCACCATGAATGTAGTGTAGTTTGTGGCGTTTACATTCCCCCAAACCAAAATATGAACACATATGATTTATTATTTAATGCTATCCATTATGAATTCACTTCTAGTGCGGTTAATGATTTTTTTTATTTTTGGGGATTTCAACCTGCCACACGTGGAATGGGTTTCTAATGATAAGTATGCAACTATGCGAGATCCGCTACATAGCTTTACACCTACCTACCGACTACTTTCTAACTTTTTGTCATTATTGAATGCCAAACAATATAACGTATTTAAAAATACTATAGATCGCATTCTTGACCTCTTTATAAGTAACACTGATACTTGCAACTGTGAGTTGCCACTGTTTCCCTTGGTCCAAATAGATAATTACCACCCACCTTTTATAGCACATATATTTTTAGACATACCACAAAAACCAATGATTCGTTGTGCAGATCCTAAGTATAAATTTATTGAAGCTAATTATGTTGATATCAATAGTGAAATAAACTCTATTAATTGGGCCAATATACTGTACGGGCTGTCATTGGAATCGGCTGTATTCTTATTTTATGAGGAGATAAATAAAATTATTAGAAAGCATGTACCCTTACGGCCTACTAAATCAAAAGAATTTCCGATATGGTTCTCACGTCCTCTTATTCATGTTTTTAAAAACAAAGAGAAAGCGTGGATTAAATGGAAAAAGTACGCAACTTTACGGTTTTGTCATGAGAACTTGTAAGCCATTTAAAAAATCTGGCACTTATCTACTGCTTTATAAATCTCTTATAAGACCTCAATTGGAATATGCCACACAAGTTTGGAATCCCTTTTACCAAAGGTATCGTGATTTACTAGAATCGGTTCAAAGTAAATATTTACGTTCTGTAAATTATAGATGTTACCGTTCTTGGTCCTCTTATGATAACCTCTTGCATAATTATTCTTTAACAACTTTAAGTAATAGGCGATTACTGCTTGATTGTATTTGTCTTTACAAAATTTTGTCGTAACTGTTTCGATTGTCCTCAATTTGTTAATTGTATATACCTTCGTGTACCAAGTCGCTCTCAAAGAATACGAAACACTCGTAAGCGTGCGCCTTTGCGTCGCATAATGGAACTGTATGACAACAGCTTCTCCGATGTAGACTTATTTACCATGTCACTACCTCAATTTAGGAAAGCTATAAAACTTGCATTGAATAACTTGTAATTTTTCTCTTTCTTTTCTTCTAATGTTATAACTTTAATCAAAATTGTTTTTTTTTCTTTCCTAGTAATACATGTAACATTCATGATTTTGCTGTTAACGGCTAGGTATGCATTTTTGCCTCTTGTTTTATTTTTGTGTTATATGTGCCTCTTAGCGTTTTAATTACTACGGTATTTTTGTGGATAACGGTGTTGGTTGTGTAATTAGCTAATCTGTTTATATAAGATTTGAATTGTAATTCTAAAACTGTTTGTTGTCCTTAATAAAACAAAAAAAAACTTACACATCGAAGGTTATATTGTCATTGTCAACGCGTTTTTGATACTATAAGCTAGGCTAACCTCATTTTTTTTTATAGGAGAGGTGGCAATGCGTTGCTGGCCTTTTAAAAAGGAGTACGCTCTTTTCTTGAAGGTCCCTATAAAGTCGTATCGGTCCGGAAAAATCGCTGATGATAATCGATTCCACAAGGAAGTCGTGCGAGGAAGAAAACATCTTCTAAATCGCACAGTGGTGGACCACCAATCATCCAGATGGTGTGGATGGTATCGGCAGTTCTGCCGCGATGTGCGTTCGTGAAATTTGGCGGCTGGGATTAATCCGAACAATTCCTCAGAGCACTCCCCGTGGTAGATGCGAAAGAAAATGCAAAGGGATGCAACATCTCTTCGCAGTGCCAATGAATCGAGCCGATCGGAAAGGACTAGGTCGTCGACGATTCGAGCCGCTCTGCGCTGGATGCGGTCAAGTGGAAGGAGCTGGCACTGGGGAGCCCCTGCCCAGAGATGGGAACAGTATTCCATGTGAGGCCGAACCTGCGCCTTGTAAAGTTGAAGGCAGTGTGCCGGCATGAAATACTGTCCCGCTCTGCCGAGCACGCCAAGCTTTTTAGAGGCCAATTTGGCCTTCTCTTCCAAGTGACCACGAAACTGCACGTCACTCGATATGTCGACGCCGAGGATTCCGATACTGGCTGAGGCAAGAAGGGGAGTGCCTTGAAACTGAGGAGACACGACAAAGGGGTTCTTTTTAGCGGTAAACGCGCAAATTTGTGTCTTCTGAGGATTAAACTGGACTAGATTTAATCAACCCCAATCCGAGACTTTGTTCAGCAAAGACTCGACTTCAGACACAAGTTTGTTCCGGTACTCGGCGACGTTTTCTCGAGAAATATTGGCACGGCCGGTGTATAGAGTTTACCAGTTAGCAACATATCATTGATATGCAGAAGAAACAGCGTTGGTGATAGCAAACAGCCTTGTGGAACACCAGCGTTAATGGGCTTGTAGTCGGAGCATGCACCGTCTACAACGAACTTGATGCTCCGATCTGCGAGGAAGCTGGTGATCCAATCGCACAATTTCTCGGGAAGCCCATAGAAAGGGAGCTTCGAAAGAAGCGCTTTGTGCCAAACCCGATCGAAGGCCTTCGCAATGTCCAAACTAACGGCCAACGCCTCCCCCTTGGACTCTACTAACTCCGCCCATCTATGAGTCAGGTAGAGCAGAAGATCACCAGCTGATCAACCCCGACGAAAACCGTATTGGTGATCACTAATCAGCTGGTGATCCTCAAGGTAACGCATTAGCTGGCAGTTTATAATGGATTCCATTATTTTGGAGAACAAGAAGGTGATCGCGATAGGCCTATAGTTGGACGGGTCTGAGCGGTCGCCTTTTTTAGGGATCGGATGGACAAAAGCTGTCTTCCATGAATTCGGGACTACGCCTTGGGAGTAGGAGTACCGGAAAAGACGCGTTAGGACCGGTGCCGACTCCGGAGCACACGTCCTCAGCACAATTGGGGGTTTCCGTCAGGCCCACTCGACCTCTAGATGTCCAGGGAGAGGAGTGCTTTGCGAACCGAGCGCTATGAGAACAGCACATCCGGCATGGAACACTCACACCGCGGGATGGTCGGCGGTGTTTTCCCCCCGTCATCAAGAGTCGAGTTGGACGCAAAAAGGGAGCCGAAAAGGTCGGCTTTATCTTTTGCGCCATGGGCCAGTGAGTCGTCCTCCCTGTGCAGAGATGGTAGTGATGGCTTACAGAAATTCCCTTGGACAGCCTCGGCGTGAAACCAGAATGCACGGGTTCCCGAAGGAAGGCGAACTAGTTTCTCGCCAATTCTGCCTATGTGCTCTGACTTTGCCTTGGCAATAACTCTTTTGAAGGACCTAGAGGCGAAGTTATACTTCTTTTTAAGTGTGCTGGTGTTTACATCCCGAGTCGCCGAAGCCGCAGCCCAGGCTTGATAACACTCCTGCTTACAGCGTAATGCAGTCTTACAGGAGCGACCAAACCAAGGCTGAGATCTGCCTCCGATGGGCACCACAGATGATGGAATAAATAGTTCCATTCCCTGTAGCACCACATCAGTGACAGAGTCAGCAACAGCGCTGGGATCATCCGGCGAGAAGCAAACCCGCCCCCATGGGTAGGATGCAAAGAAAGACCGCATTCCGTCCCAATCCGCCGACCTGTAATGCCAAACACGGCGGCAACCTGCAGAACGCAACCGCGAGGGGAGCGTGAGTGGCACCACACTCCGGATCAGACAATGGTCCGAAGAGCCGAGAGGGGCATCGACGGAAACCTGATATCCGTCCGGATGAGAGGTCAGCAGAAGGTCCAACACGGAAGGTGTATGATCATCCACATCTGGAATCCGCGTAGGCGAAGTAACCAGTTGTGTCAGACCATATGCCAAAGCAAAGTCATAAACAGATCTCCCCGCATGATCGGTTAAACGTGAACTGAGCCATTCGGCGTGGTGGGCGTTAAAATCGCCAAGGATCATGATCTCTGCGGATGGGACCTGTTGTAGCAAGGAATCTGTAGTCATTTGGACGTGGTCGATGAGTCGGTCTGTTTCGGCATTACCGCTATTGGACCTATAGAGGCACCCGTAGACGCGCGGATGGTCGTCGCTGTCTACGCGTAGCCAAAGGATGGACAGGTCCGAACCTTCAAGACTACCGAGGCGTCGAGAACAGATGTCCTATCTGATATACACGCAAACTCCAGCCCGAGGCACAAAGGAATGCTCCAATTTGCACCCCGGGTAAGAGACATACGAAATATCAGCCGGAGAAGAAACCTGCGTCTCGGTCAGAAAGAGCAAGGCCGGCTTCGCCGTCTCGAGATGGTAGTAGACGGCGTTTAGGTTCGAGTGAAGTTCCCTGATGTTGCAGAAATTCACGGATAGCGTGGCAGGGGTCGCCTTGGTATTGTTGCTCAGTTTGCCCCGAGCAGTTATGTTTTTGAGCGGAATTTTAAAAATCGAATCATCATTTCATCATTACAGCCCTTCACAAGTCCACTGCTGAACATAGGCCTCCCCCAAAGAATGCTACAAAGCACGGTCCTGAGCCACCTGCATCCATCGACTTCCTGCATATCTTACCAGGTCGTCACTCCATCTAGTGGGGGGACGCCCTACACTTCGCCTGCCGGTACGAGGCTGCCACTCGAGAACCTTTCTTCCCCATCGGTTGTCGGTATAGCTGGCCCATTTCCACTTCAGCTTACTGATCCGTTGGGCTATGTCGGTCACTCTGGTTCTACTGCGGATATCCTCATTTCTGAGTTTATCACGCAGAGAAACTCCGAGCATAGCCCTCTCCATAGCTCGCTGAGCGACCTTGAGCTTCCTCATCCGGCCAGCAGTGAAGGACCACGTCTCAGTTCCGTATGTCATCACTGGCAACACGCACTGGGTGTACAGTCTCGTTTTCAAGTTTTGAGGTATACCTGACGAGAAGATGTGCCGTAATTTCCCGAACGCTGCCCAACCCAGTTGAATCCGTCGATTGACCTTTCGGTCGAAGTTGGACTTACCTAGTCGACTATTTGTCCCAGGTAAACATACTCGTCAACAACTTCGAGCTTAGTGTTCCCAACAACTACCGGCATAGGTGTGACATGGACATTAAACATGATCTTTGTTTTGTCCATGTTCATCTTGAGACCTATCCGTTGGGAAACACTATTGAGGTCATTGAGCATAGTGCTTAGGTCCTCCAGCGATTTTGCCATAAGGACTATATCGTCGGCAAATCGAAGGTGTGTGATGTACTCGCCATTGATGTTGATACCGTATCCTTTCCAGACCAGAAGCTTGAAAACGTCTTCCAATGCAGCGGTGAAGAGTTTCGGGGATATGACGTCACCCTGTCTTACACCTCTCTGCAATTGGATAGGTTTCGTACTCTGGTTCTGTACTCGGATAGCCATCGTAGGTCTACTGTACAAACACTTCAGCACTTCGATATACCGACAGTCAACTTGGCGCCGCTGAAGGGACTGCAGCACCGCCCAAATTTCGACGGAATCAAATGCTTTCTCATAGTCCACATACGCCAGACATAGTGGCAAATTGTACTCCTCGGACTTCTGTACAATTTGCCGAAGGGTATGTATTTGGTCTATAGTGCTAAAGCCCTTTCGGAAACCGGCTTGTTCGGGAGGCTGGAAGTCGTCAAGTCTGCGCGCGAGAAAATCGAATACCATTTATTTATTTAAAAAAAGATTCTCGGTCTTGTCACAAGGTTTTGTCAAACTTGTTTAGTCGTTGAGAAAATGGAATTGACTCGAGAAAATTCAAGAGCGATGATTTATTATGACTTTCGAAGTGGTTTAACACAAAAACAGTGTGTTGACCGGATGATTTCGGCATTTGGTGATGAAGCCCCATCCAAAACCACAATTTATCGCTGGTTTGCTGAATTTCAACGTGGACGTGTCAAGCTCAGTGATGATCCCCGTCAAGGTCGTCCTGCTGCAGTCACCCAAGAAGACGTTGATGCTGTGCGTAAGCTGATTGAGGATGATCGACATGTGACATACCGCAAAATTCAGGCAAATTTAGACATTGGCATGAGTCAAATACAAATAATATTGCATGAACAATTAGGTGTAAAAAATTTGTTTTCCCGATAGATACCGCATTCGCTCTGTGAAGAGCAAAAAGCGGCTCGCGTTACTTGGTGCGTCAGAACTCTCGAAAGATTCCACGCAGAATCCTCAAATGCTGTATACAACATCGTATTAGGTGACGAATCCTGGATACAAACAAAAAATTAGTCACGAGTTTGGGTGTTCGAAAATGAGTTAAAGCCAACAAAAATCGTTCGTTTACGGAGTGTTGCAAAAAAAAATGGTGGCCACGTTTGTTTCCAAAACCGGTCATGTTACGACTATTCCTCTTGAGGGACAAAGAACGGTTAATGCAGAATGGTATGCTAGCATTTGTTTGCCACAGGTCGTTTCTGAACTCCGTAAAGAGAACTGCAACCGCCGCATCATCCTCCATCACGATAATGCGAGTTCTCACACCGCACACAGAACAAAAGAGTTTTTAGAGCAAGAAAACATAGAATTATTAGACCATCCAACAATAACAATAACAACTTGTTAACATCTACAGTAGCCTCCCATTTGGATGCTCATAAAACCAGTATTGCTGTAGTTTTGACCTGTCGAAGGCTTTTGACACAGTCTCGATTCCAATACTCTTAGAGAAGCTGGAATCTCAATTTGGCGTAAGAGGCGTAGCAATTGATTCGTAGCTACCTGACGGATAGAAAACAATGCGTTAGAGTCGGTGGCTTCGTCAGTGATCAGGAAACAAACAATTTTGGAGTACCACAAGGCACCATCCTTGGACCTACGCTTTTTATTATGTATATAAACGACATATTCGCTAATGTCGAAAGGCGATATAATTTGTTACGCAGACGATACAGTTTTAATATATGAAGGATCCACCTGGCCAGACGTTTTTGGGAAGGCTGAAGTGGGTATGAGACGAGTATCTGCGTGGCTGCGGAATAATCTTCTCACGCTGAACTCATTTAAAACTAACTACATTTGTTTTCACAAAACAGAAATTTCTGCACCTAGCCCAATACTCAAATTAAAACTGCACACCTGTGAACATGGCCAGAAACATTGTAGCTGTGTGGTGTTGACTAAGCCGTGGCAAAATACTTAGGTATCTTGATTGATCAAAATTTAAACTTCAAAGATCACATAAGATCTCTCTCAGGACGAGTGAGAAAAATTATTAACATCATGAAACTGCTCCGACACTCAGCATCTATAGAAATTCTCCGGTCTGTATACTTTGCCCTATGTCAGTCCTTGATCACTTATTGCTTTACATCCTGGGGTAGTGCCGCGAAAACACATATTATACAACTAGAAAGAGCCCAACGATCAGTTCTTAAAACTATGCTCAAGAAACCCTTTAGATATCCAACAGATAGGTGGCATCAGGAAAGTAAAGTCCTTTCTGTGCGTCAATTATACATTTTAAAATTAGCTCTCAAAGTCCATCAATCTGTAATTACATGCAAAGACTACAAAAAATTACTCAAACGAAGAGTATTCAAGGTCTCCTTACCCAAAACCAATTTGAATTTTGCCAGACGTTTCAGTCCCTACATAGATTCGGTAATTTACAATAAAGTAGTCAGCACTTGCGATATAAAACATTGCTCTGTAAAAGAAGCTAAAACAAAAATTGTTTCCTGGCTCGTTTCTTTAAATTATGACTTGACCGAAAAAATATTCTTACACCTAGCATAAAGGCAACTACCATTATTATTAAGAAATCTCTTATTACACTTTGTTTATTTTATACTAGTTTTTTTAAAGTTTAAATTTTGTGATTAAGTAAACCAAGCGAAAACTAAACATAAATCATCATCATCATCATTACAGCCCTTCACAAGTCCACTGCTGAACATAGGCCTCCCCCAAGGAATGCCACAAAGCACGGTCCTGAGCCACCTGCATCCATCGACTTCCTGCATGTCTTACCAGGTCGTCACTCCATCTTGTGGGGGGACGCCCTACACTTCGCCTACCGGTACGAGGCTGCCACTCGAGAACCTTTCTTCCCCATCGGTAGTCGGTTCTTCGAGCTATATGGCCGGCCCACTGCCACTTCAGCTTACTAATCCGTTGGGCTATGTCGGTTACTCTGGTTCTACTGCGGATATCCTTATTCCTAAGTTTATCACGCAGAGAAACTCCGAGCATAGCCCTCTCCATAGCTCGCTGAGCGACCTTGAGCTTCCTCATACGGCCAGCAGTGAAGGACCACGTCTCAGTTCCGTAAGTCATCACTGGCAACACGCACTGGTTGTACAATTTTGTTTTAAGGTTTTGAGGTATTTCTGATGAGAAGATGTGTCGTAGCTTCCCGAACGCTGCCCAGCCGAGTTGAATCCGTCGGTTGACCTCTCGGTCGAAGTTGGACTTACCTAGTCGGACTATTTGTCCCAGGTAAACATACTCGTCAACAACTTCGAGCTTAGTGCTCCCAACAACTACCGGCATAGGTGTGACATGGACATTAAACATAATCTTTGTTTTGTCCATGTTCATCTTAAGACCTATCCGTTGGGAGACACTATTGAGGTCATTGAGCATAGTGCTTAGCTCCTCCAGCGATTCTGCCATGAGGACTATATCGTCGGCAAATCGAAGGTGAGTGATGTACTCGCCATTGATGTTAATTCCGTATCCTTTCCAGTCCAGAAGCTTGAAAACGTCTTCCAATGCAGCGGTGAAGAGTTTCGGGGATATAACGTCACCCTGTCTTACACCTCTCTGCAATTGGATAGGTTTCGTACTCTGGTTCTGTACTCGGATAGCCATCGTAGCTCTACTGTACAAACACTTCAGCACTTCGATATACCGACAGTCAACTTGGCACCGCTGAAGGGACTGCAGCACCGCCCAAATTTCGACGGAATCAAAGGCTTTCTCATAGTCCACATACGCCAGACATAGTGGCAAATTGTACTCTTCGGACTTCTGTATAATTTGCCGAAGGGTATGTATGTGGTCTATGGTGCTAAAGCCCTTTCGGAAACCGGCTTGTTCGGGAGGCTGGAAGTCGTCAAGTCTGCGCGCGAGACGATTCGTAATGACTCTCGAAAACAGCACGTAGACGCGGCTCAGAAGGGAAATCGGTCTGTAGTTCTTCAAGAGAGCGTTGTCACCTTTCTTGAAGAACAAGACCACCGCACTTCTGCTCCACGCCTCCGGTGTAATGCCACCATGGAGGACGGAATTAAAGAGCTTCTGAAGGACTTCAAGTACCGGTCTTCCACCCGCTTTCAGAAGCTCCGCTGTAATTCCATCCTCGCCTGGGGCCTTGCCGTTTTTAAGGTGCTGGAGAGCCATTCTAATCTCGCTCAGACTGACGTCCGGGATATCTTCGGAATAGTGTCGAATAAGACTCGCTCTTGGATCGTTACTCACACTTGCGTGTGGCTCCAACGATGACGTGTACAGCTGCCCATAGAACCTCTCAATCTCACTCAAAATCTCAGGTGCCCCGGAAACGATGCTGCCACATTCGGTCTTCAGCTTTGACAGTTGGCTCTTTCTGGCAGACAGATCTCTGGCAAAGACTTTGGAGCCTTGGTTCCGCTCGATCGCTTCTTCAATACGAGCTGTATTGAAGTTGCGTAAGTCTCGCCGCATGAATTTGGAGATCTGTCTGTTCAGTTGCCTATATGCTGTCAAATCTGTTGAAGAATGTAGCCTCATCTCCCGTCTAACAGCCATGAGATTAAGAGTGTGATCGGAGAGTTTTTGTGTTCTTCTGCGGTGGGTCTTGCAGAACTTAGCTCCGACCGCATGGACAGTTTCCACGAGCTTGTCATTCATATCGTCCACTTCATTGCAGTCTTCTAGGCACTGAAAACGGTTTTGTAACTCGAGCTGAAAGGTTTCGGGACTTTGGATTAGAGCACGAGGGGGACGGAGCGTTGACTTCATCAGACGAGACCTCTCCAACTTAACATTTAGGTTCAGTGTGCCTCTAACCATTCGGTGATCGCTGCCGGTTTTCACCCTCGCGATCACTGAGACATCACTGAACAGTTGTCGTCTGGTCGTCATAATGAAGTCAATCTCATTTTTTGTCGAACCGTCGGGGCTCGACCAGGTCCACTTCCTGTGGGGCCGCTTCTTGAAGAAAGAGTTCATCATAAAGAGTCCCTCTTTCTCCATGAAGTCGGCCAGCTGCTGGCCCCTTGGGTTCCGTTGCCCTATTCCAAATTTCCCTACTTTCAGCTCACCGTTCTCTCTTGTGCCTAGTTTTGCATTGAAGTCTCCCATTAACACCGTATATTGGGTTTTGGAGGAATGCATGGCTCTAGAGATATCCTCATACATTTCCTCCACCTCCTCATCGGGGTGTGCCGAGGTTGGTGCGTAAACCTGTATGACCTTCAGCGAATACCGTTTGGTGATTCTGAGTATAAGGTACGCAACCCTCGTCGACACACTCCCGATCTTTACAACGTTGTTAACGAGAGACTTGTGGACGATAAATCCGACACCTCCTTGGGACAGATGGTCGCCCTCCCGGTGATAGAACAAGTTGCCGGATTCGAGGATTACCGTGTCCTCCCCCTCTCTTCGGACTTCGGATAATCCTATAATATGCCAGCGCAACTTGTCTATCTCTTCTTCCAACGGATACTTCAATGAGTTGTAGTTATTTTCTGTAAAATAAACATTTTTTTTCATTTTTCATCCACCGTACAGCCCCGACCTAAGCCCTAATTATTTCTATACTTTCCCTAAAATAAAGAATAAATTGCGTTGACAGAGATTTTCATCACCTGAAGAAGCTGTGGACGCCTACAAAACGGCCATTTTGGAGACTCCAACTTCCGAATGGAATGGTTGCTTCAATGATTGGTTCCATCGTATGGAAAAATGTGTCAAATTTCGCGGAGAATACTTCGAAAAGCAATAAATACAATTTTAAATAGTAATGTTGTGTCACTTTCTTGATTCCCGAAATTTTCAGTGCCGCCCTCGTATTATTGCATAATCGGTACATGTCCATAAAATTTCAATTTAGTATAAATCACATATACAGGCTTATTTTTCAAAGAGTAGGCAAATTTTTTATTTAAGTTCATATAGATAAATTATTAGGTATATACCGATATTAACTTTTTTTTAAATACGAGTATATAAGGTTTCTACTTTTATTTGAAATTATCCCAAATTGAATGTGATTTATGGGCAACAACTACTTATTCGTGCGCTCCTGTGTGTGTGATTCAATTCATCACTTTTTAGTTTTCTAACTTTCTTAGTGATACGCTTAGTACTTATGCTTAAGATAATAACTACATGACACGAATTATGATACCAATTTTTCTTTTACTCTTTTAACGGGCTTAGGATCGTCATAATAAATCGCGCAACCGGGGGCTTCCGAAGACTGCTGAACAGTAAAATAGACCGGGCCATATATTCTTTATGCACAGACGAGCACGTTTTATTAAAATATATTTTACACTTATCACGCACTTTTAACTTCCGTGGATTTTACTGTAGCGGTCTTCATAACTTTTACTTTTTTATACACAAATAAAAGGCTAACGGTGAAAATTCCGACGAGTTTGCAGATTCACTATTTAAGTTATCGCTCACTGCACTTGAATAATTAGATTCGATTGGTGCGTTAATTACGACACGTGTGTTAATTTCTCACTGCGGTAAATACTCCCTTTAGTATCTAGTAATATCACACCACGGTTCGAATATTTTCGTTACATCGTTGGTAAAGAAGCGTACGTAATGAGGTCACGGTCAACACTGTCAGCTGTCGGCCGGGCGAGCATACACTGTACAGACTTACGGTGTAATTGTAGAAGGATGCAGGAAGACGCGCGACAAAGTACTTTATCTAGCGTAAAAGTTTACGAATATGTGCGTGCGAGGTAAAACCGGTTAAAATAATGCATTACCACGCATTTTCAATTTAAAAGATAAAAATGACAGAAAGTTTGAGATTTTTTTATTAATTTTTCTTCACCGTTTGGCTATATCACTTATTCTATACCTTCTCTGCAAGTTTGGCTGCTTATTGCAAAATAACCCTCTGTACTGAATATTTGTTTTTCTGATTCACTGATCAAATCTGAACTATCGATAATTTGTACGGCATGTTCATAATCGTGTGATGATTAGTTTATAGTTGTGACCACTATTTACTTTGGCGTTCACTAGTTTAATATACTTACCTAAAATATGTAAATATAACGCTGCTCTTAGCTTGCGTATTATCAAGTCGGGGAAAAAGTTTTTTCGTATTTTATATAAAGATCGTATTTATTCAAAGTTTAATTACATTTAAAGAAATAAACTTTTATTATTATTATTATTATTTAATTATAATATAATATGTGCGATTTTGTTTGATAACTTGTTACCATGTCATAGGTAGGGACATAATCCCGTTACTGTGGAAATCTTGGTATTTTAGATAAAAAAATTGTGACAAGTAGTTTTGACAGTCCTCTCTTGATGTTAGTCTAACACTACCCAAAGAATTCTGATCATCATGATGAAAGACTACTCCTTTTCTATTGATAAATTCTGGCGATGTTTTCTCAATTTGTTGCTTGAGTCTGATTAGTTGTTGGCAGTAGAGATCCGAATTGATGGTTTTGCCCGGCGGTAAAAGTTCATAATAAACGATGCCCTTCCAATCCCACCAAGACGCACAAAATCACCTTTAACAGTGGTAGAGCTACGCGGCAGCTTTTGCTATCGCACGGATGGGCCGTCATGAACCGGGGTGGTACCACGACCTCACAGAATACCAGCGTGAAGTAGAGGTCTACCTCTGTGTGTCGCTTGGTGAGTGCAGGTGGCCGTAGGCCCAATTCGCCCCCCCCCCCTCCCATCAACATGGTAGCGGAATTAAATAATAGACTACCCCAGGAGGGTACCAGCATCCCTGGAGAATCATTCGCTAAGCATCCACAACCAAGCTACTCCACTCCTGAGCGCGGGGGATCAGGCTGCTTCGCGTATTATTCGGGGGGGGGGGGGGGAATTCCGCTCGCGACTAATACTGCTCGAGGCAAGTGGAGCAATAAGACCAAGGCGAGCCCTGTCACGCTATCCGTAAATTTTTGCAACATCAGGGGACTTCACAAATTAGAACACTTCTTTGCGCCCGGGCTGGAGAGATAAGGATAATAGGTCGGAGAAACTTTTTCCCCGACCTATTATTAACATATATAGTACGGTTCGTGTATGAAGGCCACATGTGGCAGTGGCACGTGATTCTTTATCATGCGCGTATATGTGAGTGTGTGGGTGCGCGTGCGCAGGGCCCGGAGAGCGTGCTGGGCGCGCTGCGGGAGTGCAGCGCGCGCGGTGCGGGAGGCGATGCCGCCTTCCTGCAGCGCCTGCAGCGTCTGCAGCGTCGCTGCCACCCGCGCCTGCTGGTGCTGCCGCCGGACCGCTTTCAGTCAGTGCACAAGACACTACTCATAATATATTTTTTATGTAAGATACGTGAGGGTAATATGGCATTAAACTTTACCGCCTCTATGAAACCAAAATTAGGAGGAGAATGAATAGAGACAAAACATAGATAATATAATGAAAAAATTAAAAAAAAAATCAAGTTTTGGCAATAATTAGCAACACTTTGAAATATAAACTAAAATAAATGTCAACTGTTGAAATGGCGTCGATAAATCAACGTTTTATTATTTGATTGATTGATGAAGAGCTATCGTATTTACAGAGCCATCTGTGAAAATTAGGTTGTACTTTTAGAGTTATAAGGCAAACCATATTAATTGTAAGAACATATTACCCTCATGTACGTTATTAAATACAAATAATGCCTTCGTCCACTTTAAACTTGTAAGTGGTTTGTCATTATTTATTGATACTGATAGATTTACATAAGATAGCGAATATTCATAAAACTGAAAACAGTTGCAAATACAAGCAAATATAACTTTACGTTAGCGGTATCCTGCTTAGGTAAAAGTTGTTTACGATGCATAACGTATTTTGATTCATTTGTGAAGCTGCAGTTTTGAGAATAGTTAGGTTTTTCTAGTATTGTGTGGGTACTGTACATATATAATTTTGTTAAGGGTAAAGATTCAGACCTAAAACAATTATTTATAGATTATACAAGTGTTTATTCTGTGTGGAATTTGAGCTTGTGGTTTTCAGTGTTGTAATTTATTGTCAAGTTAGTGCTACTTAGCCGTCAAAATTTATTTAGTATACTTGTTTGACGGCCTCGTTAGTTTAGTGGTCGTAAATGCGGCCGTTAGTCACGTGATCTTGGGTTTGAGTCTCGGGTCGGGTCAAAATTATTGATTGGGTTTTTGTGACAAGAAATTTTCAGTAGTAGTCGAAGTCAGAAAGTTGCCAGTGTTTTGCTCCCGTGCTACGGATAGCACGTAAAGTCCGTGGGTTCTACGCGTGATCTCTTTTCGGTCGTGGTGGATTATCGTTTCATTGGATTTTGAAAGTGAGGGAATAGAGAGTGCACGTATGCCTGCGCTATACTCGGGCACTTTAAAGCGTGAGTTGCGCAGATAGGTGCATTCGGTTGAGACATGCTGGTGTGACATGCGCGTGCGCAGGGTGGTGCACTTCGGCGGCGCGGTGGTGTACAGCGCGCGCGGCTTCGTGCAGAAGAACCGCGACGCGCTGTGCCGGCGCTGCGCGGCCGCGCTGGCCGGCGCGCGCGAGCCGCTGCTGGCGGAGCTGTTCGCGGGGGGCGCGGCGGGTGCGACGGGTGCGGGCGCTGCCGCGGGCTCCCCGCGCCGGCCGTGCGCGCTGGCGTGCCGGCAGCGCGCGCTGGTGGGCGCGCTGGTGCGGCGGCTGCCGGCGGCGCCGCGCCTGGTGCGCTGCCTGCGCGCCGACGCCGCGCTGCGCCCGCACCGCTTTGATGCCGCGCTGATGCGCCACCAGATACGCACGCAAGGGTAACCCCGATCTTAACCTTATTCAATATTTAAGCGTTTTACTAACTCCCACATACTTCCACAAACACACACACATTTTTAAATATCCGTTTTGTTCATATGTGTTATTATTGTTCATATAATTTTTCAATAAAAATACTATAATTTTTTTTATTTTATACCTTAGTAAAAGTTAATGTAGTTATGCCATAGTTTTCTAATAAATAAATCCTATGGAATCTCTTAAACGTATCGAGCAGCAACTATCCGGTTGTTGACGTTAACCAAATCTGTACGAGCGTCACAACTCCCCACACCATTATGGAACCACCGTGAAAACTCACTATTTGTGTAGTGGTGATAGGTAGAAATCGTTCTCTTCTTTTTTCTCCATACTCCTTCTCGACCGTCTGATGCACGTAATGCAATCTTACATTCATCTGTAAACAAAACTTTAGCCCACTACTCGTGAGTCCAGTTGGCGTGTTCTCGGAAAAACGAAGTCTTATTATTCGGTGCTATCTAAGAAGCTCTGAAATACGTACTAGTCTACGAACTTTTAAATCCACTTCTTCAAGTGTTTCCTCACCATACACTCGCTGACATTAACACCCCTCATGATTTAGAACTGCTGGCGAATTTCAACTGCTACGAGAGGTGCACTGAAAATTTCAGGAACCAAGGAAGTGACAAAACATTACTATTTAAAAATGTATTTATTGCTTTTCGAAGTATTCTCCGCGAAATTTGACACATTTTTCCATACGATGGAACCAATCATTGAAGCAACCATTCCATTCGGAAGTTGGGGTCTCCAAAATGGCCGTTTTGTAGGCGTCCACAGCTCCTTCAGGTGAAGAAAATCTCTGTCAACGCAATTTATTCTTTATTTTAGGGAAAGTATAGAAATCATTAGGGCTTAGGTCGGGGTTGTACGGCAGATGGTCTAATAATTCTATGTTTTCTTGCTCTAAAAACTCTTTTGTTCTTTGTGCGGTGTGAGAACTTGCATTGTCGTGATAGAGGATGATGTGACAGTTGCAGTTCTCTTTACGGAGTTCTGAAACGACCTGTGGCAAACAAATGCTAGCATACCATTCTGCATTAACCGTTCTTTATCCTTCAAGAGAAATAGTCGTAACATGGCTGGTTTTGGAGACAAACGTGGCCACCATTTTTTTTGCAACACTTCGTGAACGAACAATTTTTGTTGGCTTTAACTCATTTTCGAACACCCAAACTCGTGACTGGTTTTTTGTTTCGGGTTCGTACGCGTATATCCAGGATTCGTCACCTGATACGATGTTGTATACAGCATTTGAGGATCCTGCGTGGAATATTTCGAGAGTTCTGACGCACCAAGTAACGCGAGCCGCTTATTGCTCTTCACAGAGCGAATGCGGTATCCATCGGGAAAACAACTTTTTTACACCTAATTTTCCATGCAAGATTATTTGTATTTGACTCATGCCAATGTCTAAAGTTGCCTGAATTTTGTGGTATGTCACATGTTGATCTTCCTCAATCAGCTTACGCGCACAGCATCAACGTTTTCTTGGGTGACTGCAGACCTTGACGGGGATCATCACTGAGCTTGACACGTCCACGTTGAAATTCAGCAAACCAGCGATAAATTGTGGTTTTGGATGGGGCTTCATCACCAAATGCAGAAATCATCCGGTCAACACACTGTTTTTGTGTTAAACCACTTCGAAAGTCATAATAAATCATCGCTCTTGAATTTTCTAGGGTCAATTCCATTTTCTCAACAACTAAACAAGTTTGACAAAACCTTGTGACAAGACCGAGAATCTTTTTTTAAATAAATAAATGATATTCGATTTTTAAAACCAAGGAGTTTTCAATTAAAAAGATTTTAATATGACAGGAACAGTGGAAATATTCCATTCCCGATACTTTTAGTGCAGCCTATGTATAAGGTAGCAATTTCGCAAAATTTCTAGGACACTGAAGCGGTCGTCTCGGGCTGATGTATGATCTTACACCTCCGCTATCTGGTTTGCGGATGTAGCTGCCAGTCTCCTGGTATCGTCTTAAAGCATTGAAAAACATGGTACATTAAGTGTTACGGCATTACACGTTATGTCAATCCTTAGTTGATTAATGCTACAGCTTGTGCAACTTGAGCGTGCTTTATGGGTATATTTTTTAGTTTTACACCTTTCAAAATGGGACTAAACGCATAAAAACATAAAAGTTCAGTAACCAAACGGTACACTTTTCATGATCCTTTTGTAGTCGTTTAAATGATCCGATTCAATTAAAGTTTAAAATAAATATTACACTGCACTCAAACATAGTGAATTACTTTCTTGAACTCATCGTAAATAGTTTTTGACCTTCTTTCTCAAGAAATATTCATTATAAACACTTACAACTTTGTTACCGCTTGTGTATAAATACACAAAAGAATGCCTTACTGGTTTGTTTCTTAATTTTTTTTTTAATTTTTATAATATCTTTAGTTTGATTTATTCATTTTTAATCTAATTAATTTAAAATATAACTAATACTACACAAGAAAAGTGTGTGCCTCATTCCTTAGTAGCGTCGCCTTGGTGGCAAAAAAAATCGTGGTTATCGATACAATAGTATAAAGTCACTAAAGTGGGCTCGTTTGTCTTTCATTTAAAATATAACGTTGAATATGCATGTAGCAGCAGGCAAGGGTGGTTGGTTGTTGTTACGGCCCACAGCTGCCTTTGCAAAGGTCGCCCTGGTTGGGGCCCATTGCAGCCTGCTCGACGGGCAGACACGGGTCGGGCCCAAATGGCCACATGGAAAATGTCCTATCATACTAAACTATATGGGAGAATGCTAGGAAAATATAGTACTTACCTGTTTTCGACTCTAATTTCGCCCCAAGGCTCGGTCAGGCCGTAAGTGGGTGTAAGATGAATGGCAAGTAGTGTTTAGCGATGTGTAAGTGTCTCAGACCTGGACCAGTTTAGGTGGCCAGCAGCGGCCGAGTTCCAGGCTGCCCCACAATGTTGCATCGCTCCAGCAGGCTCCACCGCTGGACCATTTCTTTCTTCATTGTCACTATTTCAGTCTATTAGCTTCATTGTACGTTTAACTAACTTAAACTCGCCTAATTCCACATTCATCGTAGAATCGAACACGTGATACCCGACACAGTACAAACAGTAGTTCAAAGTTCGACATTCAATGTCCCGGATCCACTTATCACAAAATTATAAATAGGGACCTAACGCGATCTCTTGATGATCATACGGTTCAGCGTTAAACACAACTAAGTTTTTTTTTATAGGATAAGGGTGAAAAACTAGAACACAGTCCACCTGATGGTAAGTGGTTGCTGCGGCTCATAGACATCTATATCTATCCTCTGTTACAGATCAAAACGCTGATGCGTTTTCACCCGTGAGGACTAGGATGGAATGCCTCATTTCCAGTAAAAAGGGCCTCCGGCCACCTGCACTCACCAAGCGAAACGCAGAGGTAAACCTCTACTTCACGCTGGTATTCTGTGAGGTTGTGGTACCACCCCGGTTCGACGGCCCATCCATGCGACAGCAAAAGCTCCTTCGTTCGACACCAAAACACCACGCCGCGATAAGAATTCAAAATACGCCTCGTTGACACGTAAAACTAACAAACCAGCCAACACATAAAAGGGCACTTAACGCGACGGCACAATTATAATGATTTCCAGACAATCAACCGGGAGACGCTCTCGAACAAGGAATGCGCGGTTCAAATCCTAGACCGTATCTAATCGGCGCGCGCGTGCGAAATTCCGCATCACCCGAACAAGTTAAATATTGCAAAATTCACATATATACGGAGCGAAGTAACACGCACTAAATCTAACCACCTGGACCCTACCGGTCGCGTGAACTGCCGCGATAACCGAGATACGCGGATTCACCACATCGCGGCCAGTGAGCTACTCATCTTCTTCGCCCACGCGTCGAGCCACTGCAAGCCGCACACGGCCGCCCCACCTGGCGGCGTTTACCTCACCTACATACCATCGGGTGACGCGCCAGCTCGAACGCTATTGGATGGCGTTCAAAATGACCAATTTTGGGCATAAACAGTTGTACTAATGAGCGTAGGCTTTGGTTCGGTGCGGGTGTGTGACGGGTCGCGTGTTGTGTCGCAGCATCATGGAGATGGCGCTGCTGCGACGCGCGGGCTGGTGCGAGTCCATGTGTGCGCGCGCCCTCCTGGCGCGCTACTCGCTGCTGGCGCCGCCGGCCCCCCGCGCCCCCCGCACCCCCCGTGCTGCCGGTGCCCCCCGCGACCCCCGGACGGCGGACGCTGAGCCGGTGCGCAGTGCGCACGCGCTGTTGCGCTCGCTGCCGATCCCGAGCGCGGAGTTCGCGTACGGCCGCACGCGCGTCTTCATACGCAGCCCGCGCACGGTGAGACTGCTACCTGCCTTCACTTTTTTTTATAGAATAACTGTGACGAACGAGCACACAGTCCACCTGACGATAAGTGTAAGCTATCACCCGAAGGCATCTATCATCGATTAAGAATCAAAATGCAGATGCGTGTCACCCCCGAGGACCAAAATGGAATGCCTCGTTTCGAGTGAAAAAAAGGTCTCTGTTCTATGTCCAGGGTTTCCAGTAAAAACACTCATCATAAACAGAAACAGAAACAGAAACAGAAACTTTTTTATTCAATATAGATTATGAATAATACTTATTAAAAGTCACTCTTTTGTATAATTACCACTGGTTCGAAAAAAAAACCTCTGTCCTGGGAAGAACCAGAAAGAAACCCAGCGGGACTTTTTTTTAATAACAGCTTACAATCATGTATTTTACACAAATTAACAACACAATAAATTAGAAATAGCTTGGTAGCGATCACCTTATTTCCAGGGGTTATTATCATCTATAAATTCTTTAATATTATAATAACCCTTTTTATACAAACTTAGTTTAATAAAGTTTTTGAACTTTGAGCAGTCAAATTTTGTATATTTTCTGGAATTTTGTTGTAAAAGCGAATACATCGCCCCACGAATGAATTACTGACTCGATGGAGTCGAAAAACTGGTACTACTAGCTTGTCTGTCTGTTCCTAGTATTTACATAATCAATATCACTTATTTTTGTAAAACTACTTGTATTTTTGTGTACGTACATTACATTTTCATAAATGTATTGAGAGGCCAAAAATTCCTTAAATTTTTGTCGCAGCGACTCTTTAGGCTTTAAATCATAAATTGCTCTTATGGCCCTCTTTTGTAAAACAAATATAATTTCAGTGTCAGCTGCGTGTTCCCATAGCAAAATACCATACGACATTATACAAATACGGCTATGGAAATAGCTAAAGTAAACTAGTCTAGCTGTTTCAACACTAGTTAGACTTCTAATCGTTTTTACAGCATATGCTGCAGAACTAAGTCTGCTTGCTAGTTTTAAAATATGGGGGCTCCATTGAAGCTTCGCATCTAGTGTGATTCCAAGAAAAATGGTGGTATCTACAAGACTCAGTTTCTCCCCATTTAAAATTACATTACTATTTAATTGTTTGACATTTGGAGTCATAAATATATACATACATTTCGTTTCAGTGCCATTTAAATGCAAATTATTAACATTGAACCAATTTACTAATTTAGATATAGCATTATTTACTCCGTCATATTTTAGCAATTATCGACTTAATTTGAAAATTAAAGAAGTGTCATCTGCAAATAATACTATATCATGGTTATCTCCTACTATGTAAGGTAAGTCATTAATGTATACAAGAAACAGAAAGGGGCTGAGAATTGAGCCTTGAGGCACGCCAATTTGTACCATCGACCCGGAAGAACTCATACTGTTAATGACAACTTTTTGCGTTCTCTTACTTAAATATGAAATAATTAATTTAAGAGCATCACTTCTTACACCGTAGTGTTGAAGTTTCCTGATTAATGTTTCATGGTGAACACAATCGAAGGCTTTGGATAGGGTACAAAATATACCCAAAGCATCCTGTGAATTCTCCCCCATGCATTAAAGATATATTTAATCAGCTCAACACCGGCATCAGTTGTCGAGCGACCTCTTGTGAAACCAAATTGATTTTTATGAAGTAAATTATTTATATTAAAGAAATTTAACATTTGATCAAGAATAATTTTTTCAAAAATCTTACTAAGTATTGGTAGTACAGAAATAGGTCTAAAATTGGCGGGGTCTAATGTACTACCAGATTTAAATAAAGGTATTACTTTACTATACTTCATTAAATCAGGAAACACACCAGATTCGATACTAGTATTAAAAATAATAGCTAAATGAGGTGCGATTGTATCTATTATAGACGCAATAACTTTAACGGAAATCCCCCACAGATCCGCAGTTTTTTTTAACATCAATAGTTTTAAAATATTTTACAATATCTTTTGATGATACTTTGTGAAATGTAAAATTCTTTGTACACGCATTTACATTTTGTTTAAGTAATGATTCGGCGACGGCAGGTGAAGAATTCAGTGACTTGGTGGTTAATATCGGAATATCAGTAAAATATTTCTCAAAAACCACTGCAACGTCCTGATCTGATTCGGTTAATTTGTTATTAACACTTAACTGGTAGTTTGAATTGCGAGAGTTGATCTTACCAGTTTCGCTATTAATTATACTCCATGTCATTTTAATTTTATTAAAGGCCGTCTTAATTTTGTTGCTCAAATGCAAAGACTTGGCTTGGGAGCACACTCTTTTAAATATTTTTGAATATTTTTTTACATATTCCCTAAATTCGACGCTATGATTATATGACCTTTCATGGGTTTTTTTTTATAGGATAAGGGTGACAAACGAGCACACAGTCCACCTGATGGTAAGTGGTTGCTGCGGCCCATAGACATCTACATCTATCCTCGTTTGCGAATCAAAATGCAGATACGTTGTCACCCGTGAGAACCAAGATGGAATGCCTCATTTCCAGTAAAAAGGGCCTCCGGCCACCTGCACTCACCAAGCGAAACACAGCAGTGTCAAGTTGCTATTTTACGCTGGTATTCTGTGAGAACGTGGTCCTTCCCCGGTCGAGCCGACCCATTCGTGCTACAACTATACTACTAATATAGCTGCAGCATGGCTCTACCACGTCAATAAATCTGCACTTTGACTCGTAATCGAAGATAGAATGAGATGTCTATGGGCCACAGCAACCACTTTCCTTCAGGTGGAGTGTGAGCTCGTTTGTCACCATTATCCTAACCGTAACAAATCTTTACACAAAATAACTAAAAAAACTTAACGGAACCAAGCACACAAATATACCGACTTCGTAATACACAGTAACCTATGCACTTACATCTTTAGACAGTACAGGAGTACTCAAACGCTGCTTAATTTTAAGGTGCCGTTAAATATCGTGCTGTCTCTATCATTTTAAGTCAAAATTTCTGTGACACCATGAACCTTAATGACATCTTAAAATTTAGTAGCGTTTGAGTACTTGGCCATTAGAGGGTTTGTTCAGATTAAAACTTCATCAGCTCCGCTTTTCAGTATGTAAAGAAAATATAAGCCTTGCTGTTTTAAAACCGCTTTCAGATTGTTCATTTATATTATACTTGTTCATTAAAGTGAGGCATACGAGGGCTGCACTAAAAGTATCGGGAATGGAATATTTCCACTGTTCCTGTCTTATTAAATTTTTTTTAATTGAAAACCCCTTGGTTTTAAAAATCGAATACGAATAATTTATTTAAAAAAAGATTCTCGGTCTTGTCACAAGGTTTTGTCAAACTTGTTTAGTCGTTGAGAAAATGGAATTGACTCGAGAAAATTCAAGAGCGATGATTTATTATGACTTTCGAAGTGGTTTAACACAAAAACAGTGTGTTGATCGGATGATTTCTGCATTTGGTGATGAAGCCCCATCCAAAACCACAATTTATCGCTGGTTTGCTGAATTTCAACGTGGACGTGTCAAGCTCAGTGATGATCCCCGTCAAGGTCGTCCAAAAACTGCAGTCACCCAAGAAAACGTTGATGCTGTGCGTAAGCTAATTGAGGAAGATCGACATGTGACATACCACAAAATTCAGGCAACTTTAGACATTGGCATGAGTCAAATACAAATAATTTTGCATGAACAATTAGGTGTAAAGAAGTTGTTTTCCCGATGGATACCGCATTCGCTCTGTGAAGAGCAAAAAGCGGCTCGCGTTACTTGGTGCGTCAGAACTCTCGAAAGATTCCACGCAGGATCTTCAAATGCTGTATACAACATCGTATCAGGTGACGAATCCTGGATATACGCGTACGAACCCGAAACAAAAAACCAGTCACGAGTTTGGGTGTTCGAAAATGAGTTAAAGCCAACAAAAATTGTTCGTTCATGAAGTGTTGCAAAAAAAATGGTGGCCACTTTTGTCTCCAAAACCGGCCATGTTACGACTATTCCTCTTGAGGGACAAAGAACGGTTAATGCAGAATGGTATGCTAGCATTTGTTTGCCACAAGTCGTTTCTGAACTCCGTAAAGAGAGCTGCAACCGCCGCATCATCCTTTATGACGACAATGCGAGTTCTCACACCGCACACAGAACAAAAGAGTTTTTAGAGCAAGAAAACATAGAATTATTAGACCATCCGCCGTACCCCGACCTAAGCCCTAATGATTTCTATACTTTCCCTAAAATAAAGAATAAATTGTGTGGACAGAGATTTTCTTCACCTGAAGGAGATGTGGACGCCTACAAAACGACCATTTTGGAGACCCCAACTTCCGAATGGAATGGTTGCTTCAATGATTGGTTTTATCGTATGGAAAAATGTGTCAAATTTCGCGGAGAATACTTCGAAAAGCAATAAATACATTTTTAAATAGTAATGTTGTGTCACTTCCTTGATTCCCGAAATTTTCAGTGCCGCCCTCGTATATCTAGTGATTACAAAACCACATTGTCTTGCTTAATAATAAGATATATTATAAGTTAAAAGCTTTAAAAAAATTTACTTCGCAAATATCCGCGCTATAAAATTAAATGATGTGTCTTAAGTTGTATGAAGAGCACCTCCCGCTCTCCCTCAATTGCGTGCACTATCCCCGTCACCACTAATCCCAGCACCGCTACTCCCAACACCACTATGCTAGGCAAGACACACCACTGATGACAATACGACACGTGTTTCGCCTCTACACGAGGCATCCTCAGGTGATGTAAACTCTACGGTGGCTGACCATTAACTACTTAATGTAATTACGTAACGTAAATTTTTTAAAAGCTTTTATATAATGGATTTCCGCAAAGTAACGCCTGATTCTTAACAGTGGTAGAGCCACGCTGCAGCTTTTGCTGTCGCACGGATGGGCCGGCTCGAACCGGGGTGGTAGCAACCACTTACCATCAGGTGGACTGTGTGCTCGTTTGTCACCCTTATCCTATTAAAAAAAAATTATATATTATAATTGTCAACCAGTTTGTATGAAATAACTCTATCAGCTTATACAAATTAAAGAACATTTATTTACGTTATGATACAATGATTTTTAAATCAACCGAATTGTTTTTCGATCACTTATAGGCTCTTTGATCAAATTCATTCTCAAAAAAGATTAGCATTTGGCTCCTTTGCATATTAATTTCCCGCTTTGAAAATAATAATTTTCAAAAGTAGGAAGTTATAGATTTCGGTCTGATCTCCACGTTTTGAGGAGACTATTCCCACTTAGACGTCCGGCCGCGTGTGCGTGTGTGTGTGCGTGTGCATGTACGTGTGCGTGCGCATTCTCGTGCGCTCGCGCGCATAGAGAGCATCAGAATCACTTTTTTATGCTTAAAAAATTGCGTCGAATGGCACCTAGCAAGTCTAAATCGAACGACGCATTAAAAAATTATTGCCATTTACAAATTTCTAAATAATTGTTAATAGGCTTGCCTCCGCCGGTAACCTTACCGGTTTGTCTACACTACATATGTGATTTCTTTTGAATTCTGTAATACTAGATTGCATAAATCATTAAAATATTAGAAAAAGGAGGGGACTGATGAAACTGCCTCGTGGCACACCATACTTTACAGAAAGTTCATCACTACATGTATTTCAAGCGCTTACAGTTTGTACTTGATTTATGCGATAGTTTCTAAACAGAAGTACAGTGTTGTATATTTCAAAACGATTTTGTTTCTTTTTTGAGAAGCAGATACAGATGGTGTCAATCCTTTTGCTAGGTCAAACGTCGGACATGGGTATAGCCAAGAAGAGGCAAGAAGGATATCGCCCCCTAGAAAATCTTATTTTACCTCCCCCGAAGACCTTGTCTAAAAAAATATTTATTTCGGGATGGGGTGTTATTCTAAAGGAAATTCTTCGCAGTACATAAATTACGACGCTGATCCAAGCTTTCAACCCTATGTCTTTTTGCTGAATGTTCATAATCGTTATAAAAGTAACAATCTCTCAATTATTATATATGCATACGGTAAAATTGGCGTACTTTACACTAGAAGTAAACTCCCTCCAGATTGCTTCTAACGCATGGAGCAATTTGCTCCTTGTTCTAACGTAACTATTATACACCAGCTTAGACGTACGTGCACGAGGCCAGTCCATAAGAAACACGCAAATAGGCAATTACGGTTTTAAAAATATTAAAGAACTGACTTCATTAAAAACACCATAAAAATCTGAATTACTTATAGATGAGTCTTCACTTTCACCGATTGATATTTATAAAAAAAGTCCTCATTTTCGAGAAAAAAAATCGTTAACAATGGTAAAGACACTTATAACGGCCTTTTTTATTTTAAATCTGTAGGTTATTTGTTTATTTTTTTTTTTATTAAAACGTGAGATAAAGATGAACCAAAAAGCAATAATCAGAGCCTAAATATCATTAAATTTTTTAGCATTTTTTATAATTTATATCTCGGGATATAATATATATATTATATCCCATAGTGAAAGGCGAGCTTAACAGCTAAAAGTTGTCGGATCAATAAATTAATATTTATTGATCCGACAGCTTTTCAATTCGTATATATAAAATTACACAGACCATAAGAGAGGCAAACGAGCATACGGCTTACCTGATGGTAAGTGACTATCGCTATCCATGAATAACTGAAAAACCAGGAGAGTTGCAGGTGCGATACCGGCCATTTAAAAAAGTTTAGGCTGTTCTTTTCTCTAAGATCCCTAAATCGTCATTGGTCCGGAAAACCCGGTGGTAGCCGATTCTACAAAAAAGTTATGCGATGCAAAAAATTTCAGGTTCCTTGTACAGAGGTGGATCGGGCAATCATCCAGATTGTATGGATGGTATCGCGATTAAATTTAGCGGCTGGTATTAGCCTGAACCATTCCTCTGAGGACTCCCGTATGTATATATGTAAAGGGATGTAACATCTCGCAGCGCCAGTAAGTCAAATCGATCTTTAAAGAATTTGGTCGTCCAAGATTTAAGCTGCTCTGCGCTGGATAGAGTCAAGTGGATTGTGGAGTGATTTCATCTGCATAAAATAGAATAGAATAATTTTTATTCAATATTGATTACTTGGAATTCTTATTGAAGGTATTTTTTTTTACTTTTACCACTGGTTCGGAAACAAACCTCTATCCTGGGAAGAGCCAGCAAGAAATCAAGCGTGAGCCAGCGAGTCGTCCTCCCTGTGTAGAGATGGAAGTGATCGGTTACAGAAATTCCCTTGGACCAAAATGCACTGGTTTCTGGTTCCCGTGGAAGGCGAACTAGTAACTCGCTAGTTCTGCTAATGTGCGTTGTCTTTGCCTTGGCAATAACTCTTAAAGAACCAGGAGACTGAGTTATATTTCTTTCCAAGGATGCTGGTGCTTACATCTCGGACTGCCAATGCGTCAGCTCAGGCCTGATAACACTCCTGCTTACTACGTAATGTAGTTTTACAGGAGTCCAAACCAAAGCTCGATCTGCTTACGATGATTACCACAGATGATGGAATAAATAGTTTCATTCGCTGAAGCACCACTTCAGTTACAGAATTAGCAACAACGTTGAGATCAGCCAGCGAGAAGCAAACAAGAGTAGGTTTTAAAAAAGAACGCATTCCATTCCAATCCGCCGACCGTTTTATATACGGTGGCAAAATACATAACGCAACCTCAATGGAAGTCCTCCGTACTCCGGATCAGTCAAAGGTCCGAGAGGTCCGTCCAGAGCTAAGAAGGGACCTGATCCTCTTCCGGATGAAAAGATGAACAGAAGGTCCAACAGGTAACGTAAAATGTAGTCTTCTACATCTGGGATCCGCGTGAGCGAAGAAAGCAGTTGTGTCAAGGCAAAGTTAGAACAGATTTACCCACATGATCGGTTGAACGAGAGTTGATCCATTTCGAATGGTAGGTGTTAAAATTGTCAAGGATCACGTTTTTTTGCGAATAACACCCTGGGGATGAGTCGCTCGCGTCCGTAGGCTTTGACCACCTAATCCTAGGCCCACCCTACACGTGTCCCCCGGGTGGTGCTAAACAAGCGACAAAGCCGAAAGAACTGACTCGGCTCCTCGCCGTGTGGTAGCGGCGTAAAAAATACCACACCCTACTTTCGCACCATGAGGCATAAAATTAAAGAAATGGCCCCGAGTTCCCGGCGCCCCTTTAATGGGGCAGGGGTGCGAAGAATCTCCGGGAGGAAAACCGGCGACGAGGTTCGCCACCCGTCACGCTCTGTCCCCCGGAGGGGCGAAAAGTGGATTGCGGAAGCCCGTCTGGCTACATTGAATGTATGTGGAGGAATGAATGATAAGATGGATGAAGTATGCGATATGATGCATGATAGAGGGATAGACGTGTTATGTGTAAATGAGACGAAACGGAAGGGAAAGGATGCTACTACACATGGCATGTATACCGCGTACTGGTCTGGTGTAGACGAGACCGAGCGGGCATGCCAGGGAGTCGGTATCATCCTTTCAGAAAGAATGGGTCATTGTGTGAAAGAGTATGAATGTGTAAGCCCGAGACTGCTATGGATACGAATGAAAGTGGGCTTAAAGAAGTTGTTTGTTTTAGGGGTCTACGCCCCAGACATGTCTAAGCCCACTTATATCCGAGAGCAGTTTTGGGAGTTGGTAAGGATGGTGCTAATGAAATGCAAGGTTAATGAAAATATTGTGATATTAGGCGATTTTAATGGAAGGGTTGGGGTGAGGAGGCTTGGTTATGAAAGGATATTGGGAACGTTTGATGATGAAAGTATAAATGAGAATGGTGAAAGCCTTCTCGCCGTATGCGTGGAAAAGAGTATTTTTGTGACGAACACTTTCTTTCGTCATAAGAAGATTCACACGTATACATGGGAAAGAGGTGATGATAGAAGTATGATAGATTTCATAATTGTTGATGAAAGAATGAGGAGCGCGGTGGTAGATACAAGGGTTTACCAGGGCTCTAACGTAGGGACGGATCATTACTTGGTCTTATGCCGAATTAATGGTCTTTTCAGACGTTGGAAGCATCGGACATCTGTGTCTACCACTGCGTTACAGCGTATAAGAACAGAGAGGTTACAAGATGAAGGTGTGAGAGAGAAGTTCAAATATAGATTGAGAGAAAATATAAGTGGTATGGCTGAATTGTGTATGAATGATTTAGACTTGGAGACTGTGTGGTATAATGTCAAGAAAGGTTTAGTGGATGCAGCTACCGAAGTATGTGGTGTAAGTAAGAGAACGAATGAAAGGAAAATTAACACGTTATGGTGGGATGATGAGGTACGGATGGAAGTTGAAGCAAAGAAGAAAGCATTGCTAGATTTACTAGCAACCAAGGCTAGTAATTCTAGCAGTATGAGTGATGATATTGAAAGGAAAAAGGCAGTCTTTAGACACCTAAATAAGAGAGTAAAAGAAGTAGTTGAAAGGAAAAAGCAAGAAAGAACGGATATGAATGATAGAAGAATATCGGATAACTTCCAGGCAAACATTAAAATGTTCTGGAAACTCGTAAGAACTACCAGGGGACATTCAAAACAGCCTAGAATGAATGCTATACGAGACCAGAATGGCTGTATTCTGAATGACGAAGTTTTGAGTTTAAGGAGATGGAAGGAATACTTTGAAAGCGTGTTTATGAGTGATGAGACGTTTGAATTAAATGAAATAGAAATTCCGGAAGAAGAGGAAATAGATAGAGATATAAGTATAGATGAAATAATGAAAGCAATGAAAAGTATGAAAGCAGGTAAGGCAGCCGGTTATGATAGAGTATCTCTCGAAATGCTAAAGGCTGGAGAAGGAGTGGTGGCAGACCTGCTGTGCACCTTGTTTAATTTGTGTTGGGAACTAAAGCGGGTACCGGGAGACTGGTGCAAAGCCGTGATAGTCCCAATATATAAGGGAAAAGGATCACAGCAGGACTGTAAAAACTACCGTGGTATCAGCCTTCTTAGCATTGTGGGAAAACTGTATGCTAAGGTACTAATTGAAAGAGTTATGAAAGAAACTGATGGAAAAATTTGGGATGTGCAAGCGGGATTTAGAAAGGGAATGGGATGTACGGATCAGGTCTTTTCCATGCGCATGATCGCGGAGAAGTTTTTGGCCAAAAACCAAAAAGTTTTTTGTGCGTTCATAGACTTGGAGAAGGCTTATGACAGAGTGGACAGGGATGTGTTATGGCAAACACTGAACTCATTTGGGTTGAGCGCTGGCTTGATACAGGCATTGAAGTCTCTATATAGGGACTCTAGTGCTTGTGTCAGGATCAACGGGGCCTACTCGGACTGGTTTGGCATCCATAAAGGTGTCAGACAGGGCTGTGTGGCTTCCCCGTGGCTGTTCAACCTATTTATGGACAGTTGTTTGGAAAATTTGAAAGCAGAAGAATGCGGGTTAAGAATGGGTGAGTTAACCGTCAAATGCCTTTTGTACGCCGATGATCAAGTCATACTTGCGTCGTCGGCAGCCGAGTTGCAAATGATGGTTACATTAATGAACAGGACATTAAAAGAAAAGGGAATGAAAGTGAACGCAAGTAAGACGAAAGTTATGGTTTTTGAAAGAGAAGAAAGTAAAACGATATGTGAAATAAGAATAGAAGGGGAGTTGGTAGAGCAAGTAGATGAGTTTGTGTATTTGGGATGTGTGTTTAGCAGGGATGGTAGATATGATAAGGATATAGAACGACGAGTGAATGCAGGAAATAGATTGAATGGGGCTCTACACTCTATTGTGAAAAGTCAGAATGTGTCCAAAAAGGCACGTTTGGCAATTCACAATGCTGTGTTAGTGCCTACTTTAATGTATGGTAGTGAAAGTTGGGTGTGGCAGAAAAAGCACGAGAGTAGAATAAATGCTGTAGAAATGCGGTCATTACGTAGTATGCTAGGGCTGAATCTGAATGACAGGGTGAGAAATAGTGTGATAAGAGAAATGTGTGGTTTGCAAGATGATGTTGTGACTAGGATTAAGAAAGGAATGCTTCGGTGGTTTGGTCATGTAGAAAGAATGAATGAGGAAAGAGTGACAAAGCAAATTTATGTTGCAGAGGTGAATGGCAGAGTCGGGAAGGGTCGCCCTAGGCGAAAGTTTATCGACCAAATAGGCGATATATTGAAAATGGGCCAAATTAAGAGTACCTTTAACCGACGAGCGTGTATGCGTAGGTATATGGATGTGGAGGAAGCGAGAGAGGTGTGTCAGGATCGTGCCAAATGGAATTCCATAGACTCTGCCTACCCCTCTGGGTGACAGGCGTGAGTGTTTATGTTATGTTTATGTTTTAACACCCTTGTAACACCGTTGTGGGACCTATAGAGAAACCCTTAGACGCGGAGATGGTCGTCGTTGTCCTGTGTGATTGATCTTCAAGACTGCAGAGGAGTTGAGAACAGGTATCTTTTCTGTTTATTCTGGCCACATGTTCTTACCAAGCGAAACGCAGAAGCAAGGCTTCTAGACGCTAACCGGGGAAGTACGACGTCTTCTGTGAGGACGTCGTACTTCCCCGGTTCGAGCCGGCCCATCCGTGCAACAGTAGAAGCTGGCGCGTGGCACTACTTCTATGTAAAGAAATATTTTGGAAAGTAACAGCCGTGATGAGCAGTCACCTTTTTCTCTTTTGTTGTACATAGACATAACAGGATTTATATGGTCCTATTACGAGGGCGGCACTGAAAATTTCGGGAATCAAGGAAGTAACACAACATTACTATTTAAAAATGTATTTATTGCTTTTCGAAGTATTCTCCGCGAAATTTGACACATTTTTCCATACGATGGAACCAGTCATTGAAGCAACCATTCCATTCGGAAGTTGGGGTCTCCAAAATGGCCGTTTTGTAGGCGTCCACAGCTTATTCAGGTGATGAAAATCTCTGTCCACGCAATTTATTCTTTATTTTAGGGAAAGTATAGAAAAGCAATTTATTCTTTATTTTAGGCTTAGGTCGGGGCTGTACGGCGGATGGTCTAATAATTCTATGTTTTCTTGTTCTAAAAACTCTGTTGTTCTGTGTGCGGTGTGAGAACTCGCATTGTCGTGATGGAGGATGATGCGGCGGTTGCAGTTCTCTTTACGGAGTTCAGAAACGACCTGTGGCAAACAAATGCTAGCATACCATTTTGCATTAACCGTTCTGTGTCCCTCAAGAGGAATAGTCGTAACATGGCCGGTTTTGGAGACAAACGTGGCCACCATTTTTTTTGCAACACTCCGTGAACGAACAATTTTTGTTGGCTTTAACTCATTTTCGAACACCCAAACTCGTGACTGGTTTTTTGTTTCGGGTTCGCACGCGGATACGATGTTATATACAGCATTTGAGGATCCTGCGTGGAATAATTCGAGAGTTCTGATGCACCAAGTAACGCGAGCCGCTTTTTGCTCTCCACAGAGCGAATGCGGTATCCATCGGGAAAACAACTTTTTAACACCTAATTGTTCATGCAAGATTATTTGTATTTGACTCATGCCAATGTCTAAAGTTGCCTGAATTTTGCGGTATATCACATGTCGATCTTCCTCAATCAGCTTACGCACAGCATCAACGTTTTCTTGGGTGGCTGCAGTTTTTGGACGACCTTGACGGGGATCATCACTGAGCTTGACACGTCCACGTTGAAATTCAGCAAACCAGCGATAAATTGTGGTTTTGGATGGGGCTTCATCACCCAATGCAGAAATAATCCGGTCAACACACTGTTTTGTGTTAAACCACTTCGAAAGTCATAATAAATCATCGCTCTTGAATTTTCTCGAGTCAATTCCATTTTCTCAACGACTAAACAAGTTTGACAAAACCTTGTGACAAGACCGAGAATCTTTTTTTAAATATATAAATCGTATTCGATTTTTAAAACCAAGGAGTTTTCAATTAAAAAGATTTTAATATGACAGGAACTGGAAATATTCCATTCCCGATACTTTTAGTGCAGCCTATGTAATACTTCCCGCAGTTAGAGATTTAATAGCTTTATCCAGATAGTCTTTTCTTTGGACTTGAACCGCCTACTTTGAGGTCCTCCCAAAAATAAAACGACGAGATCGAATCGAAAGTATAATAAGACTTGAAATACAAACTTTACATTGAATTTACTTACAGTGTCGTAAACAGTCAAACCATAGCACGCATTTTTTTCTATTAGCGGCATCTATCGAACTAATAAGAAAGTAGAAAATATTAATTAACGTTCAACTCACATCATTCCACCCACCAAGGACATCGTCATGTTCTTCCAATAGTTAGATAAAAAAATAAGCTAAACAAAATAAAACAAAAAGAAGGTACCACCCACCGTGCACAATAATAACAAAAAAAAAACTAATTTATATCTATCGGAAGGCAACAGATTTTGGTGACTGGACGCTTAAGTATTAAACTTTTACACTTCACAGTCACAACACGAGTAAAACTGTCTGCACCTGGATGAGTATCTAATACTCTAGCCATCAACAACTTGCCAGGTGGCAAGTTGTCTTCCTTAAGTAGTACGAGACTTCCAATTTCTATATTAGGTTTACTGTCTGTCCATTTATGCCTATGTTGAAGTCTAGTCAAATATTCACTAGACCACCTAGACCAAAAGTCTTGAAACATCCTTTGAGTAATTTTCCATCTATCTAGTCGACTGATTTTGGTGTCAAGATAACTTTGTTCAGGGACAGTAATCGGAGCTTCTCTTATCAAGGAATGACCAGGTGTCAATGGATTGTAATCAGATGGATCGTTGCTCATGGGTGAAATTGGCCTGGAATTAAGAGTGGCTTCTATTTGTAATGATTTCTTATATTTACGCGAACACTACACATTTAAATAAAACTAATTTTACGGATTTTATCGCGTATATTAACTTATTTTATATTCCCGACGTTTCGAGCACTTTACAGCACCCATGGTCACGGGGGGGACTGAGGTGTATGACGTCCCAATGTCATAGTTAACCACGGCTACCTCCAGATTAAAAATTATTCTATTTGTGTTGTTACTGTAGCCATCTCTTTATACATTAATGTTGTATTCTGTAATACCCTTTTTAGGTGAAACTTAATTGACTTTACTCCTGCTTCCCACAATCCACCAAAATGAGGAGCAGCGGCCGGTATGTGATGCCAAGTTGTACCATAATTTGCTAACAATTCTTCAATTTCTTTACGAACCTGTTCAAATCTTCTCTCGAAGGAAGACATGAGCTCTTTATTGCTGGCTGTTATGTTAGTGGCATTATCGCTCCAAATGTTTTTACATTTACCTCTACGCCCTACAAATCTTTTAAAGGCAGCTATAAATTCTTGAGCAGTTAAGCCTGTGACAATTTCAATATGGATAGCGCGAGTTACCATGCAAATGAATATCACAATATATCCTTTTTGAGTTTTACAACCACGCCCTTTAGACAATCTTAAATCAATGGGGCCAGCTAGATCTACACCACAATTCAGAAAAGGTCTCGCAGGAGTAACCCTTAGTTTAGGTAACGATCCCATCCTTTGCGTTGCTGTTGACGCTCGATATCTTGTGTAAGTGACACATTTATGTAGGACTTTCCTTAACAAACTTTTCGCATGTGTAATCCAAAATTTTGTACGAAGATGACTTAGCATTAACATTGGCCCACCATGCAATGTTTTAATATGGCAGTCTGATAATATAAGTTTTGTGAATGGATGGTTCTCTGGAAGTATTATTTGATGTTTTGAATCATATTAGCATGTGTCAATCTTCCGCCAACTCTTATAATTCCATTTTGATCAAGAAATGGATTCAGAGATTTCAATTTACTATTGTTGTGGATAGGTCGATTCATTTCCAACTCCTCTCTTTCTCTTAAATATGCTTGATTCTGACACATTCTTACACATTTAGTCATGGCATTATCAATTTCTTGTCCAGATAAATGCAAATGGTTAGGTTTGTTTTTCTTTAAAACTCTTAACAAATATGCTGTCACTCTTAATAATTTTGTTAAATTTGAATATTTCTCGAAGAAGTTAAATTCAGTGGTTGTCATTATGGTCATTGTTTTCTCCTCTAAATTTGTAATATTGTCTTTTAACGGTTCATATTTCTGATTTTTCTGTTTCAAGTTTATTGGTCCTTCCCACCACAAAGTATGATTTAAGAGTTGTGATGGAAAAATGCCACGTGACGCAACATCAGATGGGTTACATACAGACGCCACATGATGCCAGTGTTGAGAAAGCAATGAGTTTATGATTTCCGCAGTCCTATTTGCGACAAATGTCTTCCATCGGCTGGGGTGGCTCTGTAACTACGCAGAAACAATTTTAGAATCACAATATGCAAATATATTATCTTTTTCGATATTTAATTGTTCTGCAACTTCCATAAGTAGATGGGTTAGGAGCACGGCACCACACAATTCTAATCTTGGGACATATATAGTTTTGATAGGCGCAACTTTAGTTTTTGCTGAAATCAAGTTTGTGTATATTGAGCCATCTTTTTTTACAACTCTTATGTATACGATGGCAGCGTAGGCCATAGTAGAAGCATCAGAATATCCATGCAGTTCGTGACATAAATCTCCTTTATTTGTATGTAACCACCTGTTTATTGTGGTCTTTACAATTGTTCAGTTCTCGTCTGTATTCATTCCATTCTTCCTTTAGTGTATTTGGTATCTCTTGGTCCCAATCTATACCAGCTAGCCACAATTTTTGAATGAAAATTTTTGCTGTTACTATAACGGGTGCTAACCATCCAATGGCATCAAAAAGTCTAGAAATTGTTGACAAAATTGTTCTTTTTGTAATTACTTCTGTCTGGTTGTGATTCATATTAATTACGTACTGAAACTTATCGATGTTTCTGTCCCATCTGATACCTAGTGTCTTCACTACATCATCGTTTTTCACAACATATGTATTATCATTAGCCGTATTTTCTACCTTCTCTATACATTCTGAAATAATTTTGTTGTTACAGGCCCACTTCTGCATTTCAAATCCGCCAGTTTTCATTATTTTCGTAATGTGGGTGTATATTTCTTTTGCTTCTTCTAAATTATCAACTCCGGTAAGGAGATCATCCATGTAAAAATCTTTCATGGCTTTTTTTGCTGCAATTGGAAATTTTCTTTTTCATTATGTGCCAACATTTGAATCTTTTTTGTCGCTAAGTATGGTACACTTGCTGTGCCAAATGTAACTCTGGTTAGTTTATATTCTTTTAGTTCTCCATGTTCTCTCCAAAGAAGTCTTTGTAGATCTGCACATTTGTCAGTAACCTTAATCTGTCGGTACATTTTAATGCAATCTGCAACAAATGCTACTTCGTATGTTCGCCAAGTCATGACAGTGTGTCTTAATTCACGTTTTATAGTTGGCCCCACATACATGTTATCATTTAATGACTTTCCTTTTGGTCCTTTAGAGGAGGCGTTAAAGACTATTCTAACTTTTGACGTAGTTTTGTCTCTTCATATTACAGCATGATGCGGTAAATAAAAAAATTCATTTGTGGATCTGATTGCTTCACGGCTATTGATTTCCTGCATGTCCCAATTATTTTTATTCCATTAAAACCTTATTGTATTCTTCTTTTAACTATCTATCTTTGTCTAATCTTCTCTCTAACTGATCTAGTCTTTGTTTTGCTATCTTAGTGTTTCCGTAGTCCATGTTTGAGTATTTTATAGGTAATTTCACAACATATCTCCCTTCATAATCTCTTGTGTATGTGCTTTCATAAATCATTTCACATTCTAACTCTTCTTCTGTCATTCTATTTTTCGAAGTGCAAGGAATGCTAGACTCGATTTCCCAAAATTTTCGTAACAATTCAGTCCTCGTTAGTTGTAAGATGCATACTTAAAATAGATTTTTTTTTCTCGTTACAATTTGTATTTATCTCACCAGAAAGGATCCAGAGATCCTGAGCTAGAGGCGAGCCAGGTGGACCTTTTACTACTCCATTGTTTATGATTCTACTGTACACTGCTGCGCCCAAAAGTAAATCTATTCTCCCTGGTATACCATAAGTGGGATCTGCCAATGGTAAGCCTTGTATATGTTGAAATGCTACCAGAATTTGTGTTGATGGCAGCAATCGCGTTAATGTTTTTAGTACATAAGCGTCCACGCTTAAGTTTAATTTGTCTACAGTAAAAGACTGCAAAGTAAATGTTACTTTGTGTTTAACCTTAAACGTTTTTGAATCTCCTATACCGCTGATGGAGCCATTGACTGTTTTTCTTTTCAAACCTAGGGCTTGGGCAGCTGACTCGGTTATGAAAGACCCTTCAGACCCCTGGTTTATAAATGCTCGTAACTGCTGTATTCTTCCGTTTTCCGCTCGAACTTTGACTAATGCAGTCGCCAGTAAAATAATCGGTCTCTTTTCTATGACTAAGTGCGTAATTATATCTTGGCCATCATTGGAAATAGATTCCATATTTTTTATTTCTTCTACTGAAGTCTCTTCACTATTTCTGACACATGCTGTGTTTATCTCATCGATACTTTTAGGAGGTGGATGTATTAACGAATGATGTTTCTTGCCACATATATGACAACGAGCGTCATGCTTACAGATCTTGACTCCGTGATATGGAACAAGACAATTGAAGCAGAGTTGTTTTTCCTCTATAACCTTCTTTTTATCTTCATAGCTCAAAGCTATAAACTGTTTGCATTTATGTATGAAATGGTCGCCGTTACAGTATGTATATGTAGAAAGGGTAATTGAGTATAGTACAGAGACTAATTTTGTAGTTAGGAATAATAATTAATCCGTTTACACGAATTAATTATCCAACGAGTCGAGGATAAACTAGTATCGGAATACGACAAGCGTACCGTTCCACGTCAGAGCCAAGACTGTCCTAACGGCGGCCGCGCCGTCCGTTTTATACAAGAAAAACGAGCGCCACTGCAGGTGCAATGGTGCAGGTGTGCGGAACACGTGTAATTTACAAGAATTCTATCTAACTGCACCGACGGCTACCGCGCCGCACGTGCAATGGTGCTGGTCCCGTCACGGCCATACTGACATGCGTGCGTCCTCGCACGCGCTCCATCACAATTTTAGTTATCTGTAGACAAAAAAACCGTCGTTCGACTATCCTGACATAACAGCGTCTGGTCCGGTCTATATTGACCCTTCAGACTTGGGTGACAATCAGTTTTGTTCCGGTAGTAAGCCCCACAAAACTTTAATCAACTTTATGCGAGATCGGAATGATTAGTCTGTAGCTTTTCTATTTTCTCTTTTTTTTTTTTCAAGTACTGTTTTCGCTAGTCCGGAAACACTATTCCCTATAGCCATATCATTGGACCGGCACAAAGCCCTGCAATGATAGTAAGAACTATTTTTTTTCTTACTCTCTTTTTTTCAAGTACCATTTGCTAGTCTGGAATCACTATTCCCTGTAGCTATATCATTGGACCGGCAAACGCCCTGCAATGATGGTAAGAACCACTTTTTTTTCTTACTCTCTTTTTTTTCAATTCAATATAGAACAGGTACAGACCAACCATACCGCAAACATGTACCTGTCACAATCACACAAAAGTGTATCGTGAGGGACGTAGTGACATGATAACACCTAAGTATGTAAACCAACAGCAACACGACACATCCCAGTGCAACACAGACCAGCCTTCCTGCAACTCCATGTTCCTTTCCTGCACAAGAATAATTACTTCGCTAGAGTGTTGCAACGTCTCTAGTATTTTCTAGATGCACAGACACGGCTACCTCTGACTGTCGCACGTCCTCGTCGGTTGACAGTGAACAGCATACGGTCTGTCAGTCATCACCATCTGCTAACAGATATTAACTCTTGTTAAATATTACAACGGTCGACCATCCCAGACTTCATTTAAGTCTGGAACGCGCCGATATGGCTACCTTCAGGCAAACGCACTCCAGCTTTTCGTTCTGCTGCGTTCGTGCCACAATCGCGCCAGCGGGCCGTCGCACCGCAGCCGTACTAGCTCTAGCGAATCGTTGCACTGCTTTGTAAAATGAAAAGAAATCGAGATAAATGTATTGCGAACCATGGAATTCCGAGCTTCCAAAATTCATCACATATTCTCTTAAGAAACGGCAACAGTATGACATTTGAAAACATTGCAAAAAATAACAGAAACTATGTGTAGAGGCAAATACCACAACATTTCAAAGGGAAGGAGTTAACTGCGCAAAATCTACGAAATCCGACCTCAGACGTCCAGGCCGCTTAAATTGCCCTGCCGTAAGATCAGCCGATAAGTTACAGTCTGTAACGGTGCAGGCTCAATCTTACCAGCGCTCGGCCGTACCTGACCATGTTCGATTAGCCGTCACAACATCTTCCTCGTTGATCATTGTTGTAGAGACTTCTACGAATCCCTCGACATCAAACCCCAATCTTGTCGACGACACAATATTCAGAGCAAACTGCAACACTGATCAACACATTAGAACACAAAAATGTCACTTATTATTTTCAATTCATAGCGTGTTAAAGTTAATCCTTTATTTTGGTACATCCCTTAAACGTTTTGAACTTCAAAATATAGCAAATGATAATCATGTTTCGCGTGAACTATCAAATTACAACATAACTTGAATAAGTTAATTAGAAAGCCTCCAACTTCTTTCGACATTTGTTAACATATTTAGGTACACCAAGAAATAATGAAAATACTTGCGGGGTACTTTTAATACAAATCGAACAAATTAAAAAAAATTGGCTTAAATAATTTCACTTTATCTTTTCTCTACACTTTAATGGTACGAAAATATCGTAAGAAGCATAGCAAATTTCATTACGGTATTTAACATAAAAACAGATTCATCAATGCGGAATGCATTACAGTCTTCCACAAATGTAATAATCCTCATACTATTCGAAGATTATTTGTGGGCAAAAATGGGGACTTTATCCTACTTCTGATGTAGAAATGGTAATTGAGTATAGTACAGAGACTAATTTTGTAGTTAGGAATAATAATTAATCCGTTTACACGAATTAATTATCCAACGAGTCGAGGATAAACTAGTATCGGAATACGACAAGCGTACCGTTCCACGTCAGAGCCAAGACTGTCCTAACGGCGGCCGCGCCGTCCGTTTTATACAAGAAAAACGAGCGCCACTGCAGGTGCAATGGTGCAGGTGTGCGGAACACGTGTAATTTACAAGAATTCTATCTAACTGCACCGACGGCTACCGAGCCGCACGTGCAATGGTGCTGGTCCCGTCATATATATATATATACATATATATATATATATATATATATATATATATATATATATATATATATATATATATTTTCTACTTTCAGTTTTACTCGCATGGTACACCTTTTTCTATATCTGTTCTGTATTTTGTCTGGGACGTCCAGTGTTCACTCGATTTGATTGAATACCTTCTAAAAATCTGAATCATGCTTCGAAAAATTCTGTTAACATATTGAAGGTAGGAAGCTTATCATCGTTTTCTCTGTTTATTTTTTCTTCCCATTGTTTTAATGATTATGTGTCTAATTTGTTAACTATTAAAAATATCACAATTGCATCCCAACTATCTGTGTTTACGTCTACGCTATTAAGTCCACTTAGACATTCCGTTGTCGTATCTAACAAATATTTTATTGCGTTAGCCGATTCAGTATGTATGTGTACTACTTGTGTAGGTATGCGTTAACTATTACTCTTTTGTTACTAAATCTTCTCTTAAGTTTTTCCCATGCATACTCATAATTTTTATCTATTACGGCAATATTTTTGATTAAGTTTGCTGCTTCACCTACCACATGCGCCTTTAAGTAATGTAGTTTTTGAACATTCTTTAAACTTTTATTATCGTATATTAATGACACCAATTCATCATGGAACGAATGCCACTCTGTATAGTTTTCATTAAATGTTGTGATTTTTATTATAGGTATCTTAATATCCACGGGTGTGGCAGTAGATGAGTTTAATGTCTTATCCGTAGTTTGATTTTGGATTTGCGGAGTAATATTTTGTAATTTGTCTAACATAGTAACTTTAGTTATAGTGTATTCTTCCTCCGCAGTAAAATAAATATCGTCAGCCACGTAATTTGTAGTTGCAAGTACTTTTTAATCGTAAGAACGCAATAACTTCATGTGATTTTCTTGTATATTCGACCATGTTTTATCTAACAATTGCAATTTCGTATTAATAAAATTTATATTTAATTTGTCTTTCGGTAATTTTTTGAAATTACTATGAGTACGTTTTATTTGCTCTAATAGTTCATATTGTGCACTAATATATGCATCCATTTTCACTTTTATGATAACGTCGTTAACTTTTTAAGACAACTTTTAAATAAAGTAACGTTTGAAAGTTGTAAAACACTAGTATGCCCAACAACTTGTAAAATCTACCACTTTTAAACAGTTTTGTCTTTTCTCAAGCGTTATTTCAGTCTACCCATTTAATTTTTAATTTTACTGCGTTGTACGGACACACGAGATCTTCAAAGCTAAGTTCAAATCACGAATACTACACTTTTTGATGATATTTTTTCTTTCGCAATTTTACTTATTTTCATAACTTGTCTTAATCTTTTAACACAATTCACTGTTGGTCACTGCTCACTGTTTTACACGTTTGTATATGCTTTGTTGGCCACTTTTACTGAACACACTTTTACCGTTACACTTTTGTATCTATTACCAATGATATTATAAAGGAAAGATACGCTACGTTCATACTGAGCGGCGTTCAGATATCGTTGCGTTGTTATAACAAATGTACTTACATATACGTGTATAGTAATTTTCAACTACGACTGCGATAGATAATACGGAACGTAAAATACAGAAAGAGATAAATGTCTGTAGTGTATTGCGCTTGAAGTATACGAGTGAATTATAGAGTATGCGGATTTGCCACAGAAGAGACATTGAATATAACAATAGGCATATTACACTGGCATATTAAATAAAACTATAAACAAAATTGTTATATATTTATTCACAAAAAAAATTCAAAATACATTTGAGTTCTGTCAATCGTATTTTCGACAAATTATGTACCTACTAATCGAATACCACATAATTTACTGTTTACGTTTTTTTACTGATGGTCGCGCTACTTGGCAAATAGGAGCCTCTTAATTTTAAATACGAGGACTCGGAGTTAGACTATGGCCCGAATAAGTACTAAGTATTTAAATTTGGAAGTTGAGTTGGCAGACGAGATTTAAATTTTTTTATTTATTAGTTATTTACCTTCAAATAAGTTCAACTTATTTCTTTTTTGTCTTTTTGATATGCTTTTAATTAATTAATTATTTTTGTGCTCATAATGCAAGCGGGCGTTCAGATACTTTTGTATAATAGCTCTAATAAGTAGCAGTCTATGATTGAGTGTGTTTGATTCATGGAGTGTTCAAACAAAGTATCGAATACATTGGGCTGCAAAAAATGTTTTAAAATACTGTTGTTCGTGCCCGAACGTTTCCGGGTTTGACGCCAGAGGGCGCTCGGCTCGGGGCCATACCGGTTTTGAAGTTCGGACGAGCCGTGTGGCTGTGGCGAGAGCGCGCGAGCGCAAAAGGGAGTTGCTTGAATGCAGTGATATCGACAGCACGTAGTGAAGTCGCTCGGAATAACCTCCATTTTTTAGAGTCGTTTTTGATAGCAAATTGTGCACGACGAGGAATTGTAGTCTAGAATTAGACGCCGGGTTGACAAATTGTTAGGAAGTTAACATTGATTGCGATCAACGTCTGAATTGTGTGTTATGCGCGCCTAATTTACCGCGAATTTGGTTATTCTAATTTGATAGCGTAGCAAATGCATTTGACAATATTAACTACTCGTGCGGCATTTGGAAATGTTCGGAAACATTTTCCGTTGTCGGTTGAACGCTGAACTTTATGATACTAGAGAAGGTCGTGTTAAGTTCTAGAAATAATTGTGGCCACGCGAACGGAAGTGACCTTTGATCCGAGCATTCTGTATTCGTGTTGTGTTTTACGCTTTATAATAAACGAGTGTTAGTGGCGTCTGGAAGTTAGTTAATTGTACGGTATAGTTAATAAACTGTCATAGTGAAGAAGGAAGAAAGTGACTGTGGGTGACGCCGCTGGAGATTACCACAATTTGGAGCGGCGCCGAAGTCCGGGCTGCTGCCGACTTCAAAGGTCTCGTCAGGTCTATCACAACCAACACTACAAAAACACCACTACACTCAACACATACACACCTCCGGCCCGACCGAGCCCTGAGACAGCAGTCGCCTCATATACAGGTAAGTAATGTCTATTTGACTAGCCTCCCCATTAAATTGTAGTAGGATAAAACATTTTCCATATAGCTTAGTATTATAGGAAATTCTTCCATATAGCCATCCGGGCTCGAACCCGCGTCTGCCCGTCGAGCAGGCTGCTATGGGCCCCAGCCAAGGCGACCTTTGCATGGGTAGCTGCGGGCCGTGACTACTGTATTCAGTCATGTTCACTTTTTTCCGCCTGAACTATGCTGACCCATTTATGTTTTGTAAAATCATCACTCGGAAATCTGGAAAATAATAAAACATAATGAAAAAAATTATGTTCTCTCTAGGTACATTACATACATTTTAATTTTACTAATAAAATATCTAATAGCTATTACTAATCTCATTCTAAATCATCTTAATTATAAAACATTGAAAGCCAGAACTTATTATGATCATTATAATAATATTATGTTAGAAAGGCACTCACTGACTAACAAGAAAACTCGCGATCAAGCGGCTAACGAAGGCTATGTATTGTGCCTACGATTTCGATTTTGGTTGTTAATCTATGACGCATATTATTTGTCCTTGTCGCGCTATATTTGCCATCATATTCTCGTATCCTTTTCGAACCACCATATTAACAATTGAACATTTATTTGTAAATAAGAAATAAAATCGTCACAAAATATAAATAACTAATATTATTTTATTATACTTACGTATGGTATGAAATTTCTTCACTCTTATTTATCTTCGAATCATAACGAAATAATTTTTACACTTTCTTAAGACACAGCTTGGCATTTTGGATATGTTATTGTCAATATTGTCACGCCACGGACACGCTTTGTTTCGCTCGCTTCTATTGGCCGACTAAATAAAATTACAATTGTCTTAATTTGTCTGCAACAATTTTCGCGCACTAGTGCGATATCTACCTCTTTTTTATATATAATATCATTGCCTATTACTGATAAAGCGACCCTACCTAACTAACTTCGCGAACCCGGCCGGAGGACCATGAACCGCCTACTTTGAGGTCCTACCAAAATTAAAACGACGAGATCGAATCGAAAGTATAATGAGACTTGAAGTACAAACTTTACATTGAATTTACTTACAGTGTCGTGAACAGTCAAACCATAGCAAGCATTTTTTTCTATTAGCGACATCTATCGAACTAACAAGAAAGTAAAAAATATTAATTAACGTTTAACTCACATCAGGACTGAATTTGAAATTTTGTTATTACAGATTTTTTGGGTATTGTGTACTTATTAGTTGCAAGTAACTATGCTTTGCTTTAGTATACATCCAGTTCAAAAGCATTTATTTATTTTGACACATCATGAATGCATGTCGTTAAATAAGTTGCCGTAACGTAAAATTAGAATTTACAAATCGGCGGTAAATAAAATATTTTGTACATTTATTTTGTACCGTTGGATATTATTAAATGATGGTTCTAAATATGAAAAGATAGTCTGCATGTGTGAGCGAGACGATAGAGTGAGTGATGGTGGTGCGCAGGTGTGGGAGCTGGAGGCGCTGCGGGCGGCGCGCGTCCAGTGCCTGGTGGCGGCCGCACAGCGCGCCTGGCGCCGCCACGCCGCGCGCCGCCGCCTGCGTGCGCAGCGCGTCATCGCGCGCGCCTGGCGGGCCTACCGGGTGCGTGTTACTGTGTTACTGCACACGTGGGAGCTAAATCACCTTTTCTTGATTGAACATCACATTTAATGATGTATTTGTTTATACAGGCAAGGAGAGCACAACAGATGTCGGAGGATTCGTTATTTGGACGAGTTGCCCACGTGACGTCACGTGGAGGTGCGTGCGACGTGCAGGCGGGCAGCGCGGCGTGGGCGTGGGCGGCGCGCGTGGTGTGGCGCGCGTGGTGCACGTGGGCGCGGCGCCGCTACCTGGCGCAGCTGTGGACGCGGCTGCCGGCGCGGCACCGCTCGCCGGCGTGCGGCGCGTGGCCGGCGTGCCCGGCGCCGCGCCTGCTGGGCCGCGCCGACGCGGCGCTGCGCCGCCTGCACCACCGCTGGCGCTGCCGCCTCTACCGCGCCGCCTTCGACCAGACGGCGCGCAACCGCATGCGCGAGAAGGTCACCGCGAGCGTTCTCTTCAGGGATCGCAAGGTACGTACGTGTAACACTGCTTGTACACTGCTGCGCCGCGTTATTGCGCCCACTCACTTCACTGCACCGAATGTCTTGACTCACTTCTTCGAAATGTTTTGACGCACAGCGTATGACCGTGAAATTCACAAGATGTCAAAGCCTTGAATTTTCCACAGAATACAAAAGAGTTTATGAAACTAGCGTTTTACGGATTTTATCGCACGTAACATACGTACATACAACTTATTTTATATTCCTGACATTTCCAGTGCTTTACAGCACCCATGGTCACGGGTGACTGAGATGTTTGACGTCCCAATGTCATAGTTAACCACGGCTACCTCCAGATTAAAAATTATTAATTTTTATTCCGATCTACACAGTATGAACTTACAGTTTCTAGAAGTCTTGCAATTATATTTTACGTGATGGAGCCATGCTGCAACTATATTAGTAATATAGTTGTAGCACGAATGGATCGGCTCGACCGGGAAAGAACCACGCTCTCACAGAAAATCAGCGTAAAATAGCAGCTTAACGCTGCTGTGTTTCGTATGGTGAGTGTAGAAAACCGGAGACCCTATTTACTAGTAAAGAGGCATTCCATCTTAGTCCTCACGGGTGACAACGCATCTGCATCTTGAGTCTTTATTGAGGATAGATGTAGATGTCTATGGGCCACGGCAACCACTTACCATCAGGTGGTGTGCTCGTTTGTCACCCTATCCTATAAAAAAGATGCTTGGGTTGGGATTTAATTTTATTAATTATAGGATCCCAAGCAATTGGTAGCACCCTGCCATCTTCTCTATTGAAATTAGGATATTTTTTGATTTCAATAGCCTCGCGAATCATCCTTGGAAGGAATCGGTGTTCTTTAGCGAGGATTTGTGGTCTATCGAATCTAATATAACGACGAGGGCGATCCTGTACGTGTTCACAGACTTCAAACTTCCCGGAGCGTCAATTCTTCACATCAGCTATGTGTTCTTTAACGCGAGTTTTTATTGATATTTTAGTTTGTCTTATATAAGACAGTTCACATTTACAATCAAGCTTGTACACTCCTGCATCTTGCAGAGGGACATTTCACTTTACTGATGGTAAATCGATTTAATTCTCGATTTTTACATGTGAACAACACCTATACAATGTTTTACGCATATAAAGATTATTATTTTTATTAAAAACTTCGGCGGCTTGGAGTATGTTTTAATGGAAGCACGCTTCAAGATGTAGGTGTTAACGGTGGTAGAACCACGCAGCAGCCTTTGCTGTTGCATGTATGGGCCGGCTCGAGCCGGGTTAGTACCACGACCTCACAGAATACTGGCGTGAAGTGGAAGCTCTGCTTCTGCGTTTCGTCTGGTGAGAGCAGGTGACTGGAGGCCCCCCCATCAACATGGTAGCGGAATTACATCTTAGACTACCCCAGGAGGGTACCAGCACCCCTGGAGAATTCCTCGCTGAGCATCCACGACCATCAGGGGACTTCACTCGAATCTAAACGCCGTCCACTACCATCTCGAGACGGCGAAGCCGGCCTTGCTCTTTCTGACCGAGACGCAGGTGTCCTCTCCGGCTGATACTTCGTATCTCTCCTACCCGGGGTACAAATTGGAACCCTCTTTTGTGCCTCGGTCTGGAATTTGCGTACCAGCATGCTTAAAAAGAAGTATAACTTCGCCTCCAGGCCCTTCAAAAGAGTTCTTGCCATGGCAAAGTCAGAGCACATAGGCAGAATTGGCGAGAAACTAGTTCGCCTTCCTTCGGGGACCCGTGCATTCTGGTCTCTCGCCAAGGCTGTCCAAGGGAATTTCTGTAAGCCATCACTACCATCTCTGCACAGGGGACGACTCACTGGCCCATGCCGCAATATAGAAAGCCGACCTTTTAGGCTTCCTTTTTGCGTCCAACTCAACTCTTGATGACGGGGGGAACACACCGCCAACCATCCCGCGGTGTGAGTGCTCCATGCCGGATGTGGGGTTTTCACAGCGCTCGGTTCGCAAAGCACTCCTCCCTGGACATCCACAAATCGAGTGGGCCTAACGGAATCCCCCAATTGTACTGAAGACGTGTGCTCCGGAGTTGGCACCGGTTCTAACGCGTCTTTTCCGGTACTCCTACTCCCTAGGCGTAGTCCCGAAATCATGGATGACAGCTTTTGTCCACCCGATCCCTAAAAAAGGCGACCGCTCAGACCCGTCCAACTACAGGCCTATCGCCATCACCTCCTTGTTCTCCAAAATAATGGAAGCCATTATTAACTGCCAGCTCATGCGGTACCTTGAGGATCACCAGCTGATTACTGACCGCCAATACGGTTTTCGTCGGGGTCGATCGGCTGGTGATCTTATCGTCTACCTGATTCATAGATGGGCGGAGGCGGTAGAGTCCAAGGGGGAGGCGTTGGCCGTTAGTTTGGACATTGCGAAAGCCTTCGATCGGGTTTGGCACAAAGCGCTTCTTTCGAAGCTCCCTTCCTATGGGCTTCCCGAGAAATTGTGCATTTGGATTACCAGCTTCCTTGCAGATCAGAGCATCAAGGTCGTTGTAGACGGTGCATGCTCTGACTACAATCCTATTAACGCTGGTGTTCCACAAGGCTGTGTGTTATCACCAACGCTGTTTCTTCTACATATCAATGATATGTTGCTAACTGGTAAAATTCATTGTTATGCGGATGACATCACTGGTGATGCTCTATACACCGGCTGTGCCAATATTTTTCGGGAAAACGTCGCCGAGTACGGGTGTGTCTGAAGTCGAGTCTCTGCTGAACAAAGTCTCGGATTGGGGTTGATTAAATCTAGTCCAGTTTAATCCTCAGAAGACACAAATTTGCGCGTTTACCGCTAAAAAGAACCCCTTTGTCCTATCTCCTCAGTTTCAAGGCACTCCCCTTCTTGCCTCAGCTAGTATCGGAATCCTCGGAGTCGACATATCGAGTGACGTGCAGTTTCGTGGTCACTTGGAAGAGAAGGCCAAAGTGGCCTTTAAAAAGCTTGGCGTGCTCAGCAGAGCGGGACAGTATTTCATGCCGGCACAACGCATGCAACTTTACAAGGCGCAGGTTCGGCCTCACATGGAATACTGTTCCGATCTCTGGAGGACTGCCCAAGGGAGGAACCCCGTGGCACGAAGGGGAGCTTTATAGCTTCCACTGCGTCTAAGCTGGAGGTCATCGACCAGGTTCGTGAAGCAGTGAGGGGCATCTTGGGCGTTGTCACTGGACCTGGATCCAAATTGAATAAGACGGAGGTTAACAAGGTAGCTGCATATGGCCATGACCTCATTGCCATGGTGGCGACTATGCAGGTGCATATGTCGGAATTGGAATTGGCAAGGTTGAGGGCCGAAAAGGAAAAACTTGGTGCTGAAGGAAGACTGGCGCAGGTTGAGGCAGGAGTGGTTCCTTGCCACGTGACGGACCCGGCACCGCAAAGCTCGTACTCTGCGGCAATGAGGTTGCCAAAGGGGTTAGATCAGGTTCTGATGCCTGTCAGCAAATGTTCGGTCGTTGCATTTTACCCAGCGGAAGTTGAAGGACCCATAAAGACTGTAGAAGATACCATACTGGAGCTGAAGAAGGCTGTCAACCATAAGATGAGCGGTCTGCAAATAGATAAATTGAGGAAAGTGGGAAATGCTGGTGTCGTGGTCCAGACCACGTCCCAGGAAGCAGCAGAGAAATTGAAGACTTCGGCCCCTCCATCATTGAGGGTGTCTGAGCCCAGGCAGCGCATGCCCTTGGTTGCTCTGAATTAGATGAAGACCCTAAGAACGAGGAGGTAATAAGCGGTCTCTACGAACAAAATGTTGCTGCTTGCGGGTGGAGTGAAGCGAAGGTCAAGGAAAACTGCAGGATTGCCTTTAAGAAGTCCTGGAAAGCGAGCAGGTGGACTACTGTCATCCTGCAGTGTTCGGCTGCTCTAAGGGATGTACTAGTCGGACATAATCGTCTGTACGTTGGCTGGGACGTGGTTGAGCCACTACTACGTGGATTTTACGTGCTGCCAGAGGTGCCAGCAGTACGGGCATCCAGCTAAGTACTGCCGATCAAAGGAGGTGGTATGTGGAAAGTGTGGAGAGGCAGGCCACGAACGTGGTGACTGTAAGTCAACGGACGAAAAGTGCGCCACTTGCAAGTGCATTGGAAGAACTAACTCTCGCTTGCACGTGACCATGGCGAGGAACTGCCCAGCAAGGATATACACAGAGCAACGGTCCGTGGCCACCACACAGTATTGCCGGTAAGGGCAGCCCCCAAGAAACCAAAGAAGCGCTGCGAATATGTCACATTAACCTGGGTCGGGGGGAGCTCGCCGCGGCTGAGTTGCCTATCCTGGCGCGTGAACTGCACCTGAACATTGTTCTTGTACATGAACAGTACTCCCAGGCTGCGGGAATCGTTCAGGTGGGCGGTCATCCATGGGCGGGTGTCTATATTGCCGACCCAAATATTGGAGCAGCTGTGCTGAGTCACCCCAACAATGAATTTTGTGTGGTGTGCCACGTACACCGATGGAACCTCTATGTAGTGTCAGCGTATTTTAAATTTAGCGACACTATCGATGATCACCTGCAACACTTAGAGGTCGCCCTAAGCTGTCTAAAGGGTAGAAGGGTTATCGTGGGCCTCGACGCTAATGCGCACTTGCCACTCTGGCATTGTGATCGCCGACATTACGTGGGAAGAGGGAAAACAGTTGAACATCAAATGTAAGCATCCATCATCTCACATGCCCTTACTTTGGCTAATATGCCCGACCAGCCCTACACCTTATATGTGCCTGGTGGGGAGTCCAATGTGGATCTGACCCTAACTACTGGGGCCGAGTGGCGAGTGCGCGAGGGGATCTAATTACCGACCACAACCTAATTACTTACACGGCCACGATCAGCAGGCCGACCACGCGCGCTACACCCGTTAGGAAGCCCCCTCGTTTTCGCGACCGAGGGGTGGATTGGGACAGGTTCCGGGCGATCAAATCAAACTGCGAATGGGATGGCTGCATCTGGAAAAACCCGCAGCCCTCCTGGCGGAAGAGTTCTCAGGGGTCATCGTCCGCTCCGGCGGAGGAAGGCCTAGGGAAGCGTCGCCCCAGGGGATCGGGGGGTACGAATGGTGGACTACTGAACTCGATAAGACTAGAAGGTTACAATGTAAACTCAGGCATGTATGGCAGAGTAAAAGGCGTCTAGGAGGTAGGTCAGAGGAGATAGCCGGAAGGCTTTCCACAGCGTGCGTGCGAGATACAGGAAGATGACGGTGGAGACGCAGCAGTCTCATCATTTGAGGGTTACCAACTCTGGTAACGAGGACCCATGGGGTATGGCGTACAGGGTGGCCAGCGGGAGGGTACGACCGCCTGCAAATGTGATTAATGGGATCGCTTTTGCGGATGGGCACCCGGACAACATCAAGGCAGCGATGGTCAACCTAATGACTGCGCTCTGTCCGGATGACAGACCTGATCACGACAAGCCATTCCATCAGCAGGTTCGCCTACTGGCGGCTTTCATGCCGTCTGGTAGAGCTGCGCCACCGCCTTCGGCTGGGGGTCTGGAAGGAATAGTCAAGGCCTTGCCTAACACAGCTCCGAGACTCGATGGAGTGAGTGCGAGAATTGTTAGATGTTAGGAATGTTTGGATGGCAGCACCGAGGGAATTTCACCCGGTGTACGCCAAGTGCGTGGTGGAGGGGGTCTTACCCAAAGTATGGAAGGACGGAAGACTGATTGTCATTCCCAAGGGTAATGACAAGCCGCTCACCGACGCCAAGGTATACCGTCCGATAACGCTCCTCCCTGTTTTGGGAAAAGTACTGGAACGCGTAATGCTAAGATGTGCTCCTGCGAGTAGTCGCGGGATATCTGAGCAGCAGCACGGTTTCTCTCCGGGGCGATCTACGGTAACAGTGCTGCGTGTCTTGCTCAGCACGGCTAAGTATTCTCGAGCACGCTACGTGCAGACAATTTTTCTAGATATCTCCGGGGCCTTCGACAATGCCTGGTGGCCGATGATGATGGTCAAAGCGAAACGAGGTGATTGTCCACCTAACATTTACAAAATTCTGGTGGACTACTTCACCTCCAGACGTGTGGGCGTCTACATTGGGGACGCACGCTTACGTACGCGGCGGAGTGCTGGTACGAGCGTGCGAACATGTACACAGTTCGTAGCGTACTGCTGAGATCGCAGCGATCAGCCCTTATGCTGATGACAAAGGCGTATCGATCCATCAGTACGGCGGCCTTACCGGTGCTGGCTGGCGTTCTCCCTTCTGACCTGGAGGTCATCCATGCTGGTAGGTTAGGTATAGCACGTTTGACCGCGCCCAAAGAGGAGTTGAGCAGACGGAAGCGCGAAATTTGGACTGAGGTGATCTATGTTTGGCAGGATCGATGTACGAATGAATCAAAAGGACGAGAGCTCTATCGGTTCTTCCCGGAAGTGGCGTTGCGACTCAGGTATACCTGGGTCGCACCGGACTATCAAGCCTCTCAGATTCTCACTGGACATGGATCCTTTCGGAAGAGACTGAGTGAAATGCGACTGTGTGAAACAAGTGTGTGAGTGTGGTGCGATAGAGGAGGACGTTCATCATGTTCTATGGGAATGTCCTCTGTATAACGACCTAAGAGCGAAAATGATGGATGGATTAGTTCGTAAGATTCAAGGACCGATTTACTACTCGGATCTCGTCAGCGATGGGGCGAACTACGAGCTGCTGCGCGAGTTTGCGCACAGATGGCATGACCGCAGGAGAAGTTTTGAAGGAATGCTGGCAGAAAGGACTGACGACGTATAGGCGTCAGTGTGCCGTCAGCTCCAGAAGGGGGACAATGACGTTAAACTGGGACAAAGACTAGATTAAATATATGTAGGGAGTCAAGAAAGTGTGCAAGGTTCGGCCCGTTTGACCCTCAGGTCGCTCAGGAGCCCTCAGGAGCTCAGAAGCTGCCCCGGCGTGAAGTACCGCCGCACCCTTGCAAGGACACCAAGTTTCCTTGCGGCTGCTTTGGCTCTGGACTCAATGAACCGCCCATAGTTTAGGTTCGGAGAAAAATCAATCCCTAACAACTGAAGGCGGTCAGTGTACTCCAAGGATACATTCCGGAAAGTAGGAGCCAAGGTGAGCGGGCTCCTTTTAGCGGTAAAAAGACACGCTTGTGTTTTGGAGGCGTTAAATCTCACGAGATTGGCATCGCCCCATTCGGAGACTGCCTGTAGTGTGAGACTCACACGCTCAACCATAGCCTCTCTTTCTGACTGGATTTGATCCAGTCCCGACTGGCCCGGGCGCTTGGTTGGTATCTCTCCACAACTGTGCTGTCGTCTGCATACCCATAGACACCGGGAATGAGCAGATCATTTATATGCAGCAGGAAGAGAGTTGCGGAGAGAACGGACCCTTGAGGAACACCGGCATTAGTCGCCACAGTATTGGATGAGCAGCCATCAACGACGACCCGGAGAGACCGTTCACTCAGAAAGTCCTTCACCCAGACAATTAGGCCAGGGGATAAGCCGTACGCTGAAAGCTTGCCCAATAAACTAGCGTGCCAAACCCTGTCAAAAGCCTTCGAAACATCGAGGGAAACAGCAAGTGCTTCACCACAGTTCTCGACAGCTTCGCCCCATATGTGAGTGGCATACGCTAGAAGGTCCCCAGTTGATCGATTCCCCCACACTCCCCGTGGTAGATGCGAAAGAAAATGCAAAGAGATGCTACATCTCTTCGCAGCGCCAACGAATCGAGCCGATCGGAAAGGACCGACCCTCAGGTCGGTGGGGCCATGGGACATGGTGGGTTGTTCCCATCTCTGGGCCGGGGCTCCCCCGTGCCATCTCCTTCCACTTGACCGGATCCAGGCTCGAATCGTTGACGACTGAGTCCTTTCCGATCGGCTCGATTCGTTGGCGCTGCGAAGAGATGTAGCATCTCTTTGCATTTTCTTTCGCATCTACCACGGGGAGCGTGGGGGAATCGATCAACTGGGGACCTTCTAGCGTATGCCACTCACATATGGGGCGAAGCCCTCGAGAACTGTGGTGAAGCACTTGCTGTTTCCCTCGATGGTTCGAAGGCTTTTGACAGGGTTTGGCACGCTAGTCTATTGGGCAAGCTTTCAGCGTACGGCTTATCCCCTGGCCTAATTGTCTGGGTGAAGGACTTTGTGAGTGAACGGTCTCTCCGGGTCGTCGTTGATGGCTGCTCATCCAATACTGTGGCGACTAATGCCGGTGTTCCTCAAGGGTCCGTTCTCTCCGCAACTCTCTTCCTGCTGCATATAAATGATCTGCTCATTCCCGGTGTCTATGGGTATGCAGACGACAGCACAGTTGTGGAGAGATACCAACCAAGCGCCCGGGCCAGTCGGGACTGGATCAAATCCAGTCAGAAAGAGAGGCTATGGTTGAGCGTGTGAGTCTCACACTACAGGCAGTCTCCGAATGGGGCGATGCCAATCTCGTGAGATTTAACGCCTCCAAAACACAAGCGTGTCTTTTTACCACTAAAAGGAGCCCGCTCACCTTGGCTCCTACTTTCCGAAATGTATCCTTGGAGTACACTGACCGCCTTCAGTTGTTAGGGATTGATTTTTCTCCGAACCTAAACTATGGGCGGTTCATTGAGTCCAGAGCCAAAGCAGCCGCAAGGAAACTTGGTGTCCTTGCAAGGGTGCGGCGGTACTTCACGCCGGGGCAGCTTCTTACCTTATATAAAGCGCAAGTCCGGTCGTGCATGGAGTACTGCTGTCACATATGGGCCGGTGCTGCAAAATGCCACCTGGCAGCATTAGACTCAGTGGAGAGACGTGCTAAGAGGCTCATTGGTGACCTTGATTTGGTTGAAAACCAATCTTGTCAGCCTTGAGCACAGGCGCAGAGTAGCCAGTCTCTCGGTATTCTATAGGATGCATTTCGGTGAGTGTGCGCCGGAATTACACGCCTTAATTCTTCCCTCTCCTTTCCACCATCGGACAACCAGACGGTCGGCGGGTCTTCATCCCTTTGTTGTCGATATCCCACGCATAGTATTATTTGCAGATGACACTTCTTTAATTTTCAAATTAAGTCGACAATTGCTAAAATATGACGAAGTAAATAATGCTATATCTAAATTAGTAAATTGGTTCAATGTTAATAATTTGCATTTAAATGGCACTAAAACGAAATGTATGAAATTTATGACTCCAAATGTCAAACAATTAAATACTAATGTAATTTTAAATGGGGAGAAACTGAGTCTTGTAGATACCACCATTTTTCTTGGAATCACACTAGACGCGAAGCTTCAATGGAGCCCCCATATATCAAAACTAGCAAGCAGACTTAGTTCTGCAGCATATGCCGTAAAAAAGATTAGAAGTCTAACTAGTGTTGAAACAGCTAGACTAGTTTACTTTAGCTATTTCCATAGCATAATGTCGTATGGTATTTTGCTATGGGGACACGCAGCTGACACTGAAATTATATTTGTTTTACAGAAGAGGGCCATAAGAGCAATTTATGATTTAAAGCCTAGAGTCGCTGCGACAAAAATTTAAGGAAATTAATATATTAACTTTGGCCTCTCAATACATTTATGAAAATGTAATGTACGTACACAAAAATAAAAGTAGTTTTACAAAAATAAGTGATATTCATTCTGTAAATACTAGGAACAGACACAAGCTAGTAGTACCGGTTACTCGACTCCATCGAGTCAGTAATTCATTCTTGGGGCGATGTATACGCTTTTACAACAAAATTCCAGAAAATATACAAAATTTGACCTGCTCAAAGTTCAAAAACTTTATTAAACTAAGTTTGTATAAAAAGGGTTATTATAGTATTAAAGAATTTATAGATGATAATAACCCCTGGAAATGAGGTGATCGCTACCAAGCTATTTCTAATTTGTTGTGTTGTTAATTTGTGTAACATACATGATTGTAAGCTGTTATTTTAAAAAAAAAAGTCCCGCTGGGTTTCTTGCTGGTTCTTCCCAGGACAGAGGTTTTTTTTTTCGAACCAGTGGTAATTATACAAAGGAGTGACTTTCAATAAGCATTATTTATAATCTATATTGAATAAAAAAGTTTCTGTTTCTGTTTCTGTTTCATTAGAACCAAACGGTTTGCTTCGTCTTTTGTAATGCGTACTGCAAAGGAGTGGAATAATTTGCCGGCGTCTATCTTTCCGTCCGAATACAATCTGGGCGTCTTCAAGGCAAGAGTGAATAGGCTTTTGTTACGATAAGACAGTGCGATTCACCATCTAAGGCTGCATCACCACTTAGCACCAGGTAGGATTGTGGTCAAGCACTGGCTTATAATAAGTAAAAAAAAAAGAGTGCTCTGAGGAATTGTTCGGATTAATCCCAGCTGCCAAATTTCACGAACGCACATCGCGGCAGAACTGGATGAATGGCGGTCCACCACTGTGCGATTTAGAAGATGTTTTCTTCCTCGCACAACTTCCTTGTGGAATAGTTCACCACCAGCGATTTTTCCGGACCGATACGACTTAGGGACCTTCAATAAAAGAGCCTACTCCTTTTTAAAAGGCCGGCAACGCATCTGCAATTCCCCTGGTGTTGCGGTTGTTCATGGGTGGCGGTAGTCACTTACCATCAGTTGAGCCGCATGCTCGTTTGTCCCCTTTCCTATAAAAAAAATGTAGCCAATCCTGCCAGTGACACCTCTCACATATGGTAGTACAGCAGACACTCGCTCGACTGTGGCCCGCTTCACTCGTTCAATAACAGAGGCGTAACAAAAGTGTGATTTTCAATAAGTATTATTTATAAACTATTTTGATTAAAAAAAGTTTCCGTTTCATAAATATCAGGCGACGTACGCGCGCAGCGTGGCGCACCCGTTCGTGGGCGACTACGTGCGGCTGCGCGCGTCGGCGGCGTGGCGGCGCGGCGCGGGCGCGGCCGACGACCGCTACGTGGTGTTCGCGGACGCCGTGGGCAAGGTGGCGCGCTCCAGCGGCCGCACGGCGCGCTGCCTGTGCGTGCTCAGCACGGCCGCGCTGCTGCTGCTGGACGCGCGCTCGCTGCGCCTCAAGCGCCGCGTGCCCGCGCACTGCGTCTACCGCCTCTCGCTCTCGCCCTACCACGACGACCTGCTCGTCGTGCACGTGCGCGCGGTACGTGCCACACTCTCTCTCTCTCTCCCTCTCGCTCCGCACGGCGACGACCGCTACGTGGTGTTCGCGGACGCCGTGGGCAAGGTGGCGCGCTCCAGCGGCCGCACGGCGCGCTGCCTGTGCGTGCTCAGCACGGCCGCGCTGCTGCTGCTGGACGCGCGCTCGCTGCGCCTCAAGCGCCGCGTGCCCGCGCACTGCGTCTACCGCCTCTCGCTCTCGCCCTACCACGACGACCTGCTCGTCGTGCACGTGCGCGCGGTACGTGCCACACTCTCTCTCTCTCTCCCTCTCGCTCCGCACGGCGACGACCGCTACGTGGTGTTCGCGGACGCCGTGGGCAAGGTGGCGCGCTCCAGCGGCCGCACGGCGCGCTGCCTGTGCGTGCTCAGCACGGCCGCGCTGCTGCTGCTGGACGCGCGCTCGCTGCGCCTCAAGCGCCGCGTGCCCGCGCACTGCGTCTACCGCCTCTCGCTCTCGCCCTACCACGACGACCTGCTCGTCGTGCACGTGCGCGCGGTACGTGCCACACTCTCTCTCTCTCTCCCTCTCGCTCCGCACGGCGACGACCGCTACGTGGTGTTCGCGGACGCCGTGGGCAAGGTGGCGCGCTCCAGCGGCCGCACGGCGCGCTGCCTGTGCGTGCTCAGCACGGCCGCGCTGCTGCTGCTGGACGCGCGCTCGCTGCGCCTCAAGCGCCGCGTGCCCGCGCACTGCGTCTACCGCCTCTCGCTCTCGCCCTACCACGACAACCTGCTCGTCGTGCACGTGCGCGCGGTACGTGCCACACTCTCTCTCTCTCTCCCTCTCGCTCCGCACGGCGACGACCGCTACGTGGTGTTCGCGGACGCCGTGGGCAAGGTGGCGCGCTCCAGCGGCCGCACGGCGCGCTGCCTGTGCGTGCTCAGCACGGCCGCGCTGCTGCTGCTGGACGCGCGCTCGCTGCGCCTCAAGCGCCGCGTGCCCGCGCACTGCGTCTACCGCCTCTCGCTCTCGCCCTACCACGACGACCTGCTCGTCGTGCACGTGCGCGCGGTACGTGCCACTCTCTCTCTCTCTCTCTCTCTCTCTCTCTCTCTCTTTCTCTCTCTCTCGCTCCGCACGGCCGCGCTGCTGCTGCTGGACGTTCGCTCGCTGCGCCTCAAGCGCCGCGTGCTACGACACGATACGATAGGATAAGAAATAGACAGCAGCATTAAGCTGCTATTTTGCGCTGATATTCTGTGACATAGGCTTGGGCAATAAATATCGATATATATCGTCGATATTTTAATTCGCGATATATCGACATATCGATATTTATTTTAGAGTATCGAATTCGTATCAATTTCGATATATTTTAAAATGTTATATCGTGTTTTTCGTCGTCTAACCAGTGTCAGTAGATAAAATTTTAGACCTTATCTTTACATCATGCAATTGATAACGATATATCACACGATATTTATCGATACTGTTTAAAAATATAGATTCGATATATATCGATATATTTTTTCCCTTTACCCATCCCTAATGTGAGAACGTGATTCTTCCCCGTTTGTTAACGAAACACTCACACTTTATCACTAGGTTTTTACTCACATACCACTACACTGTTTTATAGAATAACTCTAGCGCAAAGATTGTTTAACTATACATCATAATGTAAAATGCAAGTGATACTGCGATTCACTCTGCGACAGCAGAATCTAAGGAGAACAGAAAGAACTAAATTAACTTAGAAACTTTGTTATTGAGTTTGTTAGCTGACCCGTTGAGTACAGTGAATTTACGTTAAAGCACGCGCAGTCAGCATTTACACGCTCACCCAAATTATTCAGATTTAATATTGCAATAGCTAATAAATCAATTCGTACGTGATAGAGCTACTCTGCCGCTATATTAATAGTATAGTTGTAGCACGAATGGCTCGGCTCGACCGGGGAAGGACAACGCACTCACGGAATACCAGCGTAAAATAGCAGCTTAATGCTGCTATGTTTCGTATGGTGAGTGTAGAAAACTGGAGACCCATTTTACTGTAAAAGAGGCATTCTATCTTAGTACTCACGGCTGACAACCCATCTGCATTTTAATTCGCAAAAGAAGATAGATGTGGATATCTATGGGCCACAGCAGCCACTTACCATCAGGTGGACTGTGTGCTCCTTTGTCCCTTATTCTATAAAAAAAAATATTCGCGATCGGTCACCAATCACGCTGCATATGCGCATACCATTTACCATTGCATTATTACCAATTATTTTAATATCCTTGCGCAATTATTTCCGTGTTTTACCATTTTTACCAATTAATTTGTTGGACTTACACTTGAATCTGAACCAGCTACCTATAGACCGCGACCAAGTTCCCTCCAAAATTACAATGTAGGTACTTTTGATTGTTGGTATAATTTACCGTCAATTAATCTACCGACAAAAAGGAGCCGGTACTGAAATCGACTGTATATTTTTTCATGTGTCACCTCATAACTTACTAGGTGAACGAATTTGATGATTCTTCATTTATTTGAAAGCTGGTGTTTCACATGTGCTCCCATATAAATTTGATCAAGGTTGGTCATACCTTGATCAAATTTATATATAGTTTTTAAGTTATTCTTAATAATTTATATTGAAGTCGGTTGTACAAAATTCTAAAATCTATTTCCAAACTTTAAAAAAGAAGTTCGTGGGAAAAAGTTTTAAGTGATAAAGAAGTGAAGGAAGCAGTTGCGGCGTATTTTTAAAATAACACAAATTATTTTTTTGAGGGTATACGTAAGTTTATTAAAAGATCAGAAAAATGTATTAAGGTAGCAGGTGAATATATTGAAAAGGGAAAATAAATTTGGATTTTTATTTCCACCCCTTACCCCCCATTCCGCGAACTTAAAAACGCACTCTCGTATGTAATAACCGTGATAAACGAGCATACGTCCACTTGATGTAGCCATTAGAAACCTACAGCGTCTCCATAGATCGCAACGTTGCTCTACCACGATAATTTAAAGAAAATAAAATTGAATATAAAATATTAATTTTGTAGACTGTACAAAGGAGAAGGAGACGTCTCCATATATTCTTGGGCCCAAGTGTTAACAAGATGAAAGTAGGACCATTTGAAAGCGTATATATAAACAATTCATAGCTGAAAATCTGGCAAGATTTGTCAATCTAGGAGCTGAGTTATTGTAGGATAAGTAAAAGTGAGATTTTCTATTACCTACACTGTAACAGGTGATTTTTCACTGTTAATACACTGTAACAGGTTATTTTCACTATAATTACTTAAAGATATAAAAGCAACATCAGTATAAAATCACCAAAAAAGCTGCCGTTAGTAATAAAACGAAATGGTGAAACATTTAACTAAAGTTAAAACAACAACAACTAAGTGAAGTAAATATTAGAGATATCGATCTGAGATCGATTACTTGAATTTTTGTTGTAACTGTTATTTGTTGGGATTTTGATATTTTGTATTTTTTATTATTATTTTGTAGATATGTACGCAATTTTTTTATCTCCCTAGTTATATTGCGATCGTTTCAAATCGAATTGAAAATCTGTCTTTTTATTTTAAGTAATTAGTTTAAAGTGTGAGCTGTCAAGTTAAGTTTTAAAATGAGAAGTCCTCTATTAGAAGATAACATTCAGAAACGAGAATTTCACTAGTGTATTCTTTATGGTAATAGATTTATTGCCATAAATAATACACTACAATCGATTTCGTAACTTATTTCTTATTTTATTGTTTTTTCGAAATCTAGATTGTAAAAAGAGCTACTTTTTTGTATTTTACTTAAGAAAAATATGGCCAATTTTTTAAAGTATAAACCAATTAGTTAACTTCAGGCCCAAAAATCCCATTCTCCTTTCAACAATTTATCAATTATTTTAAAAATAATATCGTTAATCCAAACCGCGATCTACAGCAGTCACTTTGTTTTGCTCTATCGAATTATAATAGAATTTCTTACGTACTCGTATATGCGTATCTTTAATTCTGTTCTCCGTTGTCAGTCCAGGTTTCTAATAAATACAGACTAGTTATGCGCTTAAGAAGTCACAAAATTTTCCTTAGCCTTTGCCATTAATTCCCTCAGAGAGAAAATATTTGCAATAGTTGTCCCGCTTGGCAGGCGGATTGGCCACCCGTAAATTTTCATTAGTTTAGAGTGGTTACCAGGAACATGATGCTACCTATCTCCTGTTTCATTCCCCTCTGTCTACCCACGGGATGACATAGGGTAGTGGATATTCTCACACCTCCAGTACTCGGCACGGAACTGTTAACTAATACATCTATATTTATGTACAGTGTGGAGGGCTGGAGAGCTCAACGGAAGAACTATCGCAGTGCTCATCACGCGATGCAGTCGACGCGCCCGGTTGTCTCTTTGGGGTAATTTATGCTCATTTCACATTCTATTACATCACGTCTTTCATTCTTAAGTTATATTTCCATTATTTTGTCATGTCATGCTCGTCATCTTTTCTTTTTTTATTTTCATACTAAGTAACATATTTGTACTGGTACTATTATACCGAACAATATTTTCACTATGCGCTTTAGCAATTCTGCCGCTTGGGGCCTGCAGCGGCATCTCACAGTGGCGACGTACAGGTTGGAAAATGTTACGATATAGTTCATGTAGAGGACTAAACACATATAATGCTAGAATGTTTTTTTACAGTTTTGTTGGACTCATTATTCACCCGGTAATTTTTAGATAATGTATCACTTAGACATGTTGTGTCAATCGTTCATTACTATTGGACCCGGTCGTTCAAGAATTAATTAGTCATATGAGCCGGGTCATTCGGGTCGTTCACTCAAATCGATCATTTTGGGTTTCAGTACCCTGTAATCTGTGTGACTCGCTCGGTTCTGTCGACGGGTCGTGCGGGTTCGATCGAAAACAAAGAAATTCTCCATTTTTAAGTTTATTTCACAGGGTTATTAAACTATTTAATGGTTAAGTAATATGTCGAATACAGGGTTATTATATACAGGCTTATTTCGCAATCTGTGCCCAAATTTGCAGAGGTGGTTCAGAATAGGTAATATAAGCGAATGGTGAAAAAAATTTATAAAAAATATGTCCTTATTACCTTTAAATTCGGAGCGTGACATTATTTTGATTGTCCTTCATAAATATCTAAAGCCTACTATTTTACTACGCACTTATTCGTAAGGGTTGCTCAGTGAGTCACAAATTTAGGTACCTTGACGCGCGTCTTCCCGCGCCCTTCCCTTCCGTTAATCGTTACATTACTACGTACCTACGGCCGCCCGGCTGGCTGACTACTGACAGTGTTTACCGTGACCTCATTACGCACGAGTGCACTATTTTTAAATTTTCGTGGGTAGTATTTTTTTTTATTAAAAAAAATACTAGTAATGCTTTAAACATTACTAATATTACCTTTAACCACTTCTGGTACGCTTAAAATGCTTGTGTTAGAAGTGGTTCACGCCAGTAGTCGAATGGCGGATTGGAACCCACGACCTTTCGAGTTAGCGGTCCGCGACCTGCCATTAGGCTACTGACGCTTAACTTGTTACTTAAAATATTCTAATGATATATCATAGTATTCGGGGTTCGAGTATTTGTAGTACTATAGTACGGTACCATAGTACGGTGTTACGTTTTAAATAAGCAATCAAAGTTTACGTGGTGCGTAAATACTATATGAAAGGCAGTCTTTACCGCGTTTTGCAAAGTCGGAAAATTGTGTACCAATCAATCGAGGAACAATTGGCACGTAACCAAACTATTCAAGTGCAGTGCGCGATTATTTAAATAGTGAATATGAAGATAGGTGGTGGAGGCCCCATACTATGGCCTGCAAAGTCACCGGTCCTTACACCCTTAGAATTTCATGTGTAGGGTGAAATAAAGGACGTGTTTACGTCAAAGAGCCCAAGTTATGAGTTAATAGCCAAATAATGGTGTCTATTATAAACTGCCAGCTCATGAGGTACCTTGAGGACCACCAGCTGATTAGTGACCGCCAATACGGTTTTCGTCGGGGTCTATCAGCTGCTGATCTTCTGGTCTACCTGATCCATAGATAGGCGGAGGCAGTAGAGTCCAAAGGGGGGACATTAGCCGTTAGTTTGGACATAGCGCAGGCCTTCGATCGGGTCTGGCACAAAGCGCTTCTTTCGAAGCTTCCTTCCTATGGGCTTCCCGAGAAATTGTTCAATTTGATCGCCAGTTTGGTGGTGTTCCACAAGGCTACGTGCTATCACCAACGCTGTTTCTTTTGCATATCAGTGATATGTTGCAAGCTAGTAACATTCATTGCTATGCAGACAACAGCACTGGTAATGCCATAAGGCATTACCACAGTGCTGTTGTCTGCTGTTGTATAAACACCGCCCGTGCCAATATTTCTCGGGAAAACGTCGCCGAGTACCATGACAAACTTTTGGGGGCGACTAAATCTAGTCCAGTTCAATCCCCAGAAGACACAAGTTTGCGCGTTTACCGCTAAAAAGAACCCCTTTGTCGTATCTTCTCAGTTTCAAGGCACTCCCCTTGCTGCCTCAGCTAGCATCGGAATCCTCGGCGTCGACATGTCGAATAGTGTGCAGTTTCGTGGTCACTTGAAGGGAAGGCCAAATTGGCCTCTAAAATGCTTGGCGTGCTCAGCAGAGCGAGACAGTATTTCATGCCGGCACATCGCTTGCAACTTTACAAAGCACAAGTTTGGCTTCACATGGAATACTGTTCTCATCTCTGGTCCGGAGCACCCCAGTGCCAACTCCTTTCACTTGATCGCATCCAGCGCAGCGCGGTTCGAATCATCGCCGACGAGTTCTTCCTGATCGACTCGATTCACTGGCGCTGCGTAGGGATGTTGCATCCTTTTGCATTTTCTATCGAATCTACCACGGGGAGTGCTCTGAGGAATTGTTCGCATTAATTCCAGCCGCCAAATTTTACGAACGCACATCGCGTCGAAATTCACGATTCCATCCTCACCATCTGGATGCTTGGCGGTCTATGACTGTGCCTTTTACTTGGAGTTTTCTTCCTCGTACAACTTCAAGGTGTAGTTTCAAATTACATTACCAAGGTTATAACTATGTTGCAAACTTTATTTATAAATATGGTATTTATTTGAAAAACACCCGTCATCTCGCCTATAACCACTATTATTTATTCTGTGCTATAACTAAGATATAATAGAAAATTAACATCTAAAGGAAGGAAAGTACATAATCTTCTTTTTTTGAAGTACCGTAATCTGATAAAAAGTAGCCTATAAGTTGCCCCGGGTTACTAAATACCTACATACAAAATATCATGTAAATCGGTTCTGTACTTTTTGCGTGAATCCAGAATACACAGATAGACAGACAAAAATTCTAAAAACCACTAATTTGACTTTAGAACCCTTTATTTAGTCCCCTGGACTTGTTTTTTTCAAGAATATATTAGAATTACAGACACGACTTTTCTACAGATTTATTATATGTATAGATGACGTTAATAGTATGAAAAGAGAATTATAATTCGCGTCGTGTAGTTATTAGTACTTTGTTAGCGTGTCATTATGAAAGGTACTAGTAAAGTAGGCAAAACTTTGTGAATTGACTCGCACACGTAGGAGGAGCACGGGTACGCTGTAGTTGTTGCCCATAAATCACATTATATTTGGGATAATTTCAAATAAAAGTAGAAGTTTTATTTACTCGCATTTTCACAAACATCAAAAATTATCAGTATTTTTATTGTATTTGATAAATTATAAGATATACTGCAATTAAATAACATTTTACTGAAAACTTTACTCGAGGCTGTTTGATGTAACTCTAGGCTTTATCCATATAAGGATTGTAATTTAGTATTTATTATTGTACATGTTAGATGATTGTTTTCAGATGATTGTTTTCTTTTTATTTAAGTACAGACTTGTTACCCTGCTTGTTGTGCAGACGATACCAATTACGACCTGCTTCATAAAATAAATATTATGTATGTTCTTAGTGAGACAGTTTATAGGAAACAATTGTAATTACCATTGTCTTATTTTACTTGTATATTTTTCTTTCATATCTTTTGTTTCTGTTTTGTCTCCAATAAAGTAAATAAGTAAAGTAAATAAGTAAATAAGTAATAAGATTATATCATGTAACTTGAAGATGGTCATTGGAAACCGTCACTTGAAACCAACCTCGGTACATATCAGCGGAATCATTTTTCTTCGTTAGAATTAAGTATATAAGAATTGTAATATTGTTAATAAAGCAGTCTTGTTTCAACCATCCCCACGAGACTCATTTACCCAAAGAGCCCCACATCGCAATATAATATTTGAACACAAATATTCAATTTAGATACATTTAGAAAAATAACCCGGTGTATTACTTAATGAATGAATAGCTTTATGATGAATCTGAAGGACAGAGTGAAAAATTGTTTAATAAGAGAAGAGTGTGGTTTGCAAGATGATGGTTGTGACCAGGATTAAGAAAGGAATGCTTCGGTGGTTTGGTCATGTAGAAAGAATGAATGAGGAAAGAGTGACAAAGCAAATTTATGTTGCAGAGGTGAACGGCAGAGTCGGGAAGGGTCGCCCTAGGCGAAAGTTTATCGACCAAATTGGCGATATATTGAAAATGGGCCAAATCAAGAGTACCTTTAACCGACGAGCGTGTATGCGTAGGTATATGGATGTGGAGGAAGCGAGAGAGGTGTGTCAGGATCGTGCCAAATGGAAGTCCATAGTCTCTGCCTACACCTCTGGGTGACAGGCGTGAGTGTTTATGTATGTATATGTATGTATGAATAGCTTTATTTTCTACCGACTTCAAAAAGGAGACGGTACTCAATTCGACTGTATGTTTTATGTGTGTTACCTCATAACTTTTTTCTGGGCAAACCGATTTCGTTGATTTTTTTTTTTGAAAGCTGATGTTTCTCGTGTGGTCCCATATAAATTTAATCAAGGTCAGACCAATAGTTTTTGAGTTATTCTTAATAATTTATATTGAAGTCGGTTGTGCAAAATTTTAAATTATGTTACGGATTGTTCAAAAAATTATAGCAATCATCAATACTTTTATGCGATCCGATTCACGTTCACGATTGACACACGTCTACTCGTATATCACTGCAGTATGTGTAACGGCTAAGCAATCCATTTTAAAAGTAGAAACGCTAAATAACCTAAAACAAAAAAAAAACACACCAACACGCACACTGTTTCGAGAAAGCCATTGCTTTGCTGCGTCACCCACTTCCCAAACACAAACTGTACTTGTGCAGTGTTTTCTTGCACTATAGATTACTCTTTTTTTTTTCAATGGGAAATGCCTACGCATCCGCCTAGCAGTGGCAAGAATGGGTTATGTCGGACTCGCACCGACTAAATCCCCATACCGTACTACCTTCGCCTTATATAGGCAGGGCCACAAAAATCTGCGGAACGGACCGCCCGAGTCCGTTACGCGAAAGCCTAAACGTTAGGAAAAAGGAGTAGTACCCGTAAGCACCAGTCTTATCCATGACTTCATCGCCAAGCACTTTAAAGCCGCGGAGAGTCAAGAGAGCGGCGCCTCGTAAGACCCTTCGTAAGATTCATATCACCGTCCCCTCAGGTCCGCAATGTTCACTTAATTGTAAAATATATCCTTGATAGACTGAGGTCAAGAATAATTCAGAAATAAAAATTATCACTGCTTAAATTGCTACGGATTTTATTGCTAGCATAATATACTGTCACATATTCATTTGATATTGTTTAACCAAATGTCTCAGAATCCTCTACCTTACATCACCCCGTAGGTGTCGTAAGAGGTGATAGAAGAACATTTAATAGAAGATGGCCAATAGTATCTTTTTGACAACTCAAAATAATACACTTGGGGGCAATAAAATCGCACACCTTGTCTTTTTTTTTGTTATGGCAGTTTTTTCATGAATGTGAATAAATATTGAAAAAAAATCACATCAAATTTCACTTCAGTACCTTTCTAATGGTATTAAATACAGTGTAAAAATAGCCATATGGAGTTTTAGGGCACATTACCCAACATACAGGTAAAATTACCCTATTTCACTTAAGAAAGAATGAAAGTCAAACTCGATATTCTTGATCAAATTGTTTATTAATAAGGTGTATTCCCTCCCCTAGCTTTAATTACAGCTCTTAATCGGTTTTTCATGGACCGTATTAATTTTACCATGAAATCTTGTGATATAGCGTTCCTTTGTGGACGAGTTTCTTTCTTGGAGGCATGTAGGAGCAGAGCTTCTTGCTCGAATTCTTCTTTTTAGCTTATCCTGGACATGCTCAATCGGATTTAGAGCAGGACTACGAGCTGGCCACTCCATCGCGGTGATTCCAACGTCTTCCATGTAGTTGCAAACTGTTCTAGCGACGTGTGGTCTGGCGTTGTCGTGCATTAAGAGAAAATCTTTTCCCATACGCTACGCATGCGGCTTCACATGTTCTTCGAGCACTTCTTTGACGTATCGTGCAGTCGTCAACCCTCGATCTTTGCACGGTATTCGCCCCAGTGATGAATACAATGGCAGTTTTAGTGTTCAACATTATGACACCCCAAAACATACACCTCCAAAATCGACACGTTCGCTTATGCAGAATTGTTAAAATCGCTCTGATGACCTTCTGTAGACCCTAGAGCGTTCATTATGACTATGTAAAGTCACTCTGCACTCATTAAGAACAGACCGCCATTGGTCATACGTCCAATTTCAGTGTTCCCTGGCAAATTGTAGACGGGCTTGTCAGTGAGCTGTGGTCAATTTGATACTATTTGCTGGGCGATGTGAAGTCAGCCCTGCTTCGCCCAGTCTTCTTCTAACTATCCAACGACTTATACTGACATTATAGATTTTAAACGAACAACCACATACTTATACCTCTATAAAACTCTTGTTCGTTCCCAGCTTGAATGTGCTGTACCTATATGGAATCCCTACTATAAAGTATACAAAGAAGCTATTGAGAAAGTCCAAAATAAGTTTTAGCGTGCCATGTACTATAGATGCCATAAATCTTAGATGTCTCGTATCCCATTGCTGAGAGAATTTGGTGTTTTGTCGCTTGAATGTAGACGTAAATACCTTGAAGCCATAACATTGTATAAAATAGGCAACAACAAATTTAGCAGTACTGAGTTAGTTTCCTATTTAAATTTGGCAGTTCCTAGAAGTGCTCATATACGAGCTGTGCGCACTCGTAACTTGTTCGCCGTCAGTACATGTCGTACAAATACCGGCTTGCGCGCGCCAGTTCGCCGTATGATGCATTCCTTTAACGAGTTTTTCAATGATGGTAATATAGACTTGTTTACACCTAATGTTCTTGCTTTTAAAAGATCTATATTTGAAAAACTAAAAATCTATAAATAATATTATTTTAGCTCCTTGTTTTTTAGTTTTTAGTTATTAAGATTTTATTCAGCGTGTGCGACAATTTCATTTAACATTGTAAGTAATACGTGGATAGCGTTGTGGGCTACATTATTGTGAATACATCATGTTATTGTATTTTAGATATTACAGTATTTTGTAGCTGTTTGCTGTTCCTTAATAAATAAAATAAAACAAATTTTACATATACATATTTATTTCACGTAACGGCACTAATAATAATATGGTGAGACGAAGTACTGCAGACACTGGTCATGACAACGCATTCTTAACAAATCTTCGTACTGCACGTGTAGATAGACATTGCGAACTTCTCGAAGCTGTTGTCCCAGTTCAACCGTGTTCAGTGGTCTATTTATCAAAAACCTTGTCACAAGAAAGGCGGTCATCGCGTTTTGATGTCCTGCGTCGCTGGGCAGATCCTAGTCACCAAATGTAGCCATCGGTCTCTAGGAACTTCTACTATACACGATGAACAGAGTAGCGACTCAAATTTAGCTGTCGAGCAACTTCGCTTTGATTATGGCCTGCTGCGAGCAAGGCAGTAACTTGAGCGGCTGCAGGCGTGATATCCATATTTTTCTAGTAAATCCATATGCTTCCAGTAGAGATGTTACCACGTTGAATTTCTATATGCAACTGATTAATTTAGTGTCTTTGTAAAGCTAAGCTTGTATGCTTTAATTTTGCCTAAGGATTTGTACTCAGTATTTTTAGATTTAAGAAAAAAATCAGTAATGAACCAAATTACGAGGGTTGTACGATTTTAATGCTCTCAAGTGTAAATAAACTGCAGTTGTCAAACCACCTCGCAAGCGTGACAACTATGACAAAAATGAGGCAAGCTCAGGGGAGGAGTAGACTTTTTATTGTTATTATTGTTTTATTGTTGTTATGATGATGATAATGATTGAACAAGACTAGTAGACGCTGACTTTTATAGAACGCGACCAATCAGAGTTCAGTATAGCTGTTTTTTATTTTATACAGCGTATTAAAACTCTTTTTACGGGGTATTTAAATATATAGCTTTCAAATTAAAACTAATTTATAATAACATAATTTGAATGGTTCTCTGTTTTATATTCTGTATACTTATTGGAATACGTACCTAAATAGCTTTTTAAACGGGGCAGGAGTTTTTTTTTACACACTGTATATCGTCGCTCGGCATTCAGTACCGCTAATGTGAAAATATTGCAAATTTTTATTTTTTGTTGTTTCGATAGTATTCAATCAAATACGCGATTTTGTATTTAAAATATGACCAAAAACCTTTAAAAAATAGATTTAAAAATACTTAAAAAACTCTTTCCAACAAATATAGTAAAGCGTACATTATAAATAAATCAGTTTTTTGTCTCTCCTGTAAAGTGACTCAATTACACATTCGCGGTACTGAATGCAGAACGACGATATACTTCATATGTCGTGTTTAGTTCTGTGTATCCTTTGTAATCATTTAAGAAAATAAACGATTTTTACAAAAAAATAGACACTCAGTGAGTCTCAACGGATAGCGTAGTCCGTGCTTGTTCAGTTGATAGAGAGCGAGTGAGTGAAAAAGTGATGTGAATGTCGCAGGGCGAGTCGGCGCGGCGGCGTGGCGACCTGGTGCTGCGCACGTGCCACGTGCTGGAGCTCGCCACCAAGCTGTTCCTCGTCGTGCAGAACGCCGTGGGAGCGCCGCCACACGTCAACATCGCCACGCAGTCAGTTCGCCTCCGTGGCCCACACACACCCCACACGTACACCCCACGCATCACACGTGACGTCACTACACACACACACACACACACACACGCACACGCACACGCGCACGCATCCGCGCATACGACCCGCGCATACGCACACGCGCATACGCACACGCGCACACGCACACGCGCACACACACACGCACACACACACACGCACACACACACACGCACACACGCACACGCACACACACACACACACACACACGCACGCACACACACACACGCACACTCACACACGCACACACACACACACACGCACACACACACACGAACACACGCACACGCACACACACACACGCACACACACACGCGCACAAACACACGCACACGCGCACACACACGCACACGCGCACAAACACACGCACACGCGCACACGCACACGCGCACACACGCGCGCACACGCGCATACACACGCACACGCGCACACACACGCATACGCGCACACACACGCGTACACACACGCACATGCGCACACACACGCACACGCGCACACACACGCACACGCGCACACACACGCACACGCGCACACAAACGCACACGCGCACACACACGCACACGCGCACACACGCACACGCGCACACACACGCACACGCGCACACAAACGCACACGCGCACACACACGCACACCCGCACACGCGCACACACACGCACACGCGCACACACACGCACACGCGCACACACACGCACACGCGCACTCACACGCACACGCGCACACACACGCACACGCGCACACACACGCACACGCGCACACACACGCACACGCGCACACACACGCACACGCGCACACACACGCACACACGCACACGCGCACACACACGCACACGCGCACACACACGCACACGTGCATTCACACGCACACGCGCACACACACGCACACGCGCACACACACACACACACGCACACGCGCTCACACACGCACACGCGCACAAACACACGCACACGCGCACTCACACGCGCACACATACGCACACGCGCAAACACGCACACGCGCACACACGCACACGCGCACACACAAGCACACACGCACACACACGAACACGCGCCCACACACGCACACGCGCACACACGCGCACGCACACGCGCACACACACGCACACGCGCACACACACGCACACGCGCACACACGCACACGCGCACACACACGCACACGCGCACACACACGCACACGCGCACACACACGCACACGCGCAAGCACACGCACACGCGCACACACACGCACACGCGCACACACACGCACACGCGCACACACACGCACACGCGCACTCACACGCACACGCGCACACACACGCACACGCGCACACACACGCACACGCGCACACACACGCACACGCGCACACACACGCACACGCGCACACACACGCACACGCGCACACACGCACACGCGCACACACGCGCACACACACGCACACGCGCACACACGCACACGCGCACACACCCGCACACGCGCACACACACGCACACGCGCACACACACGCACACGCGCAAGCACACGCACACGCGCACACACACGCACACGCGCACACACACGCACACGCGCACACACACGCACACGCGCACTCACACGCACACGCGCACACACACGCACACGCGCACACACACGCACACGCGCACACACACGCACACGCGCACACACACGCACACGCGCACACACACGCACACGCGCACACACGCACACGCGCACACACGCGCACACACACGCACACGCGCACACACGCACACGCGCACACACCCGCACACGCGCACACACACGCACACGCGCACACACACGCACACGCGCACACACACGCACACGCGCACACACACGCACACGCGCACACACACGCACACGCGCACTCACACGCACACGCGCACACACACGCACACGCGCACACACACGCACACGCGCACACACACGCACACGCGCACACACACGCACACGCGCACACACACGCACACGCGCACACACGCACACGCGCACACACGCGCACACACACGCACACGCGCACACACGCACACGCGCACACACCCGCACTCGCGCACACACACGCACACGCGCACACACGCACACGCGCACACACACGCACACGCGCTCACACACACGCACACGCGCACACACACGCGCACACACGCACACGCGCACACGCACGAGCACACACACGCGCACGCGCACACACACGCGCACACACACGCACACGCGCACACACACGCACACGCGCACACACACGCGCACACACGCACACGCGCACACACACGCACACGCGCACACACACTCACACGCGCACACACACGCACACGCGCACACACACGCACACGCGCACACACACGAACACGCGCACACACACGCACACGCGCACACACAAGCACACGCGCACTCACACGCACTCACGCACACACACGCACACGCGCACACACACGCACACACACGCACACGCGCACACACGCACACGCGCACACACAAGCACACGCGCACACACCCGCACACGCACACACACACGCACACGCGCACACACACGCACACGCGCACACACGCACACGCGCACTCACACGCACACGCGCACACACACGCACACGCGCACACACACGCACAAGCGCACACACACGCACACGCGCACACACACGCACACGCGCACAAACACACGCACACGCGCACACACACGCGCACACATACGCACACGCGGACACACGCACACGCGCACACACACGCACACACACGAACACGCGCCCACACACGCACACGCGCACACACGCGCACGCACACGCGCACACTTACGCACACTCGCACACACACGCACACGCGCAAACACACGCACACGCGCACACACACGCACACGCGCACACACACACACACAAGCACACGCGCACACACACGCACACGCGCACACACACGCACACGCCCACACACACGCACACGCGCACACACACGCACACGCGCACACACACGCACACGCGCACACACACACACACGAGCGCGCACACGCACGCGCGCACACACACGCACACGCGCACGCGCACGCGCACACACACGCGCACGCGCACACACACGCGCACGCGCACACACACGCGCACACACACGCACACGCGCACACACACGCACACGCGCACACACACGCACACGCGCACACACGCACACGCGCACACACA